>CM025853.1:11409889-11471499 GCA_003952965.2 Morella rubra
TTTTGATATATTTTATATATTGTTTGAGCATCATGTGTTGTGCGAGTGATGAACAAATCATTTCGTTTTGTATTTCGAATTAGATTCAACATACAAATGTTGTGCAATTATCAATATTGTGTTTTACAGATCCTAATTATAAAGAATAATTATATTATGCAATATTACATACCATTCATACCGCTACAGACTCATTACTTCAATGTTATCTTGAGAATCAATAAACATATATCATCACAAAATCATTATGCATTAATATGTGTAAGTAAATAATGTTTGATATATTTCTCACAGTAACCTTCTATAGAGTCACGAGATGAAGTAGTAGCACTTGTCAAGATAGTGTGTGTTCCAACCTCACAAATAATCTAAAACTATAAACACTATATTGTAGTTTCTGACACATGGAGCTAATCGCAAAGAGGAAGGATAGAATTTGGGTTTATAGGCATAATAAATGCCGTAACCCTTTTTCGCAGCATAAACAAACACAGATATGAATAATGCCCTTTCATCCCTTCAGGACAATTTTTTTGCACCTCAGTGTTGGACATGCGAAACCCATTGGCTGGGTGATCGCCCTTGCCTCCCCCGCCCGAAGAGTTTGTACATTTCAACCCTTTCCCCGTGCTTTTTTGCATTACGTGTATGGCAGTGTCTGCCCCTTGGCCCTGGTGTCGCCCATTGCCCTCCCGCGCTTATTTTCCGATCAGTTTAATGTGTCACAGCCTACCATCCTTGTCCGCCCATTGTGTTATTTATGCAGAAAATCTGGAAACAACGTCAACTCTTTCAAATTGTCTCAAATGACCTCCAACGGTCTCAAGTTTACAAGAAGACCTTGGTGCCCTAGAAGCTTTAAATAGAAGAAGATGGAGAGAAAAGACAAGAAGTGTGCGCCATTAACTCTTGCCTAAATCTAGAGAGAGAAAAGCTTTCAAAGAGAAAGGAAGCTCCACCATCCAAGAAAGCTCGTACTCCCACCTGAATATACTGTAGCTCTCTTGTAAATCTTGTCTCTTTGCACACCTCAGTACCTCATACTTGTTTATTCAGCTTAAAGAGCCTTTACTAAGATTCCCTTGTACCCATTCTTGAAAAACACGTGAGTGTTTGTGAAAACACTTGTCCTACTTGTTGTGTAGAAGAAATCCTCTAGGTTGTGGATTTGTGAGAGTGAGTTAAAGTGTAAGCTCGAAAAACACTTTGTAAAGGTTCCTTAGCACCCGAAAGCTAAGGTGTACTTACTATTTGAAAATAGTGAAGGAAGCCCAAGGAAGTCAATAGCCTTGGGGGTGGACGTAGGCAAGTGTTCCGAACCACCTAAAAATCACGTTGTCATCTCTCTATCCTTATCTCATTTATTGTTGATATTTATTTGTTCACTTGTTTGTTTTTTCCTTCATTCTCTATTTCCATATTAGTCCTTGATTATATAGTTTATTCTCCTGCTCCTTAGATCTGATCCTTAGCCTTTTGGGTTTAAAAAAGAAAAAGGAAAAAAGTTTTTAAAACCCAATTCACCCCCCCTTCTTGGGTTGTTTTTGACCTCTCAATTGGTATCGGATTGGTAGATTGAAAAGAGCTGAAGATACAAGATGGAACTCTCATTTTAACTGTAGGTGCAGTTGGATAAAAATATTTAAGGCAACATTGACAGTTCTTCAAAATATAATTAGGGCTCTTTACTCGCATCGAGCCCATGTTGATGCAGCATATATAGTTATGAAGTCATTTGAATTTATTTTTATCATGCATCTAGTGAGAGAAATTTTAGGGCCGACTTGCTCCCTATGTCAAGCATTGCAACAATAGATTCAGGATATTTCAAGTGCTAAATATTTGGTCAGAGCTGCCAATGTGCTTATTTAAAAGTTGCGAGAAGATGGTTGGAAAACCTTTCTCGAAAATGTGAAGTCTTTTTTTGAAAGACATGATATTGAAATTCTTAATATGAACACTACATACGTATGGGTCGAGGTAGGTCTCACAATCGAAGAGATCAAGTTATTGTGCAGCATCATTATCAAATTAATATATTTATAGCTGGAATAGACTCTCAGTTACAAGAGCTGAACAACAGGTTTAATCAGAAAGCAACAAAACTTCTTATTCTTAACTCAAGCTTAGATCCCAAGAATACATATAAATCCTTCAACATTGATGATACTTGTAACCCTGTCTATAACTTTTATCCTCGAGATTTTATAAAGCATGAAAAGATTCATTTGAGATACTAATTGAAGCACTTTGAGCTCGATGTGTCTCACCATCCCAAATTGAAATGTTTGTCTACCATTCTTGAGTTATGTCAAAAGTTAGCTAAACCATGAAAGTCAAATACCTACTATTTAAATGACAGATTGATTCGTCTTATCTTGACTCTTCTAATGTCAACAGCAACTATAAAGCGGACTTTTCAACTAGAAGATTGTCAAAACAAACTTTCGCAATAAGATGGAAGATGAATTCCTTACAAATTCTTTAGTTATTTACATTGAGAAATAAATTGCTACAACTTTTAGTACATAATTGTTGATAGATGAATTTTATTCTCTAAAACATCGTTGAGCTCAGTTCTGCTAGGAGATTCATAGAATCATAGGTTTCATGTGTTTAGTTTTTTTAAGTATCCAAATTGAAATTGCTATAAAATATTATGCATACTTTTCTTTTGTTATAAGTTATAATTCATATTAGAAATTATATTTTTTATTTTTTAAATAATATTATTAAATTAATCGCCCCTCCCCTCCCCAAAGGAAATTTCTTGGCTTCGCCACCGAATAGATTGCTCACAATTTTTGTAAACCCTATAGCTGCTTTTGTATAAATCTTTTGTTAAGGATTCAGAAACTAATATGCTATATACTTTTCAGTTTTCGTTTTTGTAATTGATGCTTTGAATTATGATTTCACGTATCGATTTTGTTAGCCCAAGGTTGTTCTTACAAACAATCTTTTTGATTTTGATGATAACAAAGTTTTCAAACTTGTTTAAGACTTTTAGATTTTACATTGAAATTCCTTTCAAGAAAATTATGTTTTAGAGTATCAAGGTTTCCTTATCTAAAATCTCTCCAAGCATACTTGATCATCATTACACTTTAATTGATCATCTTTTATTGTAAGTTTTTGAGATTTATTGAATTGGGTAGTTGTTGTTAAAGAACATTTTTTTTGTCTAAGTGTTGGAAGTGTCGACACATTGACCATAGTGTCGACACATTGAACTACTACCCGAGAGTGTTTTAAATCTTCGAATTTTTGTTGGAAGTGTCAACACATTGGAGTGTCGACACATTGAACTACTACCCGAGAGTTTGTTTTTTAGGTTTTCGAAATTTTTTTTGACTAAGTGTTGGAAGTGTCGACACATTGACATAGTGTCGACACATTGAACTAACACCCGAGAGTTTTTTCAGGCCAAGTTTAATGTGTCAGCACATACCATCAATGTGTCGACACATTGTGATTTTGCAGATCCTGGAGCAACGTCAACTCATCCAAAAAGTTTCAAATGTCTCAAATGACCTCCAACGGCACTCAAACTTTACAAGAAGACCCTTGGTGCCCTAGAAGCTTTAAATAGAAGAAGATGGAGAGAGAAAAAAGAAGTGTGCGCTATTAACTCTTGCCCTAATTTCTAGAGAGAGAAAAAGCTTTGAAAGAGAAAGAAGCTCCACCAACCAAGAAAGCTCGTACTCCCACCTGCAAATACTGTTGCTTTCTTTGTGAATCTTGTCTCTTTGCACACCTCAGTACTTCATACTTGTTTATTCAGCTTAAAGAGCTTTACTAAGATTCCTTTGTACCCATTCTTGAAAAACACGTGAGTGTTTGGAAAACACTTGTCCTACTTGTTGGGTAGAAGAAATCCTCTAGGTTGTGAGGATTTGTGAGAGTGAGTTAAAGTGTAAGCTCGAAAAACACTTTGTAAAGGTTCTTAGCACCCGAGAAGCTAAGGTGTACTTACTATTTGGAATAGTGAAGAAGCCCAAGGAAGTCAATAGCCTTGGGGGTGGACGTAGGCAAGTGTTGGCCGAACCACCTAAAAGTCACGGTGTCATCTCTCTACCTTATCTCTATTTATTATTGTTTATTGTTGTGCTTGTCTATTCTTTATTCTTCTTATAGTCCTTGATTATATAGATCTATCTTGCTCTTTAGAAAATATTGGTTTTATAAGAAAAAGGGAAAAAGTTTTTATAAAACCCAATTCACCCCCCTCTTGGGTTGTTTTTGACCTCTCAATTGGTATCAGAGCTGAGGTTAGACGCTTTTTAAATGACAACCCTAGTTAGCACCTCTTTAGCTGAAGGGCAGTCGACAAATCGACCTCCCTTGTTTAATGGAACCTCCTATAACTATTGGAAGGCAAGGATGAGAATCTACATCCAAGCCGTTGATTATGATCTGTGGAGAATCATTTCAAGAGGTCCTCGATTTCCCCAAGGAGCAGATGGAAAGCTCAAGGAAGAGAAAGATTTTGATGAGAATGATCTTAAGCTCATGTCTCTAAATTCTAAGGCTATGAATGTTCTATATTGTTCTCTCGATTCAAATGAGTTCAATCGTATCTCTGGATGCGATACTGCAAAACAAATTTGGGATAAACTTCAAGTATCCCATGAAGGTACGAATCAGGTAAAAGAAAGCAAGATTAGCATGCTTGTTCATAGCTATGAGCTCTTTAAGATGAAATCTGATGAATCTATCTCTTCTATGTTTACTCGTTTTACTGATATCATAAATGGGTTAAAATCTCTTGGTAAAGAATACACTAACGATGAAATGGTAAGAAAGATTCTCAGGTGTCTTCCTAAAGCTTGGGAACCCAAGGTCACTGCAATTCAAGAAGCTAAGGACTTGACGAAGCTCTCCTTGGACGAGCTCATGGGATCTCTCATGACCCATGAGATGAATCAAGTTAAGGGAGATGAAGACGAAGGAAAAGGAAAAAGGGGTGTTGCCCTAAAGGCAACATACTCTAGTGAGGATGAATCCTTGAGGATGATGAGGAAATGGCTCTATTCACTAAAAGATTCAAGAAGTTCTTCCGTAAGAAACAAGGGGATAAAAGATTTTCAAGAAAAACAAATTACAAAGGGATAGCAGCAAAAAGAATGAAATTATTTGCTTCGGATGCAAGAAGCCGGGCCACATAAAGTCGGAATGCCCAAATGTTGAGACACACAAGAAGTCCAGGATTTCAAAGATAAAAAGAAAGCATTCTTAGCGCATGGGGAGAATCCGATGAAAGTAATAGTGAGAGCGATGAAGAAGTTGCAAACCTTTGCTTCATGGCAAAGGATAACGAAGATGAGGTACAAAGATCTTCAATTACTCTTTACTTTTGAGGAATTACAAGATGCTTTTGATGAACAACATGTTGAGTTGAAAAGAATATTTTCAAAATATTGTTGTATTAAAAAGAATTTTGAAAGTATTGCAAAAAAGAATGATACTTTGAAAAGTCAAGTTGTTTCTCTTAGAGATGATCTTGCAAGACACAAAAGAAAATGAAAAAATTTGCAAAGTGAGTCAATGTTTTGAATTGTTGAAAAAACCTTGAAAAAAAAGTTGACTCTCTTACAAATGATCTTGCAAGATTTACTCAAGGAAAGAAGAAACCTTGATATTCTCCTTGGTTCACAAAAATGTTGTTTCAACAAAAGCGGAATTGGCTATAATCAAGTGGATATCAAAAGTTATATTCTGATATAATTATTAAATCATCAACACCTTTCTTTATGTGTAATTTTTGTGGAAAGCATGGACACATCTCACACACATGTCCAACTAGAAAAGGATCCACTCATGGGATCAATTTGTATGGATTCAAAAAGATAAGATAAAGGAATTTGTATCTAATACCAATGGACCCAAAAAGGTTTGGGTACCAAAGATCAAGAGCTGATTTTTTTGCAGGAATGCTTGGAGTCCAAAGACATCAAGGAACATTGGGTACTTGATAGTGGATGCTCCAAGCACATGACCGGAGACAAAAGTTGGTTCAACTCCTTTGTCTTAAGGATAAGGGCTCAGTTACATTTGGTGACAATGGAAAAGGAAAGATACTTGGTTTGGAAGCATTGGTACGTATCCTAATCCCAATTGAAAATGTTCTTCTTGTCAAAGGTTTAAAGCATAATCTCCTAAGCATTAGTCAATTGTGTGACAAGGGAAACCGAGTCATTTTTGAATCATCAATGTGCCTTGTTGAAAATATTGAAAGCAAGAAAGTCTTGTTTGTTGGACATAGATTTGAAAATGTGTACATTGTTCATTTAGAGAGCATCTCCTCAGAAAATATAAAATGTTTTTCAGCTCTAAATGATAAAGACAGCTGGTTGTGGCATAGAAGGCTTGCTCATGCAAGCATGGACCTGATTTCTAAACTTGCCAAACGAAATCTTGTTTCGGGTTTGCCTAATCTCTCTTTTGAAAAGGATAAAATTTGTGCAGCATGTCAAAAGGGCAAACAAACCAAAATATCTTTTAAAAAAAATATTGTGTCCACTTCTAGACCACTCCAACTCTACACATGGACTTATTTGGTCCAACCCGAACATTGAGTTTGGGTGGCAAACGTTATGGCTTTGTTGTTGTTGATGATTTCAGTAGATTCACATGGGTTCTATTCCTAGCTCATAAAGAAGCCTTTCATGCTTTTGAAAAACTTAGCAAGAGAATCCAAAATGAAAAAGGTTTTGCTATTTCTAGCATAAGGAGTGACCATGGTAAAGAATTTGAAAATTCCTCCTTTGAAATTTTTGTGGAGAAAATGGTATTAACCATAACTTCTCGGCTCCTAGAACTCCTCAACAAAATGGTGTTGTAGAGAGGAAAAATAGGACTCTTGAAGAAATGGCTAGAACCTTGCTTTGTGAAAACAACTTGCCTGATTATTTCTGGGCTGAAGCAGTTAGCACAAGTTGTTATGTTATGAACCGTTGCATGATTAGGCCTATTCTCAAGAAAACCCCTTATGAGCTATGGAATGATAGAAAACCCAACATTGGTTATTTTCATGTTTTCGGTTGTAAATGTTTTGTGCTCAACAACAACAAGGACAATTTGGGTAAGTTCGATGCAAAAGCGGATGAAGGTATATTTCTTGGTTATTCAACTTCTAGCAAAGCTTATCGTGTTTTTAATAAACGCACCTTAGTTGTTGAAGAATCAGTTCATGTTGTTTTTGATGAATCTAACAATCTTTGAGAAAAGATGATGAAGATATTGTAGATCTTAACAAAGGGGTTGATAAGCTTACAATTGACAAAGACAAGGGAGAGGCACTAGTGCAAGAGCAAGAACCTCAAGAGCCTCAAGAAGAGTCTCAACAAGATGATAATGATCTACCAAAGTCTTGGAAGTACATCAAGAGTCATCCTCTCCAACAAATTATTGGTAATGTTGAAAAAGGGGTAAGACTCGATCCTCTGTACACCAAGCTAATAATCTTGCTTTACTTTCTCAACTTGAGCCTAAGAACTTTTCTGAGGCTAAAGATGATGAAAGTTGGATCCATGCTATGGAAGAGAAATTAAAACAATTTGAGAAAAACAAGTATGGCATCTAGTTCCTAGACCCAAGATTATCCAATTATTGGCACAAAATGGGTTTTTAGAAACAAAATGGATGAATCCGGGGTTGTAGTGAGGAACAAGCAAGATTAGTAGCCCAAGGTTACAATCAAGAAGAAGGAATTGATTTTGATGAAACCTTTGCTCCTGTTGCTCGTTTAGAATCCATTCGCATGCTTCTTGCTTTTGCTTGTTATAAAGATTTTAAACTTTTTCAAATGGATGTAAAAAGTGCTTTTCTAAATGGATTCCTCACTGAAGAAGTTTATGTTGAGCAACCACCGGGATTTGAAGATGAAATCTTTCAAATCATGTATACAAGCTCACAAAAGCGCTTTATGGATTGAAACAAGCACCTCGAGCATGGTATGAACGTCTAAGTTCTTTTCTTATTGAAAATGGTTTTTCACGAGGTAAAATTGATACTACTCTTTTCACTAAAGAAAAGGAAAATGAGTTATTAACGGTTCAAATATATGTTGATGACATTATTTTTGGATCTACTAATGAATCTTTGTGTCAAGAATTTTCTCAAGTTATGCAAGGTGAATTTGAGATGAGCCTCATGGGAGAATTGAACTACTTTCTTGGGCTCCAAATCAAACAATGCAGTGAAGGCATCTTCATAAATCAAGCTAAGTATACAAAGATCTTCTCAAAAGATTCAACATGGACAATTCAAAACCTATGAGCACTCCTATGAGTCCATCTACAAAAATGGAAAAAGATGAGAAAGGTAAGGATGTGGACCAAACCAAATATCGAGGTATGATTGGCTCCTTACTATATCTTACTGCTAGTAGACCGATATAATGTTTAGTGTATGTATGTGTGCTAGATTTCAATCATGTCCTAAGGAATCTCATCTCCTTGCAGTCAAAAGAATTTTTAGATATCTTGTGGCACTCAAAAATCTAGGTTTGTTTTATCCTAAGAGTGTTGAATTCAATTTACAAGGATACTCGGATGCGGATTATGCTGGTTGTAAAATTGATAGAAAGAGTACTAGTGGTGCATGCCAATTTCTTGGACCTCACTAGTCTCTTGGTGTTGTAAGAAACAAAACTCTGTGGCTCTATCAACTACGGAAGCCGAGTATATTGCCATGGCAATTGTTGTGCACAAGTATTGTGGATGAAACAACAATTGGAAGATTTCAATCTTCATTATTCTCTCATCCCAATAAAATGTGACAACACCAGTGCAATAATCTTACTAAAAATCCAATTCAGCACTCTAGGACAAAACATATTGAGATTAAGCATCATTTTATTAGAGATCATGCTCAAAAAGGGGATATTGTTCTTGAGTTTGTAAATACCGACCTTCAATTGGCGGATATTTTCACAAAACCCCTCAATGAGGATAGATTTTGTTTTATTCGACAAGAAATAGGAATGAAGTTTCCTTTGGATTGAATTGCTATTATATACTTGTTTTACTCCTTAAATGGTGGTATTGATTGCATTGTACATGTTTTTGAATGATGGTTGATTGATTCTATGTGTATTAAAACTATTTCATAAAATCATGTTTCATGCCATGTGTCAACACTTGGTGAAACAAGTGTCAGCACCTCTGGTTTTTATGTTTTTTTTTCCATGAGAAGCATGTGTCGACACCATGATTTCATGTGTCGACACATGAGCCATCCACCCGAGAGCTCTTTTCACCTTGTTCGGGAGCATGACCAATGTGTCGACACATGAGTATAATGTGTCGACACTTCCCTTGTGTTTACTGTTTTTAAAAACCAAGGGCACGCGTGGTATATCAATCTCATTTGAGTTAGGGTTCGGCATTTTAGGCTTTCTCTCCCTCTCTCTCAAACCGTGCGATCAGCCTCCCCCTCACAAATTTCAGTCGCCCACTCTCTCTCTCCAAAAACCCACCGCCGACAGCCCTTTTCTCTCAAAATCCTGCACTCAATGTCTTCCAGTCGTCCCACTCGTCCTCTCAACGAACTCCAGCCTCTGTTGGCTCCAAAGGGAAGAAGAAGGCTAGGACCACTGAAGAACCCACTCCCACTCCTGAAGACTACATCTACAGGTCAGGTCTCTGCAAAAACCGTTTTGTCAAGATTTTCGAATAGAAAAGTTATTGCTGGGAGATGGGCTGATTTTAAATGGTTTAGTGAAATGGGTTTGATTTCAAGAGATGTTTGAGTTTCAAGGTTGGGGAATCTTGTGAATTTGAAAGTAAATTGCTATGTTTACTTAGTTAAGTTGGTTTATGCTAACTTTCAATTCACTAAGTCTGAGGATGCTGATAGTTATGTGAATGGGAAAATGTTGGATCTATCAAGTTCTTCTTTGAATTCAATGGTAAATGCTCCTGATGCTGGGAAGAAGTTCTTTGAAACCATGGGTGGGTAGGTTTGTCTGAAGTTGATCCCCTTCATATTCTTAGGGTTGTTTTGGATAATCCAACCCTAGACGAGGTTATTAGACCCACAGCCAGTGATCTAAGCATTCCAAGACGAATTTTACATCATATGGTCTGCAACATTATTTTACCAAGGACGGGGAAATTTGAGTACATAACGTTCCTAGACTTATTTGTCATGTACTGCTTGATTACCCATACTCCCATGAACCTTGGTCATCTTATGATAAATCATATGAAGGCTGCCACTGAGAAGAAGAGACAAGGGCTGCCTTATGGAATGTTCTTTACCCACATGTTTCACATTCTTGATATTGATTTGGGGGTGAAGTACGGAAACTCCAAGGCATCCAAAGAGTATAATCAGAAAACTCTAAGGTTGATGGGGTTCACACAAAATGATGAAGGTTTTTGGATAAAGAAAGCTGATGCAACCCCTCAAAAGAGAAGTCATAGGGGATCGGATTCTGATGCAACAGCGAGGATGAGGAAGAAGATACCTTTACTAGAACTCCTTCCACTGCCACCAGAACTCCAGAGACTCCGAGAGAGCCATTCTCCCTCCTCCATTTCCTTCTTTGCATATGGAGTCATCATCCCGAATACCCCCTTCCCTCTCATGCGCCTCAATTTGAATCTCTTGAAGCTTCTTTGGGGAGATAAAGGAGGAACAAAAGAAATTGGGTCAGCAGTTGGAGAAGTTGTCCCTTGACATGAAGACGGGCTTTGATGACATCAAGCAGTTGTTTGCCGCTCATGATGAGCGTTTCAATCTTCTTGACAAGGATGTGAGGCTTCTTAAGCACCAAGTCAACAACAGTATCCATGTGGCCAGCGAGGTGATTCAAGCTACTGTGAATGATTTGAAATCATCTGCTCAAGATGTAGTCAATGCCACCGAGCTTAGTATGGATGTTGATCGAAATCTTCGTCCTCTTGTCATGAAATGGACCTATTGGTTCTCAACGACTTGGAGCAACTGGTTGAAGAAATTTGACGTCGATCATCCTCCTCCTCCCTGATCTCCTTTGCCCTCACCCTTGCACCTCCCCTTGCCTTCTTATTTTTGATGATGCCAAAGGGGGAGAAAAGTGCTGTTTGTATGCTGATACCTTGCTCTAATTTGAGGACATTTCTTTTAATTCTTATGTTGTTCTTTGTCCTCTTTTCAGTTGTATTTTTTTTTTTTTGAACAATTATTTGGTTAGTTGTAATGATTATTCAAGCGTTTTATAAATTGACTTATTGTGATTATTCTATTATATTATGAATGACCATATGTTTTGAAGTGAATGTGTTCTAAGGGAGTACTTGTGAAGATTTTGATAAGTGCTTTGCACTTGATTATGCTTGCCTAAATCTCGCTTCAGGTAGTTACTCTATCTTTTAACTCTTCGTGATATGAAGTCTTGATCTGTTTTGGAATTTGAAGTTTGGGAAGTTTGGAGAAAGGATATAGAAGTGTTGCTTTAAGTTTTGGGAAACCTCCTTTTACAAAGGAAACTCTTGCAAATTTTTTTTTGTAAAATCTCAAAGTCCTTTTTGCTAAAAATATCATGAAAAACTCCTGCTTGTTCTCAGGGGGAGCTTTTCTATTTGTTAGCAAATTGTCATTTTTAAATGGTTTTGTCATCATCAAAAAGGGGGAGATTGTTAGCCAAGGTTGTTCTTACAAACAATCATTTTGATTTTGATGATAACAAAAGTTTTCAAACTTTCAAGCTTTTAGATTTTACATTGAAATTCCTTTCAAGAAAATTATGTTTTAGAGTATCAAGGTTTCCTTATTCTAAAATCTCTCCAACCATACTTGATTATCATTACACTTGTTAATTGATCATCTTTTAATAATTTTGTCTTTAATAATAAATCTTTACACTTATTCTAAAATTATGTGTTAAAATCTTGTTATGATAAAAGGCTTGTTTTTTTTTCAAGCTATTTCTTTAATAATAATTGATAGCATAACTAATAGTATGACTTAATTAAAAAGTTATCAATACTCCATCTTCTAAAATAAGTAAGTGAATTCCATCATCATTTGAAGTATTTTAATATTATTCTATGATAAATTAGTCTGTTTTCCTTAAATCTTATGCTATATTTTTGAAAGGGTAATTTGGTCATTTGAGCATTAAGAAAGATTTTGTGTCATAATCTCATTGAATTATGCATTCTATTACTATAAAAAGAGCTTAGAGGTTAATATAGGCACCAAGCATGATAGGTAATTACTTTAGGATTTGTTGTTTAATAGTTATAGGTCTTCAATTCTGTATAAATTTGATATATTTGTGTTGCACTTTTCTAAGGTTGATACCGATCATGCCTATCACTCTGGATGATTAACATAGCGTTTGGGACGATCATAGTGGATGACTGAGATGATTAAGGGGAAAATTCACTATGCACCCCTGAACTTTGAGGTCATTTCTAAGTTGCACCCACTTTTGTCGATTCTGTTAGATTAATACTCCAAAGTTTATGTTTACATCGATTTCCACCCTAGACCTCAAATTGTCGTTACTTCTCACGGCAAACTAACCACGTTTCGTCCATTTGACAACTTACCGTTCTCATTTCCCGTTTTGCCCTTCATTTAACGCATACGTTGAACATTTCCCTGACTTCGCTACCACCATCTCTACGGCTGGAAAAGGCTAGAAGGAAGAGCAACAACCTATTATCCCCCTCCTGTTAGATCTCTTGTCACTAGCCATCCCTACAAAAGACGACCCAGAGAATCCCAAGACTGTCCCGGAAAAGCAAACCTAGTTCCGAAGCTAAATCTCTCCTTTATATCTTCGTTGTCGCTTAAATCTATTCTTGGAATCACTTTAATCAACGTCATCTTGGGTTTATTTCCACCGCCTTTAACTTTGCAACATGAATATTCAAAGATTATATGTATCTGTATAATAAACATGCTTGTCACTGTTGTAGAGGGCTCCTTGCCAAGTAGCCCTTGATCCACAACTTCTAGCTAGAATCTGTTTTCATCAACCATAGAGGAACAGGTCTTCTTCGTTGGCAGTATACATATTACATATGGGAAAGAGTCGTCATTAACAAGCCTTGGGTTTCGCCGTTGGTGATGTATTGATGTCAATTGATTCCAAGTGCCAGGGAAGCAGGTATTAGCTCGCTAGCTTCCATGAGTATTTTATGAAGGAAAAGAACGACATTTGGTTGCGAGTGTAGGATATGGCAAGTTAGCAGGTTGAGATTAAGTTATCGTTGCCTAACTTGCCTGCCTTCAGATTAATGCATCGAACAGGGTCACAGTTCAACGTGTCGTGGTTTGCACAAAATATGTCATGATACATGTTGATATTAGATTGTCGTTTGCCTTACTACAGTTCAACGTGTTGTGGGTTCAGTAGTTTAGTTATTCTTCTTGTCTTTTGGCTGAGCTTCCGTGACCTTCTCATTACCTCATTTCACCGATTCTAAATCCCTCTCTGCCTTGGCAACCTAGAAAAAAGTCATCCTTCATGGGAAGAAGAAGCAAAAGAAGAAGAACGAATGCCCATTCTACTAGGGCCATCAAGAAGAAGAAGAAGAAGGCATCAGCACTGGAGGAAACTACCTCCTCTTATATCTCGTGGCTTTCCCATCCTATTCTCAACGACATTCTCTCAAGACTCCCCCTCAAAACCATATTCAACTGCAGGTGTGTGTCCAACACATGGCTTAATGTCCTCTTAGATCCTAATTTTGCTAAATTGCATCGAACAAGAGCACCCTCCAGCATCATCGTCCAACCTCAAAAAGACGGCCTCAAACAATGCCTCTATGCTGTCAATCTTGAGGGCTTTGGTAATAATAATACCAATAACATAAGCCGAGAAGCGAGGTAATGAGAAGGTCGAGAAGCGAGGTAATCGATCTTGAAAACATATTATATTTGTTAAATGAAGGGCAAAACGGAAAATGAGAACGGTAAGTTGTCACATGGATGACACGTGGTTGGTTTGCTGTGAGAAGTAATGGCAATTTGAGGTCCATGGTGGAATTGATTGTGTAAACATAAATTTTAGAGTACTAATCTAATGAAATCAATAAAAGTGGGTGCAACTTAAAAATGACCTTGTTCAGGGGTGCAAAGTGAATTTTCCTTATTAATATTTTATTTCTTACGAGTTTTATTTACTCATGTTACTTATGATACTTATTAGCCCAAGGTTGCTCCTTGAGCTATCTAACTCGATTTTGATGATAACAAATGAAAAACAACTTTGAGTATTTTTTTATAATACGTGATTGTCAATCCACTATTCGAGTACTCAATTGTATTTATATCTCTCTCTAGTTTATTATGCCTTATATTCGATTTAAATACCATGGCATGCACTAAACTATGAATTTTTTATTGTATGAGTTTTCATGTTGAAATGGAAATGATTGCATATCAAAAAGCACTGAAAATCTCCTTCTATCAAGATGGTGACACATGGGAGACATGGAGTCAACACATTGCATAGCTACCAGAATGTCATTTTGATGTGTCGACACAAGGGAAGTACAGTGTCGATTCATGAAAAGATGGTGATGACATATGTCACAGGCACCTACGAATTAGTTCCAGACTTGAAGATGGTGACGACACAGGCATATATGTGTCGACACATGTTGCAGGAAAACTGTTTTTAAAATGAGGACTTAGCACAGAAATCAAGACGTTGTGGTACTTAGGAAACCTCTCCAACATTCCAAAAAGGACTTGGGACCCCTTAAGACTGAAGACCTATAAAGACAACATCATGGAGAGAGAAAAGGCATCATTTGCATCTCTAACATCATCAATTTTGACCTAGTCTCTAAAAGAGAGAGAAAGCGCAAAAGAACAAAGTTAGACGTTTTCTAAGAGATCTGCTACTTTCTTACTGCCATCACATAGATCTTGTCTTCTAGCCATTTATTGAGCATTGTATTTGCTGATCTAGTTTTTAGAGCTATTGTTTATCATTCCTATCTTTAAACTTTGAAAAAACTTTTAAGTGTAGGATACACTTGGGCCTACTCATGAGGACAGAAGAAATCTCATAGGATTTGAGATTTGTGTACAAGTTGAAGAGTGAGCTCGAAAAAACTCTTGTAAAGTTACTTAGCATCCGGAAGCTAAGTTGTGACACTATTAGATTATAGTGGAGAAGCCCAAGGAAGGCAATAGCCTTGGGGTGGACGTAGGCAAGTTTTGGCCGAACCACCTAAAAATCGCAGTGTTATCTCTCTTCCTTATCTCTCTTACTTTATTGTTATCATTTATTGTTCTTCGTTTTTAAATAGCATTAAGTATTTTTCATATCTGTGTTTTTTTGAAAAAGTCTAAGTTTTTGTTAAACCCAATTCATCCTTCCTCTTGGGTTGCTATTTAGACTCATAATATTTATGTTGCTTATGTTGGACACTTGGACAAGTGGACTTATTTTGAATGTTGATATAGCAATGTTCCTTATTACTTAGTAATTATATTTTGTGTATTTTTTTATTAGTGGAATATGGAATATGTTATGTATTATGATTAATTTTTTAATTTGCATATTAATTATGCCACTTTGAATTTGAATATGAGAGAAAAATAAAGTGGTCATCACTCCAAATATGATCATAATCTAATATGATTACAAAGAATATGGTGAACTTGCTAAAATGGCCAGCATTTTTAATGTAGTTTTGGTATGTAAATGTTGAAAGAAATTAGCCTACAATGTTTTTTTTTGTAGCATATAAATGTTAAAATGTGTACAAAAATATATTAAATAATGTTAGATTATTATTGTTAGAGTAAAAATAGGGTAAATTTGGAGCCCGAGAAAAGGCCCAACAACAGGTTACAAGCATGCGAATAGATTCCAAAATAGCTCGTCAAATAAGCTAAAAAAAAAATCTTTAAAAGGCCTAAAATGCTCAAAAATAGCCCAATATATGCTCCAAAAAAATAAAAATAAAAAGATTCAAAAAATTCAAAAAGCCCATTAGGGCTCGGCCCAAATGGTTACACAGGGGGCTGATCACCATATACCATGTAATCATTACGAGTAAAACTGGCTCCGGCAAAGTCGGTTATTGTGGCTTGCCCATGCCAAAACTTGGACACCAGCCAACACTGGTAAAACCAACACCTATATCACCATTACTCAGTTTTACTTAATTGACACTTCACTTAGGCTCGCTGAAGCTTGCTTACTACTTGATGACTTGAAAACCCCATTGTATTCAACAAACAAACAATCCAATGTCTCTTTAACCAAAGTAGTCATCTCTTAACCTAACTCCTTCCCCAAGTTCCTAGTGAACCAAAAATCTAACCATATCATCTTAAACTGGGGATCAAGTACTGCTACCACAAACAAGAGTCTATTCTTCTTTTTCAAATTGACCCAATATTTATTATACTTTGTCTGCATTCTTCTTACCATGTCCTACAACATTGAGTCCCCACTCGTTGTAAACTTTGAAAAGTGCATATGAATCTTCACCAACTCCTCAAAATACAAGTTTTATGTGCAAGTATTAGATGTAGATATATGCAATGTTACGAATTTATAAAAGGCTTCACATTCTCCCAATCATCGAATGGAAGACACCTCAATCCCCTCCTTCCATAGCCATCATTACAGAACAAGTTCAATAGGTGTCCATCCTCATCCAGTATATCCTAAAAGACTCTTTAATACTTCTTTTTAGCCTCCAACATTTCAGGAATGAACTTCATTGTAGAAAATTCTGACGGACTTTGCCTCCTTTTATAGGATAAACAACTCTTTAGATAAGACCTCATAGTCGAGGTCCCTAATTTTTATTGTGGCAATCAACATCTTTCTACAATTGCTTAGAAAAAAAAAACATCTTTCTACAATTGTTGCATTTGGCCTTAGGAAGTTCCAAATTGGTCATGTGTAGCCTAATAAAATACTTTCACGTGAGGAAGCGGTTGGGAGTTTCTCCTCTTAGGAGTGGTGGTGTTGATTCATTAGTAATATCATTCCTAACACCTTAGGCAATTGGTTCCTCAACAATGGGGGGAAAGGAAGCATCAGCTCCCAAGGAGAGGATAGGTGTGGGACTTGAAAGAATGGGTGTGAGAGTATAGAGGCATTCAAAAATTGAGGAAAGGGGACGAAGGAGGGGCTATTCAAGGTTTAGTGAGCCCACAACATCATTTGGTTCAAGGCTTTTTTGTAGTAAGACTGAAAAAAGCGTCGTTTTGATTGTAAATATTTTAAAAACTAAAAATCACGGAACTATAATTTTTGCATGTGCAACCATTAACTTGAAAGTTTGCCTGCGAAAATTATACTTACTTGATCTTGACAAACGATCTTGAACTTGTTTGCGATTGAATCTTCAATCTTTGATAATCTTCAGAACTTGTTGATCTCACATCTTGAATATTTTGATTTTACAATTGAGCAGCTCAAATATTCTGCCTCCTTCCTTTCTACGCTCACAACTGTCACAGGGTTTTTCTGAAGTCCTGATGGCCAACACAAAAGCTTGCAACAGACTATCTTATAGCTATCCTTTTATATGAAATCCTAGTTGTGATAGTGCATGAGAACGTTAGGGATCGTAGGGTTTTTCTGAGGTCCTGATGGCCAACCCAAAAGCTTGCAATAGACTATCTCATATCTATCCTTTTATATAAAACTCTAGTTGTGATAATGTGTAGGAACGTTAGGAATCTCAAATTTCGGCCATAGGATCACATGGAAAACTCTTTTTCCATTAACTCCCTTATATTCTTTTATTCCGAATTTTAGGCTTCTACTAATTGTAATCCATCAACATATTACAATTTACCCTAAGTATTTGAGATTGATTTGTGAAATCTCTTTGCTAACAATTATTCATTTATTTATCCTTCCACCATACTATATTCCACATGAGTCAATAGGATCGGAATCATATCACCAATTAAGTCCCTAACTCATATAATTCTCAATTCACAATATGTAACCCGTTAGACTTTCGATTGTTTCCAAAATAATTTCACAAATAAATATAATATATATATATTTTTTTTTTTTCCAATTGGCAATGGTTTCTTTTCTAGTCCAACCCTATACAGATATATTGAATATACTGCTCATCAAGAGACTGGTGGATTCCTTATTGAGCATTTATACAAACTCATTTATTATGTACAAGACCCAACGTTATCTGGAATATTTGACCTAGAAAGATCATCACCAAATGACTCGGTCAAAGTACAAGTACACAATAAATAGACCTATATAAACCTCTCAGTCTAAGGATACAATAAACCAATTGTGTTGAATACCTTCTCAACATCAGTGATCACTTCCAGAAGGTATTCATATTTGATCCGTTCAGTGCATGTACTCTTACATTGCATCCACTTGTTTGCTTAAGTCACACCTAAATGACGAAGTCATCATCTTATTAAATAGAGGCACAACGAGTGTAAACCTATTGTATATTAATATGTACTTGGTCTAGAACAAAATATCAAGTGAACAAGGAACAAAGAGTCATACTTCTCGCCTTTGATTCATTAATCATTGGCATGACTTTTCTACAATGTCACTCAATAATATCGTGTAATATCTTATGTCACAACATATTACCCAATAAATAAATATAAACATGTGATATCTAAATAAATAATTATTCAGATAAATGATTTTTAGGAAGGTTCATTGACCCTAACTTGGGCTAGGGCAACCTCTTGTATAAGACACATATTTCTTCGTGTGGTATTATTTACAAATTTTTGTAAAAAATTAACTGAAATAAATATATAGGGTCTCTGAATTCAAAATTGATAAAACTCAAGTCTTAGATTTGTAAGACGTAACTGCACACAAAGTTTCTCTTGTTTTAAAAAGTTACAAATAATCCCTCGAGATAAGAAAAAGACAAATAGCTCATTGAGCTCGATATGATGTTTGATTGTTAAAATTTTGGGGTATGAGAATTGATAAAAAATGAAAATAGTTTATAGGAGTTAGTAAACAAGTGAAGAAAGAAGATTTGAATAAATATTCACCACATTCATTAAAAGCAGGCCTCTCTATAAATTCAAATTATAAATAAGCCACCATTCACCTTGAGAGTGTACTGAAGGATATGTTTCTAACGGAATATAGACTTCATAGAGTTATTTATCATTTTTCTTACTTCGAGAGCTTATCCGTAACTATTTTAATACTACATAAACTTTTGGTGCAATTATGCTTTTAATACTACATAACCTTTTTGGTGCAATTATGCCCATTTGTAAAAATGTAAACTTGAATCAATCAAATTTGTAAAAGTTTTAAATCAAATAATTAAAAAAGCACAAATGGGATTACGGGTGTTCACCATATTTTTCTAAAGAAAAACAGCTAAGAAAAAGCACACGACTATACAGTAGGGTTGGGCAAAAAACCCATGACCCGACCACCTGACCCGTTTCCGGCCCTATCCGACCCAATCGGGGTGGGTTTATACTGGTTCGGATTCAGGTTTTATAAGGATAAAAAACCAGTTTTGGGGTCCGGGTTCGGGGTTTGTAGCATACCCGATATGCAACCCGAACCCGACCCGAATAAATATAAAAAAAGTTTTTCATTTCTACCCTTAGCAAAACGGTGCGTTTCGCTAAGGGTAAATAACCTAAGTCCCCCCCCCCCCCCCCCCCCGGGCGGTCGAGTTTCCCCTCTCCTTCCCTTAGCAGCGCCGCGTTCCCCCCCCTCTCTCTGGCCTCTCACTTCACGCCCCACTCGACCACTCCTCTCTAGCAGCCATATCTCAGTCTCTCCCACTCTCTATGTTTCTCTGCTGCCCTAGCTCTCCTCTCTCTCCATCTCTCTGCTCTGCCCTAAGTCACGCCTCACTCTCTCTTCGTCTCTCTGCTGCGGCGCTGCCCTAGCTCTCCTCTCTCTCTCCGTCTCTCTGCTGCGGCGCTGCCCTAGCTCTCCTCACGCCATGGTTGCGGGGAGCTCGAAGATCGGCGGCTCTGTCCCCTTCTCAGCTCCGCTCGGCGGTACATACGTAAAAAGGAGGAAGAATAAGGGCATTTCGGGGATTCGCAAGGCGTTCTACCAGAACTTGTCAGAAAAGAAGCGGCCCTGAGTGGTCCCAGTGCTCAATATTGTGGGGCGCAGGGAAGGTTCAACGAATGGGGACGATTCATTGGAGGTCAAGAATGAGACTGAGCATGTGCAGTGGGCTCTCGGGAAGGCCGGCGAGGATCGTGTACATGTGGTACCATGTTTTTGGGCTTGAAAGCCCAAACGGTTCTAGGCCACATCTTTTAGGCCTTTTAAGCTGAACCCGGGCTACGGGTCCGGGTCAGGATTCCACCACTTTCGACTCGGGTTCGGGTCAAAAAAATCGACCCCGAACCCGGTTTGCCCAGCCCTACTATACAATATACGGTTGACTTTGTGGACAAATCCACCGACAATCTCGTTAATACGTATAATCGAAGACCAATTGTATTTCATTGCCGTTTAACCCTCTATTATGATTCTATCATTCTTCCGTTCCCTTTGGAGAAATCGTGCGTTCAAAGACAAAAACATTTTCTCATTTTATTTAAACTCTCAGTGCCAAAAAAATAAATGAATCCCAAATTAACCTCCGATTACCCCCATGAAACAATTTTTCTCCGACTTTTCGTTCATTTCGATTCAATAGCTCTATGCCTCGTCTTCTTTGAAGCATTTGCTCGTGTCAAATTCCCGCACTTGGCCAATAATTCGATGCTCAATTAGCCCGCTCTTTATCTCTCTTCCCACTTACTTCAGTTCCTCTCTCCTTCTTTAATCTCCTAGGGAGAGAATCTTCGGTCGTCGTGTTTTTATCTCCGGAAGTTGCTAACGATTCCTCCGCCGATCGCCGCTGCTCCGGCTGTCCGCTCCTCCCCAGGTTCGTTTTAGGGTTTTCTCCGCTCGTTTAATTCTAGTAGTTTCAGTAACCTCGCCTAGGGTTTACTCACTAAAATAAAGCGAGACTAATGAAATTCGGCGATTATTCGTCTACTTAGTTGCCCATAAACACTTGGGAGTACAATTAACCTCCACCGGTGTTTAGTTCATCTATATTCATATTTTCCTCTAACTAATGCTATCTCGAGTGAGCGATAATAAGAAACTTGATTCTTTTTTACTTTTTGGATAGCAGCGTGTGGGAAGACAGGAATTTGAGTTAGTTATGCGATGCTGGGTAGTTGGTGGAGGTAAAGGCACTCAAGAACACAGGTAGTTATGCTGGTGGCTTGTTTTACTCAATAATTTCTGTTTGATAATTTTCGGGGGCCTCAGACTGTTGAACAGAGACAAGAGTGCCTTGTTAATGTGTTCTAATAGTTTTGTTTAAAGTGGAAGATGGAATTAAGAGGTGATTTAAAAGAATCACTTCAGTTTTCACTATATAAAAGAATCACTTCAGTTTTCACTATATAACTGGGTTTGTAGTTGCAAAAACCAGATTTCCTAGCTACAGTTAGAGAAAGCAAGAAGTTATCGTAAGACTTATTATATGCAAAACAGAAGAAGGATTGAACCAAGAGAGTGGTGGGAAGGAGAGGGGGTATTGTTCGGCACAGGAGAGCTGTGCCAAAGGATTATAGAGTACAGATGGTAAAAGAAAGAAAAAAGATGTTCAAGGGCCCTAGGTGAAGTAAAAGGACAGAAAGGAAGGGGTGCAGATCATCAATGTCCGTACTATGAGATTCTAATTAAGTTCCATATAGGAACTTGGAGCCGATCATATAAGTGTGTGTTTTTCTAAGTGGAGCCATATACGTCTTCTATGAAAAAGATAAGCATATTTAACAAAAAGGATATACCTGTTATGTTTGGGAACCAAACTAGATGATCTTCCAGAAGAGGATTCTGAGGAAAATGTATGGTCTTGATAAGGCAGTTTCGCCGGTGCTGATCTAGTGATGAGGATTTCTAGAATAAGGTTTTTTGGTTATAAAGGCAGGGGCTGCAGATGGAAAACATAAAAAATAAATATGATAAGATATTGTGGGGACTCAAGGATTTGGTATGTTAAGGGAATAATACACTTTGTATCCCAAAATGTTACCCTATTTGCAATATGTTGACTGTCATTTCCATTCATGGAACCATCACATTACCGAGTTTATGATGTGTGAGATTTGTTAAAAATGACCATTAAGATTGTGCTTCTTGACCAATTTTTTATCCATCATATAAGTTAGATTTTGCTATTACAGTTGGAAACAATTTAGGGAGGTGTGGATATTGATGAATTAAAGTCTGTGAGTGGTGGGAAGAACGACATGAGAAGCAGAGATGAGTAGGTTGTCCTTCAGGCCGCGTCCACTTGACATTCACAAGAAGCTTCCGATTGTCAAGAGCGTCAAGGAATTCGAAGATGATGATACCCCTACCACCTCTTCCACCCGCAATTCCCAGTTGCTTCGTCTGGCATCTGATGTTGACAACGAGGTAAGTTGTACACCTTTTTTCTGTCTGTTATTATTAATGCTGTAGAGGCATTTTGTGTGCATAGCATATAGTAAGAAATTTGTGATTTTAATTTTGAAGGCCCTGTAATTATCCATGGGATGCCTAGAATTAAAATTCTTCAAATAAATTTGAATTTGTATTTGTTAAAATAAAGGATTGTTTCTCTAATATTTATGATCAGTAAGATGGCAATGCAAGTAGTTGGTCTTGGACTTCGCCCTTGACCTTACTAATACAGGGGATAAGGTAGAACTTGAGCATCATTTTTGTAGAGTTTTGTTATTGGCTTTGTTCGTAGAACTGCCTAATGGAAGAGTTGTGCATATTTTGGAAATCTAGTTATCTGTTTGTGCTTCTGTGAGGTTTTACTATCAGGAGGTTGTGGTTTATGTCATAGATGGACTCAAGATGTTCCAAGGAAGCAGGATAAGTCTGGTTCTGGAAGGAGAGTACTGCCTTAACATGGCAGGCTAGAATGTAAAGCTCATGTGTAGTGATGGGTGGGCATCACTCTAACTAGTCTGAATAAGCCTTGCATGAATTTGGAATGCGATGTGATCTGAAGGTCATTGTGCAAAATAGTTGTGACTTTGGTACTGTATCAATTCTATTTTGTTTTGCTTGAGGGAAACTTATTACCATTTGTGCAAAATCCCCTCTCTCTCTGCCTTCCTCTGCTTTATATCCCTCTTGCATGATTTTTTTTTTTTTTATGTATGTGTGTTTGTGTGTATGTGGTGGTTTGAGGTAGTTGGGTGGGGGGGATTTTTTGGTGTAAATGTTTTACTTGTGACATTGGGAATATGCTTTTGTAAAGCAGCCGGGTCATTTCTTCTTGGTTGGGTTTTTTTTTTTTTTTTTTGGGGGGGGGGGGGAGCATGAAAACCCAATAGTTTGTAATATCTTTGATCTGTGTAAGCATTTATTATGTATACTCAAATATCATGGAAGCTAAAATTTGTCGCAGCACTCCCATTTTATATCTACTGAGAAAACTGTAAAGACCTGCTAATAGTCTATGCTGCCAAATAATGCAGGAATTTTGCAACTGAACAAAATGCTTCTCTTACTCTAATATTTCAATGGAACTTCCACACCTGTGACAGTTACCTGTGCATGCACACTCATATATAAATATGGAAGTATGTCATGATGGTGTTGACGCACACCTAAAAATCATCAAAAACAGCTCCTCCTCGGATGCATTCTTTGTTGTAAGACATTGCACTTGCTACAAAGCACATCTGAAACCGATTTTGATGGCTCTCTCCCTCTCTTTCTCTATGCTTTTTAGCATGGAGTTGTACAATTCACTTGGTTGGACATTGTGAAGGATGAAAATTGGGTTTTTTTACTTTTTTGTTTTAGTTTGTTGTATTTATTGATTAGAGCTGATTTTTTTTTTCCCCAATATATTAAGTAGATTGAAAGTTCAGGTTGGATCATGTCTTGCATGAGCGTATTTTTGCAATTCACTCTCTCCTTTTGCATTGATGTTTCCTAGTTAGTTATAGTCAGCAATTATGCAATCATTGTTCAATCTCTATGGACAACTAATAAAGCTAAGAGTGATATTATTCCATATTGTCGTCAAATTTAGAAGACTCTTCACTGTGATCCAGTGAATGGTAAGCTTTCTATATTGTAAATAGGGAAAATTTGACTATATACTTTTATATATGTATAATCAATTTGTTAAGGTAACATTAGTTCTGCCCCAAAACAAATTCCTCTCTCAATTGAATGTTACTCTCAAAAATTATGTTGCCAGCATCATGATATTTGTATCACCGATGATGTTATTATTGATCTATCAAGCTTGTGACTGATTTTAATTTTTTTTTTAAATGTGTGTTCATTAGGTACATCAAATCCCTACCAAGAAATTGGCTCCTGAGATACCTACTCCTCAATATGTTGTTGTTGATACATATGAAAGAGACTATTCTCGTACTTTCTCCCAACCAACATCCTACTTACGCGGAAGAGGAGGTTTCTGATCTAGATATATTCTTTCTGCTGATGTTATGATTAATATGGAGATCCTTCTGTAGATCTCGATCATTAGAGTATGCTTAAACTTGGTTCATTTATTTTCAGCTCGAGCTGAGCTTGGAGAATTTGTAGAGTATGACCTGGACAATGAGGATGAGGATTGGCTTCAAGACTTCAATAAAGAACGGAAGATGCTTACATCTGAAAAGTAATCGTCCCAAACATCATTGTTGTATCAGCTTGCCTGGTTCTATTCTTTCTTTGACTTTAATTGGTTTCATTTTAACGGTTTCCTTTTGTTAAGCATTTTTTAGTGGCTCCATATCCTGTGTTCTTGGCGGAAGAATCTTGGCAGTACACCAGTTACACCATGGTTATACATGAAAATGCTTGGAAACAGTAACTCACCCACTTCCTTTTGGGGGAGGGGAATGCCACGTATCATCTCTACAGAAGCGCAAAGATAAAAATTCTGTAAACTAAAATCCAGACCTATGTTATTACTAAACTTAATCAAAATGAATCAAGTTACCAGACTTAAACCTTAAACCAAGGTGGTGTTTGAGTATCAAAATTTTGGGTCTAATTAAAAAAATTACAAAATAATCTCTCTCCCCATCAAATCATTCTTTTTCACTATAATATTTATTCAAAACTTCTCTCTCTTCACTTTTTCACCAACTCCCATATCCCAAAATTTTAATACTCAAACACCACCAAGTTCTCACATAAAATAGTGTACTATACCTGGAGAGTGTATGATTCTACAAGCACTTACCAGGTGACCTGCTGGGTGATTACCCCAATGCTAGTTTCCCTAGTTTGTGGAACCATCATCAACATCAACTCAATAGCTAGTAGTGAAAAACGAAGAAAAACTCGAATTCTAGTTTGAGGGTGTAAAGTGTGGTTTTCCAAACATTTGAACAAACTTTTGCGCATGGCATAGCATGTAGGATAAATAACTCAAAAAACGAGGAACATCATATATCATTGAGACTTTGAAATAACAAACAATTGTTTATATTTACTTCATCCCCTTTCCTCAAAACTTGACGAACTTTGTATGAACCAATAGATGTAGTAATACTTACCAACCTTCTTATTAACACAATTATGTAACCTTCCTCTCCATCTTTTGGTTATCCTAAATATGGCTTCTATGGTTAGGTCTGATGTCGCCTCTTGATGTGCATATACATGTTTTTTTTTTTTTAATACTCTAAAATCAATCCTCTAAACCGGGTTCAAACTATTGGTTGGAAATTTTAGTCACATGTTATACATTGCGGTGCTGTTGTCTTTGCAGGCTTGAGGGTCTTGTTTTTAAGTTGGAGGTATTGGACCATAAGGCTCGAGAGAGAGCAGGTGTTATTACACCCACTCTTGGTTCACCGATTCCTGTACTATTGCAACTGGATGCTGCTATTGAGGTGAAAATTTGTTTCAATTGTGGGGCTTTCAGCTGCATCATTGCTATGTTGGTGTTGTGAATATTAAACTGGTTATATTTGTTGCTATGTTAGTGTTGTGACTATTGCACCAGTTACGACTAGCTAGGTCTTGCTAAATGAAACATCGGGTTGCGCACTTCAATGTACGGGTATATTTTCACTTTGAACACATGCATCACAAAGTTTCTATTCCAGCACAATTTCAGTAGATGGGTGACCTTTTCTATTTCATACATCCACTTGTGCAACTTTGTTTTGAAAACATTCTTTCACTGCCCAAGATAATTGTCCACAATCTTTCACAGGGACTTATAGATTGGGGGAGTGGTAGATTACATATCCATTTACTTTTAACAAGTGCTTCTCTGGAGATGCATTTTTGGAGATCAAGTGGCACTTTGCTAAAATACAGTTATTGCTGGACTTGTCCAACCAAGGGATATGCCCCTTTTGAGGGGTAGGGAAGAGTTACTATATGTGTAATTTATACACCATTTATGCAAGAATGAGAGATCAGGTGTCAATGTATATCAAATATTATATGTTGCCATTTCAATGCCTGCTGCATGAAATGTGGCTTTCTTGAGCTAGTCATTGTAGCTAGGAAAGTTTAAATCATTATCTAACATCCTTTTTTATTTTTTGTTTTTTTGCCTTTGAAATGCTAGGCTCTACAAGCTCATTCTGTCAGATATGCTGTTCTTCAGTCTGTTTATAGTTATTGGAGAGAGAAGGTATGTTTGTAGAACTATGCTGAAAGATGAGAGATTTCACATCCTTGGAAGAGAATGAATCTGCTAGAAACTGCTGAATATCCATGGTGTTTGTGTTATTTACGGGTTTGGGTCTAATATACCATCTGTAATACAGGAAAAAAAAAAAAAAAAAGTAAACTCTTGGTTCTAAGTGGCACAAGTATTTAGTGAACTTTTAAAATTTTCCGTTATTCTAAATTAGAGGTGAAGATGGTTTTTCAATGAGAATCTTGTTTTAGTGTTGAAAAGGGTGTGGATAATGCAGGAAAATTACAATGTTAATATTTCGACCTTCAATGTAAGTATTTTTTAGGAACGTCCTAAAACGCAAAACAGGATGAAGGGAGTAACAATGGTGCTGCATATGTTTGTACAGAAAAATTGATAAAATGTCCATTTACGGAAGTGATCGTCTTGTGGTGATCAATGTTCCACCATAGGCACTCTTACAGAAGGCCTCAACTGTAGGAATGGGATAGTGGTGTCAGCTTTTTTTACCATTTTATTGCTTCCATTTGGAAAATGTATGCTTATGTCTCCAAACATTTAGCTGTCAATGACTTACCATAAGATTTTTACCTTGAGGTCAAGGTGAGCACAGTCACGTGGGTCCAATGACCTTTCATGTATCTTTTTTCTGCAGTTCATTAAAACCAAGAAGGAAAAGAAGCAGAAATAGTAGAAACTTGTTGTAATGGTTTTGGATATTATGTTCTTGCCAGCACATATTACGTAATTGATCACACATATAAACTTCTTTTGATGATCAGGATTTGTGGAGTTGTTCTGTCATGAATATTTATGCTCCTTTTCTTTCTTTTCTTTGGCCAGCGTGAAAGATGGCAAAAGCCTATTTTACGGCGTTTGCAGGTTAGTTTCATCATTTTGTAGTTAGATTGTTTCTTCTGCTTCTGTCGAATAGTTTTAGATGTATTTAGATTAGATATTTAATACAAGGATAGGAGATACATGAATTCATCGTCATTTTTGTATTCCCTTCTTGTCAATTGCGTGGAACCAGTGCTTTCTTTCCCGGTGTGAGATATCACATTGTTCGAGGAACCCTAGATGCTGTCGGAGTAAAGGATCGTCAACATAGAATATGATTTAGCCATTATGGCTAGTTGTCTCTTTATTTTATTAGTTCTATAGCACAAAGTTATCTATGCCCCTCATTTTTTTATTTGCTAAGAAATTGATTTATTTGTTTCTTTCGAAAGGAGAGTGCCTTGGATAATAAGGAAGGCAAATAAGTATTTATTCTCCTGTAGAAGTTATACTTAGAGGCACATCTGTAACCAAAAAGTTTAGAATTTTGCTTATAGGAGAATGTATTTTAAGCGTGTAATTTGAGATGTCAGTTTCCAATGTTTTCCTTCTATGTAGGATTTCTTTTGTTGGTAGCAAACAGAGTGGAAAATGCAGCTTTCTCTCAACTTTTTTCTCCCCTTAATGTCTTGAAAACAAACATAACATAAAGTTGATACATATTGTTTTCTTCTTTCCTTAAAATTGTCCTTTATAAAACTCATATTAGGCTTAACAGACAAACTTGTGTTGGACCCGTCCTTGAACAAAACCAAAACTTGTTGCAAAATTCAGAAACTTTTGGACTGGTTTAACTTCATGAATGCCGTTGTTTTTCTTGTACAGATATTTGCATGAAATAATTGCCTCAAGTGCATTTTATTTTAGACTATTGACAGCCTTAACTACATTTCCGTACAGCCTCCTCCACCTGTTAATGACACCAATCCGTACAATGTTTTTAGGCCAAGGGAGAAAGCCCACAGACTTCATACAAGGAGGGTAGGTGTTGAACTTAGTTCACTTTCACATTTTAACTGAGTTTTGACTGAAAAGTTCTCTTGCTAAATGTAAAAAAACAGTTTCTGAACTTCTTCATGGTGATCTTTTGTTTAGATGCAAAGGAGGGAAAACAATGTGCAATCATTTGAAAAGCTTCGTCAGGTTAGCACTACTTTCCTTTAATTATTGCTGATTTTTGTGCTCACCATGGTCTAACAGTTGTTACTCTGCTGCAAATGAATTGTGCCCACCCTTTGGCTGTTTAACTGCTCCTTGGTCTACTTCACAAATGCTCTAGTATTTTTTGCCTAATAAGCTTGGTCTCACTTGTGAGGTAATTGTCAAGCTTGAGGTTGGCATAGTTTATTTGGTTTGATAAGCCCAAGCCTGGCACAAGCAAATGTATGAATTTTTTTATGTACTTATTAGGAAATAATGTAGCTGTCAAAATAGGTGTTGGCCTTTGAGCTTCCAAGCCAAGCCAAGCCAAAGCCTAGCTAAGGTTGAACCTGTAGCTGAACTAAACTGAGGTTAGGCTTGAGTTTGTCTCAACCACCACATGAACCAAGTTGGCTATTGTTATGAGCTTGATGCTTGCTAGTGGCTATGCTTACTTGCAGCAGCTCTTGTTGTCGCAGATGTAAAACTATTGTTTCATCCGAGCACCTGCATCTTCTGCGACTCGTGCTTTAATAGAGGCTAGATTTAGAAAGGTTTAGGATTACAGAAAATTGGGTTTTCTCTAATGGAAAGCTATGGAAGAAAGTGTGATTTGTGGATAATTGGAAGAAGTGTGGAATAGAAATTAGAGAGACAGACAGACAGACAGGAGAGCACTTGGCAAGAATGGATCATACACTCATGTACTCAATGCGGAAGAGCACATGTTGACTTTGAGTTCTTCTCGTTCCTGAGAGAATTAGGACTTATATTATCAAAAAGACTAGCATAAAACTTAGAATAGATGTTTAAACTACTAAACAATTCGAGAAAAACCTAGATATGTGATTCCAGACCATTGTCGCAACTCAAGTTTCATGCTTCAAATTGCACATGGCTTCTGACTGCACACATGGAAATCTTACTATCTTGACAACTGGAAAATTTATTGAGACAGCAAAAGCAGGATCAGCATGCCCATGCTGCGGTACCCTATTACCACATTTCTGGCTTTAGGTTGGCCCACAAATTCATTGAAAACTGAGTTGAGTTGATGTTTCCTGAAGAGAGAAAGAGTTGATTATCAAGGAATGTGGATTACTGTACAATGTAGCAAGAACTCTTCAACAAAGTTCTTACCACTTTTTCACTTTTATGCATACAACCAGCAAAATCCTTCCATTTCACCTTGTTCCCAATTGTGAATATGGGACTCAGAACTGTTTTAAGGCATTGATGTGCACCAAATGCTCTTCCAAGGATGCTTCATCTCCCTTGAACAGTGCAATGAGTTAATGGCGGTCCACATAACCCCTAATATAATTCAACACGTGTTTACTTTGTCCTGCATGGTTCATCACATCATGCACTGGAGTATGGTCAGTGATACGTCAATTAGAATTACTGCCACATCATTCAAATGACTGCCTGATCCTTCCCAAATTGAACGCCCCCAATTTCGTGACGCACTTGCCCTAATAACAATTGTTGCTGATTGCAACCCAAAATTCCATAATTATAATTGTTTTATTCTTCCTGGTCTTAGTCTGGAGCTCACAGAACTCAAACTTTCAAACTGATGGCCGATGGCCATGGGAATTGATGTCAATTCTCTGAGTCAAGTTTCGGTTCAGAACAAACAATCAAACTAATTTCAGGAGGAGCAGGATAAGATTATCCGTGCCTTAAAATTGAAAGGGGCGCCCCGGCCCCCGGGGGGGGGGGGGCTTGGAGTGAGAGAAGAAAAGCACTTTTAAGGGTTTCCAATTAGGAGTGAGAGAAGAAGAGCACTTTGAGTTTCCAAATAAGAAAATACTCAGGAAGAGAAAAAATAAGGAAATACTACAGAAAAGAAGAAAAGTTTCTTAATTTTCTGTTCTTTAGCATGTACCAGAGGCTCGTAATTGTTCCAAAATCCTGAATTAATGGCATCTTCGCCATTAATCTACTGCAAGGTGATCAATCGTAAATGATGCTAGTCGAAAAAGACTCCCGCATCATCACATATAGACTCCCGCGTCACCAACGATACATCGATGAAGAAGCCTTTCTCTGACCATTTTCTGTTGATGATCATGGAGTATCAAAGCAAGGGAATTTGTATGTCCAATGCTTGGAAAATTCCACTGAATCAAAGAACTCCCAGTTCAAGGTGGGCAATCGCAAGAGCTAGGGCAAGGTCCCCACGAAATTGCAGAGTTCAATTTAGGGAGTAATTTTGGTGATGTATCACCTTTGGTGGATGTGGCAGTAATTTTAATTGAAGTGGCTTTGACCATACTTTAGTGCGTGATGTGGTGAGCCATGATCGACAGAGGGAAACAATTGTCAAATTTCTATTGGAGGTGACATAGACCGCTGTTAACTAATTGGAAGGAGACCCTATGGAAGGACTAGAATGATAGATGGTGTAAACCCAAGGATGAATTTTTAAAGGGGTCAAAACTCAGGGACTAAATGGCTACTTAAGGCTATCTTTATACAGACACCTGGAAATCATAGAAATATTGTGGACTCTACATCCCAATCTTGAGGACTTATGAGAAGTTCTGAACTTGTATGGAGGAGTAATCTGTGCCTCCTTTTTAACTCAAGTTAGGTGGTAGCTTAAATATCAGGAGTATTTTGGTCCTCCCCTAAGATATATGAGGTTGTAGAAATTGTTCAAACAGTGGCGAGGGAGCAGACCAAATATGGAGTCAACCTAGTATTTATCAGCATCCCCATGGATATGCATGTTTTTGTTTTGACTTTCTTGCTATGCATGTTTTTGCTTTCCAAAGTCTTGGGGTTGCGGATCGCTTGTGTTAGGTAACTTTTTGTGGTTCTGGGATAATGAGGTTGTTTATCTATTTCGACTTTCTGCTCTGAGAGTTAACACAGCAGCTCATGTGTGTCTCATTTAAAGTGAGTATGGATTGAGGTGGTTTATTGACAATGTTATGCTGTTATCAGTGGTGCTTTCATATTTCAGTAACAGGGCCTCCTCGACGCGTTTGAGATGTTCAGCGTTAAGTTTCTGTTTAGTAGTGGTGGAGAAATTGTCCTATTGTTGATCATGCGTTGCCTCTGGTGGCCAATCTGTTTGATTATTGGTGTATAAGGTCTTACTGTTTTCCGGCATATCGTAGATAATATGATATAGGCACCTGCTGAGAGCATAAGATGGTAGTTATTAAAATGGGAAGTTGAGGCAATTACAGAAAGCGAGAGAACATGATGCTTTTTTTATAAACAAGAAGGCTGCATGCACACAGAGGGAGAGTGTAAATATATTCATAGAGTAGAAGTTATTGGAAGGATCTCCTTGCATACCAACTCAGTAAGGCAAGTTATTGTCTTTTAAGAAAATGATTTTGAACACTTTTGATAATCTCTAGTTTAGGTGCTGTTTGCAGTTGTGAGGGTGTATTTCAATTTTTCATAAAGAAGACAGGTTGATCTACCAACTGACAATAGCTCCTTGTATTTTCATCTGCTCATTAAATGTTCAGCTTAAAATCAGATATTTGAAATGTTAATAACTTATTATTAAAATCAGATTGCCATAGTGGTTATGCAGACTTAGATATAATGTTGGGCATGTCTAGGTGTCAGATACTTTGATCTGTTATTGTGTGAGAACGTAGCTGAATTATCAACTTCCTACAAAAGAAAAAATAGCTGAATTATCAACTTTCTTTTCTCTTCATCTTTATCTTAAATGTGAACTGAAATTTCTGTCCTACTCATGTTATGATGGGATATAATAGAGCAGCAAAAGAGCAGCCACTTGGAGATTTATGAACTAGAAAATTGAATGATCTTCCTTGGTTAGAATTGAGATAAGGTATTTGTAAAACTACTTAGTTTATGTAATAGTTGTCTTAGCCTCCCAGGAAGTGTGACTTTTATGGAAGGCACAAAAACCTTAGGTAGTTTATTTGTTTTTTCAATGTACTGCTGCACAAACGAGGCATGAAATTAGTGGAAATAGAAGAAATACTAGAGTGATGCCTGCAAAAGTATTCTTGGAAGGAAGAATGATGCAGTGAGAGTTCGTTCGTGATGAATGGAGAATTTGAAACCTTAACTCGGTTAATTAAATAGGCAATGTTAGGTAGCAAAAGCTCAATGAGCACCCAGCATATGCATAGTGATGTCCCATGTTATGGAAGAAATTGCCATGTCCTGGCCAATTTCTTAAGTGGAGATGTATTGGTTAAGTAGAAGCATTTGGTCTTACAGATTTGGCCTTGGAAATAAATTAGAAGCATAATTGCTAAAGCAGTCTATTACAGTGGCTGCAGGTTTTGAAAACACTAAAAAAAGATACCATTTTTTTCGTCTCAATCTGGCCTTGGAGTGTTCCATGAACGGTTAAATGCAAGAAGGATCATCCTTCATTTGAACTTGTTTTCATTTTTTTGTCATTTGTCAGGAAATGAGTATTGATACCCTCTGTTTAACTATTCTCAGGTAAGGCGCAACCTTGACCAGGCCAAGACCATTTTGGAGGCTTTTATTAAGGTTGGTCCTTGTAATTGAACTTACAAAAGATGTGTGTTGACTTGTAATACTCATCTCCAACTGTTTGTATGTATGCAGAGAGAGGAGATAAAGAGGGAAGTAATGGAGACTGAAGTGAGCATTCAAAGGATCCAAATGAAGTATAAGGTATGCAAATGATGTGTATCGTCTTCTTTGGTCAGCATTTTTTTTTTTTGATAAGTAAGAAACTTTATTGAAAATAAAAAAGAGGCAACAGTACAAGAGGCTATACTGACACCTAGAGCATACAAGCTAAAAAACTCCAAAAATCCGGGAAACCCTTAAAGGGCCTCCGTAACACCGAATTAGCCCAGAGAAAAAGAGAAAGCAGCATAGATCCCCTCAAACCATCCAAAGATAGCGCTCTATCCTCAAAGCATCTACCATTTCGTTCCCTCCACAAACTCCAACAAATACAAGCAGGGAGCATCTTCCATAAGGCCAAAGCAGTTGGATCCTCAAACTTCCTCTTCCAACAATTCAATAGATCAATCACCTTCCTAGGCATAACCCAGTGAAGATTAAAAATGCTCAGCACATGCGTCCATAACCCTCTTGCCACCGAGCAGTGGGGGGGGAGCCAATGAGAACTCCCCATCCTCACCTAACTGCCCAGCCCCTCCAAAATCAGCACCGGCCAAGTCTGTCACCAACCCCTCTCTTTCCGGCATCTCCAACAACCCAGGGGGCAAAAATCCCCCAAAGAGATCACCTGAAGAGCTGCCAGAGGAGAGTCCGGCGCCGGAACAGCCACCAGACTATTGCCGGCAGCCACAGACGACACTGGCGATCCCTCTGCCACCAACGTCTGGAGCGGGGCACCTCTAGCCACGTGGCCGAGCTTCTCATTGGCTTGTGCGACATCCGGGATTTCACCTCCTTCGCAGGTCAAAAGCCTTCTCCTGTACACTTGCTTCAACTGGACCAGGTCATGTCCAGACCCACACCCCTCTGCCGACAAGGCCTTCACCTCTGGGCTTAGGACAAGCTCACTCCCTTCCAAACCTCCAGGCCCACATGACCTGCATTCCACAAAAGCTCCTACCCCACCTGCCAACAAAGGCCCATCCTTCGGGCTAAAGGGAGGGCCAGGCTTAGGCAAAACAGGCCCACTCGATCCCCCTTCCACAGCAGCCCACCCCTCACACTTGCCTGCAGCACCCTCCATTCCCAAGGACCACAAGATTTGGTCGAGCTCCGTCCTAAGACCGAGCAATTTTTTTCTTAAAACAGTCATACAACATCTGTCTCCTTCTAAAGCCAATGACTACTTGTCGATAAATGAGGGAGCCTTGGGGATAACAACAAAGGCCTGATCTGCATGCTTTTTCTGCAAACATATTGTCGGCTCTCCTTTATTTCCGTTTCCTCCATAACTCTCCACAGACGAAGCCTGCATGCCTACCTCCACCTACGGCTGCTTCATCTTTACATCTCGGGCGAAGGACAGCCCTTGATGCCCAGAAACACCAGAAACACACTGACCAACCTTCCCGCCGTTAACTCTACTAAGGTGGTTGACCACCTCTTGGAACACTTCAGTCAACAACCTCCATCCTTCTCCTCCCTTGCCTTCAGGGACCATAACCACGCCCTTGCGACGACCTTCTCCGTACTCTAGTATGGCTACATACCTCCCCGCCTTGTTAACACATCTCTGAACCAGCAATGCTCGAGAATAATCATTGGCCTTAGAAACAAAGGAACTATCTCCATCAGCTGCCATAAGCCTTTCTCCCATATTAATCACCCAAACAGCTCCATAATTCCCGAAGGATATCGCACTAACAGACTTCCGACTCCATTCCGTAAGCTTGACAACCCCTCCAACACTAACAGATACGTGAAACTCTTTAGCCTCTACTCTAAAGCTCCTGGTAAAACTCATCAGAAACCCTCTAACTCTAAAGCAAAAATAACTGCCTTCCTTAACTCAGAGATTGAAAGCTTTGCATCGCACTCGGTGACAAAAACAGAATTAGGGAAAGCGTCTACCACCTTTCTTCCTCAAGTACATTTATCTCTCACATGCCCAAGATATATCATGGTTTGACAGAGATCTGTAATTTGCCTCTGGGATCTAGGTGGCGAACTACCTCAGTGAATGTAGGGAAACACATGCATGTTAGAATCACTTCACCCTGATGAAGGCACTGAAGAGCTTTTGGCATCAACGGCCAGTGTAATAGGACCCATTTAAGCTTTCCAAGCTTCACCGCCACAACAACTCGAAATACGCACACACAGGCGTATTTTGGTCAGCATTTACATCAAGGAATTCACCATTGACATTCCTTTTTGTGCATGTCTTTGTTTAAGAAAATACACATTGTTAGTAGTATATGGTATTTCTGGAACTTCATCAGAAAGACGCTTGGTCTTTTCTCTCTATGTCCTTCCTATCTCATGATTTGATGTCTTTCCTCTTTGTAACATCTATCATAATATCTCATGATTTGATCTGGTATGCTAGTACTCCCTCTATTTGTGTTCTATTATATTTTTGGACTGCTGCTTTAGGTTGCATTGACTGATGGGAACTTTTTTCTGTGCAACTTGGGAGTCTTGTACTTCATTTGTTCTAAATGCTTAAAAAGGATGGAGAATGAAGGCCTCATTTGCTTCTCCATTGGTCCTTTGCTCATGTGCTTTCTTTTGGAGCCCATTGGATTATTGTCCAATTCTGTGGTTTGATTGTTCTCTGCTTAGACTAGCTAGGTTGGTGGCAGGAATAGCCTAGTTGAATGGAGAGCAACTCCATCTTGAACTTTAAGTTTCATATGGGTGGACAGGGTGTAACGGGATTTTTGAAGTTAAAGACAAATTAGTAGGAGAGATTGTGTCTTTGTTAAAGCTCTATTGCAAGGGGTTTGGGTTCATCCCTCTTGGTTCTTCAGGTCATTCTGAGATGTTATTGATGTTCTTGGGCGTAATCCCTGATCTCAAATTTTGTTCCCCTATTACTTCTGGGGTGTCCTTTTTGTATTCTCCTTCTGTGCCAGGGTTGTATCCTCTGTGTTGCCTTCTCAAATGATAGAATTTCTTCTCCTTTTTAAAAATTTGTGAAAATTCATTTTGCTCCCCTAAATTACCAAACAATCTCAAATAGGGGTCCACATTGAGTCTCCAAACTCTCAAAATCAATCAATTTGCACCTTGAAATAAAATCCAACGGTCAAAACCATGCCACTTGTTTCATTTATAACACGTAGCATAATTTTGATGGTTGGAACTTTTTTAGGAGCACAATTGATGAAATTTTGTAGTCCTAGGGCTCGATGTGTGAAAGGTGGTAGTTGGGACTCATATTTGAGGTTGTTTTGTTAGTTTAGGGGTGCAAAGTGACTTTTTCCCTTGAAAAATTGCAATCTTTCTGAAGTCATTGTGCTAAAATTTGTGAGATACCTCATTTTGGGAAAGATTTTTAGCTAGAGGAACATTTGTGATAATGAAAGAGGGTGCTCTGGGAATTAGCTGTCTAATGCTGAAATGGGTTACAACTAAATATTTGCACCACCGTTTGTCTTTAAATATCCAACATGTTGTGAGTTGTCTTGAGCATGGAAAGATAACTATAATGTGGATTGAAAATGTATGTTTTGCATCTATGAAGAGCCCTATTTCTGTTAATTTCATGTTAGTGCTTTAAAATCCTTTGGTGTCTGCAATATGTTTGAATAACATCAATGTTGCCCAAAATAAATGTGTTACATTTTTGACTTTGGTGCATTCTTTTTCAATGGTGAATGATTCTTCGGGTGGATGTTTTGTTCTTTTGTGGGTCATGTAATTGCCAATTCGGTTGTTGGAACTCTATTATCAATTACTGAATGACTTCTGGTGGGTTTTCAGCATGAAACTGAGCTCCTGGAAGATAGCTTGGCACTCTCTGGATTTCCACCCTTCTCTTGCAAGTTTGGTTCAAGTGAAGAGGAATATGTGGATTCTGATGAGCTTGAAAACAGCCGTCCCCATGCACGGCCTCCTGCAATACAGAATCCACCTTTCACAGACTCCAACTTGGTTACAATTCCCTCGGGAAGCATGAAGCAAGATTTTAGACGGCGACCTATACCACAGGGATGGCTTCATAAGATGGTACGACAAAAGCTCTTCCTTGCAGTCTTCATTTCTCTGAAATCCCCTTCTACCCGCTTCTCTCATCCCCTTGTTGCCTCCCCTCTTGTCAGTGGGGAGACAATCCAGAAGTAATTGCTGAAAAATCGTTGTCGGTGTAATGAGTTAAGTATCAACTAGAATAGACCGAAGTTTAAGTGGCTCACAAAAAGAGTTTGACGCTGGAAATTGTGGTAGCATCTGCTTTTTTGCTTCTGAAATTTCAAATATGAATTTTCACGTGGGATCGAATGATGCAGGATCCTGCTGAACCCATTTTATTGTTCACAAAGCCTCTAGTTCCAGAGAAGTTGGCAGCTGCAGGCATTATACCGCCCTCTGATTCATCGACAAGAAATAATGTATCACCACCACCCTGTAAACTTCGTGGAAGAATTGGCCGAGGTGGCCGTATAATTTTTGATAGATGGAATCCATTGTTGCAAACCTCGATTGACTGTGGCAACTCTTTTTACATACCACCCAAATCCAGATCTTCAACGTACAATTGAGGGGGTGACTTTGCGTTGCCCCTGAGTTTTATTTGGATGATACATAAGGATCTTGGGATTTGTAGGATTAGTGTTCGTCCTGTTAGCCTTAGAAGTGGGGCTTTTGATGCTGGAGCATGGAGGTGGAGGGTGTACTGTAATGTTTTGGTTTCCGCAGTTGATGTTTGGTTAAGAGATATATTCCTATATGGTCTGCCCCTTGCCCATGTTAATTATTGCATTGCATAAAGAAAAATGGTCTCACTGCTACATTGGCTTCATTTTGCCGGGGGCTAAGGAAGATAAACCCTACTGTATTTTATTTAGGACGGGGAGCCCAAAGACCACAAGAAAGTTTTCAAAACAGTTCGTACAAAATAATGTGACAGCATGAAGCAATTCATTTTTTTTTTATAGAAAAATGCATAATTTACTAAAATAACATAGATACAAATACAACATGCAAAAGAAAGTTTTGAGGTCTTTCAAACGGATGAGGATCGTTTGTAAGTTTTGTTTCTTTTAAATTGCATGGTATAATAAACCTGCCTGGCCAACCAAAATCTTGGTCACATAGCCCACGAAACATGAAAACAAATTGGGCATGAAGCCCAAACGACAAATAAAGGACCAAAAGGCTTCACCCATGTTCCTTCTCTTGGTTGAGGGAGCTCCTTGGGCTGCACGAGGGAGTGCGGTCGCCGCATGGAAGCCAGGATTAACTACTAGGGGCCAAAATAAATAAATCATAAAAAAAAAAATTCATAAATCTATTTAAAAAAAGGTAAGGAATATGCTGTTTTTTATGAGCTTTTGGAGGGTTGGGGGATCCATGGCCCCTGCCAACCCCCCTGGCTTTGTCTATGGCGGCTCTTGAAATTATTTTACGAAATTAAAGTTAGGGAGTAATAATTTTTCAGCACCTTAAACTTGAAATGTTTAAGGCTTAGTAGGTTGTTACGCTTAACACTTGTTGTGGTGCTATATGATAAAATGATCAAACTCCATTATTGAGCTAGTGATCTTAAGCAAACAAGTTGATGTTGTAAGTTCTATAGGCATTGAATGATATCAGATAAAAAAAAAAAAAAAAGGCCTTAAAAGGAACACTTACTAGTTGAATGTAGTTCTAATCATGATTTTCTAATTATCCCTTGGCTTAAGAAGTTGTGTATACTCGTTTATTGTATGCATAAACTTTAATAGTGTCAAACATTGATAATCTTTGAAGATTAAACACAAAGACACGATTTTATCTATCTGTATAATAGGTGGTGCGTATGCATGCTCAAATAAGAATCCATCAACCTCTAATTAAGATAGTACATACAATTAATTTCATATTATTATTAATAAAAAAAATCGGCCAGTGATATTTTCAAAGTATTTTTATTGTATGTATGAAATTAAATATACGTATTTTTGAAAAGTAGTTTTTTGATAACCAACAAGGTTATAAATTAAGGGTGTGTTTGTTTTGCATCAAAATGTTTTCGAGTGAAATATGTTTATAATTTTGTACATCTGGAAGGGTGATGAAATTTATGTCAACCGAAAATCTTAAGTGGGATCTACAAAAAAAAAAAAAAGGCTTGTCATGTATAAAATGGCATATGTCTCTCTAGAGGAGAAAGTAATTTTCGGCCTCTTTTCTTCACATGGTAATTTTACTTTGAATAAAACTTTACAAGGATAAGATAGACCCCGAATCAAACACTATCAAATAAAATTGAGTGTTAAAACTGATGGAGCCATTTTGAAACCGACCCATCACAACGTCCATTTGGCCAAAAGCATGAGGGAACTAGACTTGAAGTCCAGCAATTGGGAAGGGTGAAAAGGCCCAAGATCTCTTTTCTGTCTCCTGCAAGTAAAAATAACACACTAGAAGTCAAAGTTCTCCCCGTGGGGGGAGTTCTCCGATGTCATTGTCAGTCACCATTGCTTCTACCTTTCTTTTCTTTTTCTCCTCGGTTTTATAATTAAAAGTGAAGAAATATCTGAGAAAGTCCTTTTTTTCTTACTTTTATGTCTTTCATCGTTCTCTATATATCCTTCCTCCTTCCTTTTCTGGGCTGGGTTGTTCTAGGCCTTGATCTATTATTCCTTTTTTGCCCTTTCTTCCTTCCATTGGCTCTTGAGAAGACAGTTCCTATTCACACATTTAATGGCAAGATTTTATTCCTCCTAGCATCGACTTTGTCAAGGAATCGGATGATTAACTCTTCTTAGGCTTTCTTTTTTTATACTTGATGTGATCTTCATCTATAAGGGCTATCGGGCTTTTTTACAAGGTTAACTCCCCAGTCAACAAGAATTTTGTCTGTATTAGTATGCGCCTCAACTTCTTTTTCATTCAGCTCGGGTTTCACTTCCCTTCTTATTGGACCTCAACAGCTTTTCTTGGGGTCGAAAAATCTTTCCCCATCAAAAACCAAATTTTTTTTTAGTCTATGGCCATTTCTTAAGACATCTACCAAATAAAAAAGTTAAGAATTTATTTCAAGAGAATATGTACAACTGAAAATACTCTTTTATTTTATTTTTTTTACTTAGAAACAAATACATATAAAGTGGAGTTAGGTGATGTTTGGATACTAAATATTTTCAGATTTTTAAAACTCAATTTTTTTTACAACCAAACATCAAAACTCAAAATTTAGCACAAATTCCAACACCTTTTTCACCAACTTCAATATTTTTTCATTAAAAAAATACATAAAATGTTCTATCTAACAAACTACATTACATTTTTATTAAAAACTTCTCTCCTTACTTTTTAACAAACTTCAATAAAAAATCATTTTACAATCAAACATTCTTCAACTTTTTCGCCAAGTTTCTTACAAAACCCCCATAAACTCAAAAATTTTCTCCTACAAATTCAAAATTCACAAGCACAAACATTGATCTATGATCCTCTTAGATTTAATCTATGTTTAATTAAAAATCTGTGTGAATAAGATAGATAGAAACAAACAAGACCAAATAAAATTTAAAGCTTTTTAAGTAGGACTATTTTTTAGGCTTAATTAGTACACTAGTCCATGAAGTATTGCCCAATTCCAAACTGGTTCGTATAGTAAGTTTCATCCTCTATGTGTAATTCTTTCTGTCTTGAGGTGGTCATTTTGTCAACTCGATTGATCCTGTAAATAGAACAAATTCAAAGTAGCTAATGAAACACATGTTAACCAATTATCAATAACTACATGTCTAGTGGCGGAGCCGGTATTGAAGTCTTAGAGGGTGAAGTTATAGAGGGGAATGAAAGAGAGCGATAACAAATATTCACCTTTTTTAGGAAATATTTTGAAAGTAAATAAATTTACAACTAAACATCCAAAATTTCAAAAAATACCATCAAATCATTTCTATCCATTCTCTCTCCACTTAGCTTATTACAGAACTCCCTCAAATCATCATTCTTTATATTCTTTTACAAAATTCAATAAAAATCAACCTACAAATATCTTTAAAAAATTTCACCAACTTTTTACAAACTCAATAAAACTTCAATCTACCTACATATATATTCACACCACCTATCAAATTTTCTATACATTTTGAGAATTTGTTATTGTCAAATATCATCTCAAATTATGTTCTAGAGTAGAAACACCTACTTTGTATAATTTTTCTAAAATGCGATCTAGAGAAAAGAAACAATTTCCTTAATATTTTATGGAAATAATTATTATTTTCTATGTGTACCCTTTAATTTCTAAATCAACATGTCATGTATGACTAGTCCCTATTAATGTAATTCCACCTCAAATTCTCTACAAAAATTTTTTCTCTATTAATTCTCCCGTAAACGCTGAGTTGGTCCTTACCTAGTGCAGAGAATTTGAAACAAAATTAAAATTAATAGAGACGAGCCATACCTAGCATGCAAGGTGATTTGGCAATTAACGAGGACATATAATTATTGACAAATGGTTAACACGTATCTCTGTTAGCCATGTTTGATTTCCTTTCATTTACAAGTCACTCAATTTGACAAAATGACTTCAAAACAAGAAGAATTCCACATGAATGAATATGGTACAAAACTTACCCTATGGATCGACTTTAAGACAAGAAGAATCCCACATGGGCCAATATGGTACAAAAATTACCCTATGGATCAATTTGGAAATACGCAATATCCAAGGACTAAATGACTAATTAAGCTTATTTTTTAAGACATAAACTAACCACTAAAAAATGGATACTTGTTTTCGTGAATATTCACAACGAAAAATATTTTAATATTTATTTTACGTAGAAAAACACAGCCAAAGTGAAAAGGAAATAGAAATTCTTGATTTATAAAATTAGTACTTAGGAAAAGAAATGCACCAACAAAATTTAAAAGGGAAAAAAACAACTAAGTAAAGGATAAATGCGTAGCTGGACGGTTAGATTTGAAGCAAAATCCATGGGCAATCTCGTAAATGCGGATGCCCCAGACAGCCCAGTATTATTTCATTCCCCGTTTGACTGTCTTATCGTTCTCCATCCTCGTTTCGGAAATCTATATTAAAGTTCAAAAAACGAGAAATCGTTTTTACATTTTATTTACTCTTTTGCCAAAAAAAAAAAAGAAAAAGAAAAAGAAAAAAAATTAATCTCAGATTGAACGCCCCCGATTACCCACACGAAACAAATAATTCAGACTCTCTCTCTCTCTCTCTTTCCCTGACTTTTCGTTCCCTTCGATTCAACTCCTTTCTGCCTTTGTGCTTCTTCTTCCTCTTCTGCTTCGAATCATTGGCTCGTGTCGAATTCCCGCACGTGCGAATTTCTGTGCTCAATTAGCGAACTCTGCATCTCTCTCACCGACTTCGTTCAATTCCTCTGTCGTTCTTTAATCTTCAAGTGATAGAATCGCCGATCGTCGCCTTTTTGCCTCCGGAAATTGCCGACCGATTCTTACCCCCGATCGCTGCTGCTCCGGTCGTACGCTCCTCCCCAGGTTTGTCTTAGGGTTTCTCTACGCTCATCGAATTCGATTCGATTCAGTAAACCTCGCCTAGGGTTTACTCACTAAAATAAAGCAAAATTAATGAAATTCATTAATTATTCATTTACTGAATTGCCCCTGATAACGCTTAGAATTACACTTAGTCTCTTCCGATTTATTTCGTCCATTTTCTTACAAATTCATACTCTCGCGAGTGAGTGGTAGTTTGAAACTTTTAATTTTTTTTTTTTTTTTTCAGTTTGGTGAGCAGGAGGTGGAAAGTGGGGATTTGAGTGAGTTATGCGATGCTGGGTAGTTGGAGGAGGTAAAAGACATGAATGTGCAGGCGCATATGTCAGAGGCGGGGCAGGTGCCAACCCAGGCAGGGCTGCCCCAGCCGGGGAGTGCGCTCGCTCAGCAAATGCATAATCTGGGCGGTGGTGGTGCTGTTGGCAGCAATGGAGGTGGGCAGCGTGTTCTATTCTCTGCGGATGCAGAGATGATCAGAGTACGGACGTTTATGCAAGAGAAGATGTAAGAACCTCTAATGTTGCTGTTCTTTCTACTATGTTTTCTGTTTCTCGTTATGTAGTTTGTATTGTATGCACGAGTGGTCCGTGTAATAGCATCTGATTTAGTGTGGTTTGTGTGCATTTAAACACCAATTGGAAGATCTCACGATTTATATGCTGTACCTTGTTGGTAGCTAAAAACTGTGAGCTTGGTAGATGTGTGGCTATTTTGTGTTCTGTGTACAATGCGATGGAAATCTGTTGTATTTTGATGTATATAATGCTGGAACTTTACCAGAACTTATTTTGTTTCTGATTGTTAGCCTATATACAGACCTAGCAAGTCTTGAACTCATGGCTGCAGACTCCACCCAGTGAGTCCTGAATCCTTACAGTTATTTTAAAAGAATAACGAAAGGCAAATGTTTTGCATTTTGCCAGTATTAGCTGACAAAAGAAAGGGATCAAACTAAGCACTTTTTTTTTCTTATTCATTCGAAGGAAAGTGCAAAGAGAAGATATACTGTTGGTCCCCCCCCCCCCCCCCCCCCCCCCACCCAATATGGTAGTCATATACCGATTTCTCTGTGTGGTGGTAACATGGATAAACAATCAAAAGGACAAAGTGATATGGTTGATACTTGGTTTGATTTCTCAAATCATAAGCGGGAGTATGGCATATGAGAAGGATGCTAATCACTTGATTTGCAAAGTCACTTGGGATAAGTATACTTCCCTAAATCCATTTTTGCACTGGAAAAGTGGATTTGCATGCAAGAAAGCCTTCTGTCTAACATTATATGCTTTGTCTCGGATAGCGGAGCTTCCTTTGACTATAGAAGATATATAAGCAGGAATATGATATTTTAGTTTCTGAATGTTGTCTGGACTTTTTGTAGATACAAATCTGTATTAAACACAAATACAGGGACTATTGTGGGAGCAATGTGCATATGTGTGTCAAGGGTTGTGTGCATCCATCCAATGGCAATACAATTGCAGCAGTTTGTGATTTAATAGCCGTTAGAGCAGATACAGTCACTTTATCTTATGCTGTCTTTCGTTTTACTATTTGATTGTCTTCAAAATTCTTGAGACAGGTATTCAACCATTATTGAGACATTATTTTTGTCCCTGATATGTACATGGTCTATTTGTAGTATAGTTGTTTGCTTCTATGATAGAAGAACCTGCATTTGTTGATTACTGAATGCTGAGGAGAGTTTTATGATCTTCTTTCCAGCTATAATATCATATTGCAGCGGCAGCAGCAACAGATGGTGTTAAATGATCAGACACGAAGGAGATTTAAGGATATTGCAAAACGTTTGGAGGAGGGTTTGCTTAGAGCAGCTCATACAAAGGTTTTTTTTATCTTATATTTTTATTTTTGGTCCTTGCATTTACTGCGTTGGTTGTCTTCCCTGTCTTTCAAAGTTGCGGAAAAAATCATGGACATTTTTTTCCTTGTTTCTTTTCGTTTCTATGATAATATTTTATTGGCACTGAAGATGGCATGCATTAGTGGTTTGTTCTTGGAAATTTCTGTCTTATGCCATTGTCCTATTCCTCACTAATTATTCTTAATCTTACTGTAGGAGGATTATATGAACCTTGGCACTTTGGAGCCCCGTTTACATAGTTTGCTTAGGCGCCCAAACGTGAGTAATCAGACCCAACAGTATCAGCAGTTGGTTAATTCTTCGTCTCCAATCGGGACAATGATACCAACACCTGGTATGTCCCACAGTGGGAATTCAACCATGGCAGTTACATCTACTGTTGATACATCCATGATTTCTGCTGGTGGATCAAATAGCATAGCACCTACAACTGTCAACACTGGAAGCCTATTGCCAACTGGTGCTGGTGGCTTACATAGCAGTTCATTTAATAGATTGGATGGTAATAGGAAGTCTTATAATCCTTTTGTAATTGACACTTGCCTTGCTGTTTTTGCAACTGTATCACAGTCTCTACTCTTGCAGGCCCTTTGTCTAATGGATATCAGCAGTCTCCTGCCAATTTTTCCATCAGTTCTGGTGGGAACATGTCATCAATGGGTGCTCAAACAATTACAAGCCAAATGATTCCTACTCCTGGTTTTAATAACAGTAATAATAGTAACAGCAATAATAATAATCAATCTTTCATGAACATGGAATCCTCAAATGGTGGTGGTTTTTCCACTATAGAGTCAACAATGGTGTCACAACCACCGCAGCCAAAGCAGCATATTGGAGGTCAAAATAGCCGTATACTGCACAACCTTGGTAGTCAAATAGGTAGTGGTGGAATTAGGTCTGGCTTGCAGCAGAAAGCTTATGGGTTTTCAAATGGGGCTCTAAATGGTGGTTTAGGATTGGTCGGGAATAATTTACAACTTGTGAATGACCCTGGAACCTCTGAGGGCTATCTTACCACCACACCCTATACTAATTCACCCAAACCTTTACAGCAACACTTCGATCAACAGCAGCGACCGTTAATGCAGGGTAATTTCCCTCTCTCTCTTTCTCTCTCTCTCACGTGCGCGCTGGATTTTTCTTTTGTATTAGCATTTCAGCATAATTTTGTGTGGGAGGACCTCTCTTCGTTTGGCACAAAATCAGCATTCTCACAAAAAAGATTAATGATCAGGTGATGGATACGGAATGAGCAATTCTTCTTTTGCATCTGGAAACTTCTACAGTGCACCGACATCTGCTGGGCCAATGACAACCACTCAGAACTTGAGTTCAGCTAGCTTGCCGTCTATATCCAAAACCAACACTCCTCTGATAAGTAATCAGTCAAATTTGCAAGAGGTGCACCAGGCTGCCTATATTAAGCCTCCTTCAGTAGATCAATTGGAAAAGATAAATTTCCAGGGTCCAATGACTTCAAGAGACACTTTACTACATTCTCATCAACAGCAGCAATTTCAGCAACAGCCCCATCAGTTTCCACAACAACAGCAATTTGTTCAACACCAACGTCCACAGAAGCAGCAAAGTCAGCAGGCACAGCGCATATTAAATAATGATTCTTTTGGTCAGAGTCAACTGGCTTCTGATCTAGGTAGCCAAGTGAAACGTGAGCCTGGAGTAGAGAACCACAATGAAGTTCTGCACTCGCAAGTTTCTGAACAGTTCCAATTGGCTGACATTCAGAACCAATTCCAGCAGAACTCTTCTGAAGACCGAGCTAGGGGGGCTCAATATCTCTCTCTTCCATCTTCCCAGCAGGATATCTGCTCGCCACTTTCTCAAAGTTCTCAACAAATGCAACAATTGCTACATCCAACCCAAATGGTTACAGATTCTCAAAGTGAATTTAGCTGCCTTTCTGCTGGAGCGCAATCAGAATCAGTGCTGCAGGGTCAATGGAATCCTCAATCCCATGAGAGGAATAACATACCAAGAAGCATGTCAATTGAACACCATGTCCAAGAGGATTTCCGTCAGAGAATATCTAGACAAGATGAAGCTCAGTGTAATAATTTAACGTCAGATGGATCTATTATTGGTCAAACTGCTGTTTGTCAAAACACTTCTGACCCCCCAAATTCAAGTGGAGCTGCCAGTAGATCTGGTAATTCAAACCTTGAACGGACGTATAGAAATCAACAGAAGTGGCTTTTGTTTTTGCAACATGCTCGGTTTTGTGCATACCCCAAAGGCCAATGTCCAGCGCATCACTGTGTAATGGCTCAAGAATTGTTGTTACACATAGGTAAATGCAGTTTGGCTTCATGTCCAAATCCACGTTGCCATCATACCAAGGGCTTGCTAGAACATCATAAGACATGCAAGAACCAAAGTTGCCCGGTTTGTGTTCCTGTAAGGAACTATAGACTACGTGCAATATTGAGTGCAAGATTGAAGGCAAGTTCTCGAGCAGAGTCTGGTTCTCGTTTGCCGTCTTCAAAGTCCTATGATACTGGAGACAGTTCAGCTAGATTGATATCGAAACCTTCTTCAGCTGTTGAAAGCTCTGAAGATCTTCATCCTTCTCTTAAACGCATGAAGATAGAGCAGTCCCCCCAAGCTCATATTCCTGAGAGTGAGAGTTCTGCAGTATCGGTTTCTGCATTTAATGAACCCCAAGGATTGCAGGATTTTCACCTTCAGGATAACCAACATGGTGAGATTCGTATGCCTATTAAACCTGAGTTTCCAGAAGTGAAGAAGGAAGTTGCTGAAAGTTCTGGACATGAGAGTCTTGCTGAGATGAAGGATGATGTGATTGATAACTGCAACCCCGAGAGTGAACCTATTATGCAAGATGAGCCTTCTGGTTTGTCTAAGCAAGAAAATATTAAACTTGAGAAAGAGAGTGATCCAGCTAAGCAAGAAAATGTGACACAGCCTCCTGAGCATGTTGCTGGTACCAAGTCTGGGAAGCCAAAAATAAAGGGTGTGTCGTTGACTGAACTTTTCACCCCGGAGCAGGTTAGAGAGCATATTACAGGTCTCAGGCAGTGGGTTGGCCAGGTAAAATTGTGGATTTTCTCTGCAATTTTTTTGATGGTGTCAGATTTATTTTTATAAATAGATTGTTGAAAGGTGATTAAAATATGCTCTTTTAATGCACACTTCTGAGCATTTTGGACCTTTTTGTAACCCTGGTATTTTCTAGGATATTATTGTGGTGTTGGTTGATCACTATTAGAGATCAGTAGGGAGTCCATCCTCTAGAGATTTGAGTTTTTTTTCTTCTTCTGGTTTTTCACATAATAGGATTTTACATGTCTATCTCTGTTGCTTCAACTTTGTTTTTTCTTTTCTTCTTTCTGTTTTTCCTTGTGACATCTTTAGTTGAATGTCAATTTTCAGTAGACCAATGGAGTCTTCTGCAATTATTAAATGGATGAATGATAATATAGCTGCATGGATTGGTGCCCATCAATAAGCTGCTAGAAAAGGTTCTAGTGACTATCAAGGTCACCCTACCTTGGTGTTCTGTTTCTTGATCTCATTGTGTATCATGATGCTAAGTTCTATCGTTGTTTTGAGATAATTTTGCATCATACCCTCTTTTTGGTATAGAACTTTGGTGTTGCCATCATTCTCCTAAGAGTTTACTTATTGAAACCGTGATTGGTACTTGTAAATAGATGGGAATTGCATCTTGCAGGTGGGAAAAAAGTGTCATTATTTTGTAAATCTGTTTTAATGTTGGGATAACTATTCTGTATATAATTTGGTAGCTGCAGGGTTTTGCCTTTCCTTTCTCCCACCTCTTACTCCTGCAAAATGTAGGGGTTTTCCTCTCCCTCTTTCTATTCTGTCCACCCCTCTCGATCCTTCCTCTAACCCATCAGAACCAATTGCTTCTTTCTCAGCTGTTCAATTAGCCATTCAATAGGTGTTGTTGACTGCTAAATTCGAGAGAGCTCTTAAGCCCATTGAGAATATTGGTAACACCTAAGGAGAAATTGTATTGTTTTCATTTTTTTTTTTCAAAAAAAGAAGAATCTCGAGTGACATTTTGTTTTCTGAAATGGTTGGAAATTTTGGCAATCACCCTAGACTATCTGGTTGCGGTTGTCATTATGATCTCCCTGCAAACTCTTTGATCTTCTCCCACTACCTTTTGTTGAGGAACTTTACCTATTAATTTATAAAGCAAGACCAGAAAATATTATTTGCCTTTGGAAATGTTGAGTCAAGGCAATTCCTTGCTGAGACTCCTCTCCTCTATGAGAGCCTCCCCACTTTCCCTAATTGCAGTTCCCTTTCTCCTTGTGAGTGTGTTCGGAGAGGTTTTTTTTTCTTTTGGGGGGGGGGGGGGGGGGGGGGTGGGGTTTTCTTCTCTGGGCACTTTTATTCCCTCCATCATCCTTCACACCCTGCTTTTCCATCTCTTGCGCTCTTGGCACATAGGCAGTCCTTCAGCTTCTGCCCTTGCTCCCTCTCGCCACCCAGGTGGGTAGTTCAGCAGATCTGCTATTTTTTGGATATGACAAAAATTTGAATTGAAATCTCTCTCTCCCCTTTTTTCTGCCCTTTTTTTGTCTTCTATGTTAAGAGGCTTGATCTGCTGTCTTCCATTCAGCCCTCAGCCCACACTATCTTCTCCACTGTATTCCCAGGCTCTCACGCTGCCCGTTTTATCTGATACTGGCCACACATGGTTCTCATGTTCATAGTTTCTACACACAGCCTCCCATTGCAGCAGGCGTGTGCTTTCCTTTTGAGACTCTTGGGATGCTTAATTTGATCAAAGTGCATTTATGTTTTTAGACTTTAATTTAAATTCAGGTGAGGAAATATCTTGATTTAAGTGAACTGCTCTACATAGATATTACAGATTTGTAATCGAATTTCTCATTGAAAAAGGCATATGTTTCTCTCTCTCTCTCTCTCTCATAACATTATGTGATACCTGCCTAGTTGTAAACCCAAATGAGGCAATATTTATCTTTTCTCCTATTGACAGAGTAAAGCAAAGGCAGAAAAGAATCAAGCGATGGAGCATGCAATGAGTGAGAACTCTTGTCAGCTTTGTGCAGTGGAGAAGCTTACTTTCGAACCACCTCCTATATATTGCACTCCATGTGGTGCTCGCATCAAGCGAAATGCAATGTATTATACAATGGGTGCTGGTGATACACGGCATTATTTCTGTATTCCGTGCTATAATGAAGCCCGTGGAGACACCATAGTTGTTGATGGTACTTCCATTCCAAAGGCAAGGTTAGAGAAGAAGAAAAATGATGAAGAGACTGAAGAATGGGTGTGTTCTCTATGTTTCAGTTTGTTTTTTCCTTTTATTTCATACAGTTATTTTGGATTAAATCTTGATTGATCATTTGCAGTGGGTTCAATGTGATAAATGTGAAGCTTGGCAACATCAAATTTGTGCTTTATTTAATGGCCGAAGAAATGACGGTGGAGAAGCTGAATACACTTGCCCAAATTGCTATATACAAGAGGTTGAAAGAGGGGAACGTAAGCCCTTACCACAGAGTGCCGTTCTTGGGGCTAAAGATTTGCCAAGAACAATTCTTAGTGACCAGATAGAGCAGCGCTTATTCAAGAGACTGAAGCAGGAAAGACAAGAGCGGGCGAGGCTCCAAGGGAAAAGTTTTGATGAGGTGATTGCATAATACTCACATAAACATATTCAAGAGGATAGGGTTGAATTGAGTATGTGCAGTTCATCTACATATGAGTAGAGTCTCTTTGCTGAAAAACGTTAAAGTGAAAGCTACTCACAATTTGGCTTTGAGACATGCGATTGTGTTATCTTAAGGCTTTGATGGCTGATCCTAACTGGCGCATATTTTTGAGAATTCTAGTGAAATATGTGAATAGAGATAACTGTTATTAAATGATCATATCACAGAGTATGATCTGAAGTCCCGACTTGTGAGGAACTTTGTTAGTTTTGTTTCCTTCATTTTTTTATTATTATAATTACTGTTCTTTTTTTCTTTGGGGGTGGGGGGGGGGTGTTGGGGTGGGGGCTGGTAGGCAGGAAAGGTGTTGATTCAAAATGAAGGAGCTTTCTGATATAGCTGTTTTAGTTACTGTCCTTTAAGCATGTGGCTGCAAGTGTAGGTCATTTAGTCACAACCACTAAGCTATTAAGGTCTTAATTAGGCGTTAATCTAATGCTTAAATACTTGCTAAGGTCCATTAGCTTTGAGTTTTTGGTGTGTTGTTAGAATCTTCTTTCCAGGTATTAGAATATGACATGTAACATTTGTAGGATACATGATCAGTTTTGTAAGATGTGTAGTTCTTTGTGGTTCAGAGATGATTAGTTTGCTGTCTATACTAGATGCTACCTCGCATTTAGCTGGTTCAACCATTTAGGTGATATTTTAATATCACAGGTAATTATGTATTTAATTCTCCAAGCGGTGACGTCTAAGACCTATGAAGAAAAAATGGAAAAAAATAGTGCACCATTGATTGCCAAAACACCAGATCTGTTATTTGCTGATTTACAAACCTTGATATTGCTAGGTTTCTGGAGCAGAATCACTTGTAGTTCGAGTTGTTTCATCGGTTGACAAGAAGTTGGAAGTGAAGCAGCGGTTTCTTGAAATTTTTCAAGAAGAAAATTATCCTACAGAATTCCCATATAAATCCAAGGTAGGGAGAATAGTCCTGATTTCAATACAATTTCTGACAGTCAAAAGATTGCATTACTATTGGCCGAAAGTTGCTGTTGTAATTTACTTGGAAAGTCTTTCTTGTTCCAGGTGGTTTTGTTGTTTCAGAAGATTGAAGGCGTAGAAGTTTGCCTATTTGGCATGTATGTTCAAGAATTTGGTGCTGAATGTCAATTTCCAAATCAGCGCCGTGTTTATCTCTCGTACCTAGACTCAGTGAAGTATTTCAGGCCTGAGATTAAAGCGGTCACTGGAGAGGCTCTTCGTACATTTGTTTACCATGAAATTCTGGTAGGTTCCAGACTCTTACTTACTTCTAGAGTGCATTATATTGACTGCATTCATCTGTAATTTGGTTTTAATCTTCAATTGGGACTATTGGTCTTTACCGATTTTCCTTTCAGATTGGATACCTGGAATACTGCAAGAAACGAGGTTTTACAAGCTGCTATATATGGGCTTGTCCTCCGTTAAAGGGTGAAGATTATATTTTGTATTGTCATCCAGAAATTCAGAAAACACCTAAATCTGATAAGCTACGAGAATGGTGAGCCTTGAAACTTCAGGAAGCTCCTTGTGTATGAGTTAACTAGTAGCAAGTGTCCTGATATCTTTTTGTGGTCTTTAACGATTATTTTGAATGGTTTCTGCATCAGGTATCTAGCAATGCTAAGAAAAGCAGCCAAGGAAAATATTGTGGTTGATCTAACAAATTTATATGATCATTTCTTTGTCTCTAATGGTGAGTGTAAGGCAAAGGTCACTGCAGCTAGGTTGCCATATTTTGATGGTGACTACTGGCCTGGAGCTGCAGAGGATCTGATTTATCAGATGCGTCAAGAAGAAGATGGCAAAAAACAGAATAAAAAAGGACCAACAAAAAAGACCATAACAAAGAGGGCTCTAAAAGCATCCGGTCAGTCTGATCTCTCTGGTAACGCATCAAAGGATCTGCTACTCATGCATAAAGTTAGTTTTCTACCCATATCTTTAAGTTTCCTGTTTTTCATGCCTTTGTTGCTATCGGATTGTTGGAGTTGACATATATAAATCCACAAAAACTAACTATCAAATTCTTCTGGACTTCTGCAGAACCGAAATTGACTATTCTTGTTTCTTTTGAGATAATATCTTTTGTTCTTATATGCTTTCCCCCCCCCTCTCTCTCTCTCTCTCTCTCACTCACAGCTAGGTGAAACCATTTGCCCAATGAAGGAAGATTTTATCATGGTTCATTTGCAGCATGCATGCACGCATTGTTGTATCCTGATGGTATCCGGAAATCGTTGGGTTTGCAACCAGTGCAAAAGTTTTCAGCTTTGTGAAAAGTAAGAATTCTTGGATCTTTACCCTGCTACTCGCTTATAACATATATTGTGATATATGTATATATACTCATAATGGTTCTGTCACGTGTTAAGCGATAATTTGTCCTCAAGTAGTAGGTTTATGCAGACCAACTTTTACGGGTGTGTGCATATCCTGAGATACTGAGACTACTATTACAAGGGACTTAAAGCTGATATGGTAGAGCACAAAATATTTGATTGTAGGCATTATAGTTATCTTGAATAAATGATTAGTAATACCCTGGTAGTTCTGCAGTTTTCTTGGATTTTCTTATCCTGACTTTTTTGTTTTTTTCCCTAAGTTAAAAATCCTCTCAATTCATAGTTAGGACTTCTTTTCTGGGGTTTGGGGTGCCCCCCTGTGTTTTGGGGGTTGGGGCTGTTCGAGCTTGGTTGAGTTCTCCAGAGTATTACCGTTTACTTCCTGTTAACTGCTCTTGAAAAGTACTTCAGAGTTTCCTGTTACAGTTTTTCTATTGAGGTCATGTATTCTGATATTTGCATATATCCTCACAGGTGTTATGAAGCAGAAAAAAAACGTGAAGAAAGAGAAAGACATCCAATCAATCAGAGGGAAAAACACCCCCTCTATCCAGTAAGTTCCTTGACCATAATACTCTTCTATTTCAAAAGTGACAGGATATTAGCAAATACTGAAAAATGAGACATCATTAATTTCTGCAGGTTGAAATTACTGATGTGCCTGCTGATACGAAGGATAAAGATGAGATTCTTGAGAGTGAGTTCTTTGACACCAGACAAGCATTTCTGAGTCTTTGTCAAGGAAATCATTATCAGTATGATACGCTACGGCGGGCCAAACATTCCTCGATGATGGTTCTTTACCATCTTCACAATCCAACTGCTCCTGCGTTTGTGACAACACAATATATGTCGTCTTGACGATTGAAACTGGTCAGGGTTGGCGGTGTGAAGTCTGCCCTGATTATGATGTATGTAATGCATGCTATCAAAAGGATGGGGGTATTGAACATCCTCATAGGTTGACAAACCATCCATCCATTGCTGAACGTGATGCTCAGAATAAAGAAGCAAGGCAAAAACGAGTTTTGCGGTACTGCATATTTGTTAGTTTTCTTTCTTGTAAATAAAGGTTGCCTACATGGAGTTACTTGCTTTGGTATATCTTGCAATCTATTGTCTTCAGTTGCATTTTTTTTCTGATCACTATCCAAGATGAGAGTGAACCTTCTCTAGCTGCTCAGATTGAAAGGACACTATTTGTGTTAATAGGGTGAGGAAGAAACAACTAGCAGTCACTAATGTGTAATACAACAGATCACAATTAAGTTGAAGGAATATAATTTCTAGATTTCTGCTCATGTAAAGGGTTTTGCTTGAGCCAAAATTCAAGCCCATGTTATCTTACTATTTGCTGTTGTATTTCTTCTGGAATTGAAGGAGCTGTGTTAGTTGCTTGAGACTGCATTCACTTGCTATGGTTAAGTGTAATGGGAGATAATTACCCTCACTATACCACTTGTAGATTCCTCACGCTGATATGTATTGTTGCTTCTTTCTCAAAATTGTTCGCCCATCTTTCCTCAAGGTTTTGCATTGTTGTTATTATGTACGGGATGCAGGAGCCATGCCATCTGTTGCTTGTCCATGAATTCACAATAAGTTCCTTGGTTATGAATGTGAGTGCCCAGTGCTTATCATTGAGGAGGGACTTTCTTGACCACGTATTATGAGATCTTTGAAATTTTCCAAATGGGTTTTGACATCATTGCTTATTTCACATTGCAGCTTAGGAAAATGCTTGATCTTCTTTAGGTGCATGACATCCCAATGTCGTTCTCCATTGCTTTGCACATTGCAGCTACCCAAATTGTGTCGCAAGGTAAAGGGGCTTTTCGGCATGGCATCCAATGCAAAACCGGGCATCTGGAGGTTGTTTCTCTGTAAGAAAATGTGTATCTCCTCCAGCTTCATGCTCGAGCTTGCAAGGAATCTGAGTGCCACGTACCACGTTGCAGGTTTGTGGATCAACCCTTTCCCAATCTTTATTGACCTGCCAACTTTTGTTCCTTTCCCAATTCATTTTCGTACTTTCCAATTCGATGGTTTTTCAATTTCAGAGATCTAAAAGAACATTTGAGGAGGCTGCAGCAGCAGTCTGATTCTCGTCGTAGAGCTGCTGTGATGGAGATGATGAGACAGAGAGCTGCAGAGGTTGCCAGCAATGCTGGATGATCGATTGTACATACTAGTATGGAGTTTTGAAGAAAACCCTCCATGTAGAGGGGGGTAGTCCATAGTTTTGTGCTGCTGACCACTTGGACACTGCTGGGAAATAGGCAGTGACAAAACATAAGTGGTGGGTCTAGACGGTTGGAAGGGGGATCCGGCATAGGAAAACAAAAAAACAAAACAGCAGATTGGTTCATATTCTTTTCATTTGTATCTCCACGACTCTCATTCTCCCGGAGCGCAAGTGAACTTGACTGACCGGAGCTGCCCTCTTCAACAACCACTAACAGTTCAGCTCGGGGTATTAGTGTACTGATGCTTCTACTCCTAGCTGCGTCTCATCCACTCTTGTTCGATCGGTGATTGGTGATACTCTTTCCTTGATTTCTCTGAAGAATGTCATACTCTTTCCTTGTATTCTCTAAGAATGTCATCCTCGGGTGGCTTGTGTACTATAATTGTTCTCTCATCTTTCTAGAAAAATATTTTCTTACAAAAGCAATGTTAGAGAGGGTAGTTCCCATCCCTCTTTTTTCCCTTTTTTTTTTTTTTTTGCGTGGCACTAATATATAATATTGACCCTTTTGTATGGAATGCCTTTTTGAAGATGGGGAAAACGAAGTAGCATCTCCGACACTACAGCAGTTTGATTGATAATACTCTTACCTCAATGTCTGCCCTCTTTCTTCCTCTACGGCTCTCTTCTTTTTCCTTTTTGGGTTGCTGATAGGTTGAAAAAAGGAGTCAACTTCTTGATTTTTCTTTAAAAGAAGTGAAAACCAAAGTATTCATCAGTTTCAACACTTTCAATTAGGGCAATATGGGAATCTACAATGTAGGTAAATACTATGAGAACCAAAAGGGGGAAAAAAAAAAAAACCAAAATTTATAACAGAAATTACTATTTTAGTTCAATGAAATAATTATTATTATACTCTCAAATTTTTTTACAATTATATTGTATAGGGTGTATTCGTTCCGTAGTTAAAAATTGATAAAGAGTGCAAAGCATAATGTTTTCCAACAAAACAAAAATCCTATCAAGTTTTATTTGGCAGATGGGGTCAGAAAGTGAAAACAAATGGAGATAGCAGATTGATATCAACCCCGACCAGACCACATGTTACTTAAAAAAAAAACGTTTTTAGAAAAAGATAAACGGCATCGTTTGTTGGGAGAGTTTAGTTGTTGCCCTGACCTCGCAACCCGTAGCCTCCTCCCCAGTCCCCGATCCCACCCACCCTAACCTCACCGAGTCTCCGGTCCCCATTGCTTGCGCCAAGTGCTCCTGGCCCTGAGTCCTGATCTCTAGTGCGCCGGCCGATGAGTCCCCGACCTCATTACGCTGTCAGCTTGAACCAGAAACTCTAGTCTCAGCTTCCCATACTTGTGTGCTCCAAGCCTCTCACCCTGCCTCATCAATGGCGTACGCGAGGACCGTGAAGAACGTCTCACCTCACGAGTTCGTGAAGGGCTACTCGGCTCAGCTCAAGCAATGCGGCAAGGTATATGTCTATATCCACAGCACCATCTTTTTCTTATTCTTCTGGTTGTTCATCTAGAAAAACTCTGAGTAGAATGCTAGTAACCCGAAGAGAATTATTTTTGGTTGAAGTTTCTTTAAGTCCACCTTGTAATTGCTGAGCTGGGTCTGGATGTTTTGTGTTTGCGGGGCTATGAAATCGGAGGAAAGTAATGGGGACGATGAAATCTGTGGGTATTAGAGTTGCTGTTGTTTTAATTGGTTAGGTGAACCGTGAAGGGTTTAGTTTAACTTAGTACGACTGCAATATATTTCTTTTGTATTCTTTTTTTGGGTAAGTAATATCTCTTTGTTTCAGCATGTATAGTTTGCTCTTGTTATTTGTGTATGTGGCTTTCCATGATTTCTTGTGCCGGTTTGGTCTGATTATGAATGATGAGCTGGTCTTCTTGTTATGCTCATTGCTCCTTCTCTTGTTGTGTCATTTTTTTTTTCTGGAATGTGTTGTGTTGTTATTATAGAATTTCTAATCCGATCGATTGAATCAACTTTACTACTAGAGTCTACAGGAATGTACCATGTAGGTAGGAGGAGCCGACGCATATTCTGGTGTCGTTGTTATACTGGATTCTAACACTGGGCTACGTTTTTTTACTTGGGGACTGTGGGATTGTTTCCATGGTCTCTTTGACGGACATAATGTACTGCCTTTATTACATTATTAAAATTGATTATGTACACCAAAATTGTTGGTGTGAGTTCTTTCTCTATTCTGATTTAATTTCACAGAAAAGCGTGAGAAAGACAAAATTTGAGGCGTATATTGAAATGGACATGCAAATGTTGTGGCATTGGCGGAAGAGGATTTGGAATTGGAGAGGAAACTTGCAAAGAAACTAAAAGTTAAAGACGGAAAGTTAAGAGGAGAAGATGATGGTATTATTAATGTATTGTTTAGGGGAATCCCCTCTATTATTGATTCTTTAGGGAAGGAAGGAACCCCCAGTGCTAAGGAATTTCCTGACAGTAGCCCTAAAAGAAAGAAACGTAAGGAGATGATGTCACTGGACCAAGGGCTGGAAAGTGAGGTTGCTGGTGACTTTGGCCTTGGTGCTTCTGAATCCCTGGAAACATGTGATGCATAGATGTTGCGAGAAATTCCTGCTAAGTCACCTTCAAGGATGAAGCATAAGAAAAGAAAGGTGTTAGAGCAAGGACAAGATGGTGACACGGTGGCTGATATGGCTGTAGGTGCATCCAGGCCTGCCGTGTCTTGCGTTGCTGAAGTGGTGTTAGAAGAAGTTCCTGCCAAGGTACCTACAGGGAAGAGAGATGGAAAATACATTGCTCCTCACTTAAGAGCTCGTTCAAGTCACGAGTCAGAAGAGTATACCAAAATACGACAACATATACGAGGTGTGAAATTGTATGCTTTTATGTTTAACATGTTATTTATGGCCCCGCACTTTGTGCTGAACTCCTACTTGGTCTCTAAATTTCCAATCTTTAACTTGTTCCAGGTCTTCTGAATAGGTTGTCCGAATCAAATGTTGAATCAATTACAGGGGAGATATCCACAATCCTTCTTGTATGCCATACTTCTAAGACCTTAATGTTCTTGTTCATTCTTTTAAATGTTCACATTTTATTTATTTTGGAGCTTAAGAGTGTATGGAGGCCACCCAACCCTCGGGGGTAGCTTCTGGAAAAGATAAGGTCATTTAATGTGATCACTGTGGTATCAGATTCATTCTACAAGTGTTTCTGGCACACGTAGTAAAGGGACATGATGTATATTTATTTATTTTGGATCTTAAGAGCCTATGGAGGCCAGTCCACCCAACCCTGGGGGAGCTTCTAGAAAGATATGAATTCGTTAATGTGACCACTATGGTATCAGATTTATTCTACAAATGTTTCTGGCACATGTAGTAAAGGGATAGGATGTGGTTAGATTCTAGTTTAACTAGCATAAATTAGATTATGGATATCTGATTAAAAAGAGTTAGATTTTAACCATTTTTTGATCCATGCCACCTGTTGGTTAATGTCTCTGGATCTTAGTTAATATCTCTGGCACAAAGTTAGTATTAGGTAATATTCATTTTTAGCATGGTTTGGTCTAAGAAAATAGTATGCAGTTGCTGGTACAGAATTGTCTCATTTACTGTCTGATTCAAACCATTTGCAGTCTATTGCTCGTGCTGCTGCTTCCCAGATAGTCAGCGAGGAGATTTTGGCATCTTGTTCTGGAGGTCCTCGTAGCAATGAACAGTTAAGGGTTCATTAATTTCTCTTCACTTTGAATAAGAATGTTAAGTACAAGTTTCTGCATCGAGATGAGTACCTTCTCTTTAATTTTTTTTCTTTTTTTAGCAATGGGTTTTTTTATCATAACTTTCTCCACATTATTTAACATTGTTTGTTCATCTGTATTTAAGTCTTGTCTTGGGAATAAATCAACCAAGTGCATTATGAAAGGCTCTGCTCAACATGCTAATGTGCCCCTTCTTAATTTTATCTGTACCAGATGTTAATTGAGAGAGAGATGGCTTAGATTTTCCAGTCATTTTTATGTGTTATTTTGAGTATGGGAAGAATATATGCTTTTTAAGAACTTTTCATGTTTAATAAAATTTTCAGAAAGTTGCATTTTGAAAACCTTGGCTTATTTTTTGAGTGAGTAAGTTATCTATTAAAAGGATTCATTTAAGGTATTTTTGTTGATTTTACAAAAAAAAAAAGGTTTTTGAACTGTAATTAAACACTGTCGGCCACATTGTTCTGCTTTGATAGTTTGTGAGCATTGTTGGTCATTCCCTATCCCTTTGGTATCTTGTAGGATGAACACAACAAGGGGATATAAAATTGGCTGTTTATGATTTTTCCCTTGTCTTGTTTTAATTTTCTTAACAACTGTACTTATCAAAAAAAAATTTTTCTTAACAACTGCAGAATACTTTTGTAGGTATGCTGCTGTTTTTGGCGCTTTTGTTGCAGGAATGGCATGTTTGGTTGGAATTGACTTCAGTGCAAAACTTATGGCTTCCCTTGCTGAATGTTTTGAGGTGCACTTATATGCTGGACTTTGTTACACTTTATTATTACAATTTGAGATGTGCGAGGAATCTCAAAATCAGTTATTTGATCAATTTGTGGTTTTAGGTGAAATAAGCCTTCGCTAGATTTTAGAAAATGTACTGAGAAGAATTGTCTGTTTCTTTATCCAGGAGGAGTATCACAAAGAAGACAATCTTTCCCTGCGAAATCTTACTCTGTTGCTTTCCCATTTATACATATTTGGAGTTTGCTCAAGGTACGAAAGTTGTCTTATCCTAGACATTTGTACCTCAGTCCCTCTTTATAATATTACCAGGTTGTGCTAAAATATCTTGCTGTGTAATTCCTTGACAGTATTATTGAATTGCTTCGGTTCCTTGAAAAGAAAAAACAAATTGCTCTTTTGTTGAAATGATAGCATTATGTTGTGGTATGATTATTTATGTGTTTGGCATATATCCGGCATCAGCAGAAACCCCTTTAGTAGTTGAGTCACTTGAGCAACCCTAATAGCTTGACACGTGATGTGTCTTTGCACATCAGTCTGTCTCATAACTTTTCCTCCTGTATATAACAGCTCTTGCTAATAGTCGCATTTCTGGTGGTGCTTCCCAGTGAATTGATATACGAATTTTTGATAATGTTGAGCAAGCGGTTAACGGAGATCGATGTCTCTACCATCTTGACAACTTTGCAATGTAAGTCCCTATAGACTTTTGATATTTGGTCTTCACATACTAGGTCTTTTGGATTATGTATTCTCAGAATTGTATCAACCTTAAACTTTCATTTATGGGGTCCTCTTTTCAGCAGGTGCTTGCATGTCAAGCACTTGACCTAAATTTTTGTGCTTAAAACAAGCATTATGTATTTATTCCATAACCAGTTATTTTATGTTTTCTTTATTATTTTTTTTTATCTGCATGTACTAGGGTTTGCTTATCCTATAATTGTTCGATGGTGCTCTTCAATCTTTTGCCATAGCATTATGGTACTGGCAACTCATATCTGGCGTGAACTGCTCCTGGCTGTACAGGCTGTGGAATGAAAATAAGGGGCGATGATCCTGCTGCGATGAAAAATTTTATTCTTAGTGTTCAGAATAGAGTTAATGAGTTGAAGGCCTTCTCTGGAGATGGCCAGCAAAATATAAATGGCAAGAGAGTAAGCGTATAGAACTTTGAGTTTATTACAAATGTGTTCTCTGTTTTTTCCATTTTTGCATAATTGACTGGTGTTACAAACGTGATCCTTGCAGATGGAATTCATGCTTGAAATCATATGTGACATCAAGAACAATAAGAAAAGGACTAAAGAAGATCCAGCTCATCACACACGGATAAAGAAATGGCTTCAAAAGGTCTTGCAAGTTCATTATTTCCTTCTCCTAACATTAATTTCATCATTTTCTATTGCTCATTTTGTGTGTGTTTTTTTTGGGATGGAGATTGGGAGGTTTTCCCCCTTTGTTTTTTGGTGGGATGGGTGGGGGGCGGGGTTGGGATTTGGCACTTTTGATGTTGCTGTTCGAGCATGTAGATGTGTTGAAAAGGTATCACCCAGAACTGCGCGTATATCTTTGTGGAGTGTCTACGAGCAACATATGAAAGAGCAAGTTTGTGGATGAACAGGGTTTTTAAAATCAGGAGTCTATGTAAGAACAGTGGAAGAGGGTTAGGAGACCAAACAATAGGATCAAATTGCGATCTTATTAATTTTTTGTAAGTAAGAAATAGTTTAAAAAATAAGTGTGATGACGGGTGCACTCTTAGTACAAGCAATCTTGTTCAAGATCCAGTAGAAGTTATGCGGTATTCTATACAGTAATCGCTTCAGAAATATAGGGATAGGTTAGATCGTTATATGTCAAATGACATCTTCTGTCCATGATCGTTGACCCTACCTTACCCATCCTCAATCCTTGTTAAGATCTACGAATGCTGATAGTTGGTAGTTGAAATCTCTAAGTTTAAGGGGTCACCGTGTTTCATCCCCTGTGGAGGAAAGCCTTTTTAGTAATTTTTTAGGGGATCACCGTGTATAATCATATGTTTTGTACTATCTTCTGATATTCTAAACTCAGTGACTTATCAGAAAAAGCGAGACTTGTCTTATTAGTCACTGGTTACCAGGATGCTGAGGGGAGTGATTAGAGCACCCTTGTGACCCTTGCCGAAGGCTTTTCTTCCTATCGGA
>CM025853.1:12072499-12322301 GCA_003952965.2 Morella rubra
AGAAAAATGTGGAAATTGCTTAAAGAAAGATTTGTGTAGAGTAACGAGCCTCAGATTTTTGAACTCCAATAGGCCATCAATGGTATTATTCAAGGCTAATCTTCTGTAAGCGAATATTTCACAAGGTTAGAATCCTTTTGGAACGAATTGCATCAATTTTCTCCCATGCTGATTTGCACATGTGGTATTTGTGCATGCAAAATTTTAAAGACTATTGCAGATCGAAAAGAGAAGCAATTGAAAATGATTTTTCTCATGGGATTGAATAGGACATTTATTGCTACCTATGGAAATATTCTACTTATGAAGCCATTTCCTTCTTTGAATGAAATATATTCTTTGATCATTCAAGAAGAACGGCAGAGATCTTTCACTCGCGGTCCCTTGTCTAATTCTGAGAACATAGCTATGATGGCTACTTCATCTAATATGATTATTGTAGTTGCTCCTCGTCGCAATTTTAACAACACTAATTCTAGTCAAAAGGAACACCCACTATGTATTTACTACAATCGTAAAGGACAGACACGTGAGAAATGTTTTGAGCTGCATGGATATCACCCAGGTTGGGTATATAAGAAGAAGGATTTTACTAATTCTCGAGGTACATCTTAGTATTCAGCACATCAAGCCTCTAGAACTATGGTTCCTTTATCATATTGGAGAGATTGTGTCATGACTGCCACATATCTAATAAATAGGTCCACTTCTCCTTTACTCAACAACAAATCTCCCTATGAGATGTTGCATAACACTAAACCTTTGTATTCTCATCTCAAGTCTTTCGGTTGTCTTTGTTATGCCACAAAATAACACCTCATAAATTCAAGTTTGCTACCTGTGCTCTCAGATGTGTGTTTTTAGGCTATCGCTATGGCGTTAAGGGTTACAAATTTCTTGATCTTGAAACTAAGTGTATTTTTGTTTCAAAAGATGTCAAATTCCATGAGTCTTCTTTTCCTTTCAAGGATACTACTCTTCTTCTTCTATATCCAAACCAGATTTTGTTGTTCCTCTCTTTGTTCTAGATACTACCTCCTCTATTCTTACTAATCCTGCTTATATCTCTATGCTAGAATCTCATGAGTCTACTCTGAATCATCATGATCTCTAAGATGTTCTTCCTCCTAGAAGGTCTACTTGTACCAGAAATCCCCCTTCTTACTTACATGATTATCAGTGCAAGTTGGTTCACTCTTTTGACAGTTCACTACCTTCGAGTTCTTTGCATTAGGATTCTGGTTCAGCTGTGGACATAGCAAGATATCTCTCTTACTCTAAGATGTCTCCCACGTATCAAGTTTTCACTTTAGTCGTTTATAATCATCTAGAACCCAAAACTTATAAGCAAATTGTTCAAAATCCCAAATTGCAAGAAACAATGCTTACAGAAATGACAACTCTTGAAAATAATAGCACTTGGATTGTTACTGATTTGCCTCCTAGTAATACGGTTATAGGATGTGTTGTAAAGACAAGAGTTTTGGACAAAGAGATGAGAGAAAGAGATGTTCTTCCTCATGCTCGTAACTTTCATTATATAAGCAAAAGATATCGACATACTTTTGCTCATACTTATTACAGAATATATTGATTCCATAAACACCACATTTTCTTATTCTACCAAATCTCCTTATTCATATTACTCCCCCTCAAGCTAGAGCATATATGTCATGTAAGCCCAGTTTGAAACAAATAACTTCAACTTTATTGTGACTCAAGGCTTTTGTAAAGATGTCAGCTAACTGGTCTCCATACTTCACAGATGGCGTTGATATTGTTAGCCCAAGGTTGCTCTGTGAGCTATTTAACTAGATTTTGATGATAACAAATGACAAAATAGCTTTTGAGTATTTTAGATCACTTGGTGGTCAATCCACAATTCAATTGTATTGATTCTCTCTAAACAATTTGGAGCCCTATAATTATGTTAAACACAATGGCTTGTATTTAAATTATTATATTTTTCATTTTAGGAGTTTTACATGAAAAATATTGCACACTCTTAAAGCACTAAAAATCTCCTCCTGCCAAGATGGTGTCGACAAATAGAATATATGTGTCAACACATTGCACTGTCAACTAAAAAGTTATTTTGATAGCGTCGACACATGAGAAGATGGTGCTGACACATGGTGAAGAATGCGTCGACACATGCCACAGACACCTGCGAGTTAGTTCTAGGCTTGAGGAAGGTGTCGATACATAGAAGTATATGTGTCGACACATGTTGTGAGAACCCTGTTTTTTAAAGATGACATCATCGCAGATTTCAATACATTGTGGCGCTTAGGGCACCTATTCAACATTCCAAATAGGCCATTGTGGACCACCCAAGACTGAAGCCTTTAAATACAACCATATAGAGAGAGAAAAGGCATCTCTTGCATCATCAATCTTGACTTAGCCTCCAAAAGAGAGAGAAAAGAGCAAAAGAAGAAGGGTTAATTGCACTGTAGGTCCCTGTGGTATCATCTTTTTACAAATTAGTCCCTGTGGTATCACTTTCTACAAACAGGTCCCTGTGGTCACCCTTCTAGGTAAAAGTTAGTCCCTCCGTCCATCAGGCGTTAGCACACTAAAGGAATGAGAGGCACGACGAGCCGGTTGACCGCTACAAAGGTAACTTATAGCGGTAACTTTCAGCGGTCGACCGATTCATGTAGCGGTCGACCGCTCGTCGTGCATCTCATTCCATTAGTATATTAACGCCTGATGAACGGAATGACTAACTTTTGCCTAGAAGGGTGACCACAGGGACCTGTTTGTAGAAAGTGATACCACAGGGACTAATTTGTAAAAAGATGATACCACAGGGACCTACAGTGCAATTAACCCAAAAAGACCACACACATTCCAAGAAAGCTACTGCTACCATTGCCATTATTGTAGCATTCACTCTAATCTTTGTCTTCTAGCTCTTTATTGTGCCTTGTATTTGCACATCTAGCTTTAAGAGCCATTGTTTATTACTTCTTTCATACAACCTTGAAAATATGGAAGTGTGGGATACACTTGGGCCTACCCGTGAGAATAGAAGAAATATAATTAGTTGTGAGATTTGTTGTACGAGTTGAAGCGTGAGTTTAGGAAAATGCTTGTAAGAGTTAGTTAGCACCCGGAAGCTAGGGTGTGACCTGTTGGATTATAGTGGAGAAAGCCTAAGGAAGGCAATAGCGTTGGGTGTGAACGTAGGCAAATCTTGGTAGAAGCACCTAAAATCTCAGTGTTATCTCTCCTCCTTAATTCTCTTACTCTATTGCTATTATTTATTGTGTTGCGATTCATATTGCTTGAAACGTTTTTCAGATTTGAGTTTTTTATTGAAAAAGTTTCATATTTTATTTAAACTCAATTCACCTCCCTCTTGGGTTGTTATTTAGACTCACAGATATGTCTCCATTCAGTATTTTAGCAACTAATCAAACTTTCAACCGTTCAACTAAACCATTAGGTTGAAATTTAATAGTAAATATCCACTTACAACTAATCAACTACTTGCCCGGTCAACGTAGACTTGAGCGAACGAAAGGTGCCAATATTCTTTGCCACTCCTAGCGAGCTCCTGGGCGCTATGCTCTCTCTTTCGCTTCCATACTTTCTACTGTTGCAGGCTTCCTTTCTTTGAGCCTTTCTTTTTTTCTCCTTATCTTTTGTTCGGAGCAATCTTGGGGGTTGGTTGGTGTGTGGTGTTTTCCTATGGAGGAACTCATTGCAAAGATGCAACAACTATCCTGGAGTGATGTCTCGGGTTTGTTAAAGACAAACAGAAATCGTGCGACTATTATCTGTCGTGCGTCATTGGTGGGCAAGCTGGTATGGAAAAAAGTGTATCCGTTTCATATCATTCAGCCGATTATTAAATCGGGGTCGAAGTTTGTATCAGATCTGAAGATAGAAGATGCGGTGCCGAATTGATTTATTTTCACTTTTGCTAGCTGGGATGACAAGGATAGGATTCTCTCCCAGGGTCCCTGGAACTTCAAAGGTTCCTATATGATATTGCAGGAGCGGGATCCTCCTCACACTCTGGAAGAAGTGCAGCTTTCAGATGTGGTTTTTTGGGTTCAAATCCATGGGCTTCCGCTAGAAATTATGGATGAGGATAATGCTCGACTTACTGGGAGGATGTTGGGTACGATATTGGAACTGGATGATATTGATGATCATCAATCTTTTATTCGTCTCAAGATCCGATTTCCCACATCCAAGCCGTTGGAACCTGGTTTCTCTTACTCTCGTGAGGATGGTGTCTCAATTTGGATTGGATTTAAGTATAAAAGGTTGTCCTCGTTTTGCTTCCACTTTGGTCTTCTTGATCATACGATTGGCACCTGTTATCAAAATTCACCACATCCCCAGAGCTTCGCCTTGACTGATAAAATGAGAGGATCCACTTATTTGGGTCTGCATTGTGACCAGCAGTTGGGAGGTAGTCTTGCTGGTTCTGTTTTGGAGGGTCCTTGGAAGTCTCTACAGTCTGTGACAAATTTGGCAGCAGTTCCGGATGGGCAAACGGTGGTGGCGACGTCTCCATCATTTACACATGCAGGAACGGCTAGGGTTTCGGCTGCAAACTTTTCTTTGGGCAGATATTTTTCTCATGGAAAGAATGTTGGAATCGGGCAACAGGCGGATTCTCTGCGTGATAGGCGTGATGTGCGTTCAATGGAGGGCGATTCCGTGATTTTGAGGAAGGGGCAGAGTAATGGGAACGTGCATGCAAAATTTTTTAATGCAGTCTCGGCGTCAACTCCAAATCTGCCTATGAATACTAGCCCTCCCTTAGAGGCTGCTCGGGAATCTTTGAAAATATTACAGCTGGACCGTGGCTACTTGGATGGGCCTTTGAACAAGGCTGAACATGTAATGGGTGGAGTGACTGTACCGGGCTCTAGTCTGACACTCATGAGTAGCCAGGTGACTCCTCAAGGGTGTGATTCAGAACGGCCTATCCTTCCGGACTTATCCGTCAGGCTTCATTGTGAGAAGCGAAGCGAAGAGTCTAGTCTCATTACTGGAAGTCGGACGAAGCGAAGCAGCACCGTAGCTGAGGTGCTAGTGGATCTAGATTCTAAGCATGGCAAAGAATACCAGATGTTGGACGTGAATGGTGGACTGAAAATTCGTTGGCTAATTTGTTTCAAGTGGGGCTGGCAGACACGAAGCTTCGACGTAGACTCTGGCGTTTTAGGAAGAGTGGCAGATCTGGGCAGAAGGTCTCGGCCACTAGGAGGGAGGTGGTTTTTGCTGATTCTTTATCTACTTCAACCGCTGAGGAGGCAGGCCATACCTTGTCCCCCACCTTTCCATGAAGCCCTTGTCGTGGATCTATCGGGGGTTGGGGTGACCTTCGACAGCAAGAGCCCTTCGGGACATTGTGAGATCGATGGACTCGATGGGAATTTTTCTTATGGAAACTATGGTGGATTGTGATGTTGTTTCTCATGTTATGAATAAAGTTGGCTTCTCTTATTTTCTTTCTATCCGCCCGATTGGCGGTAGAAGGGGTCTTGTCTTTTGTTGGTGTCCAAATTTTCGTTTCAAGTTACTTTGGCAGTCTCAGAATATTATCCACTTGGAAGTGGAACCGGGTGGTGATGATCCGGCTGTTCTTTGTTCCTTGGTTTATGGACCGACTGTCTGGAACGATAAAGCTGGGTTTTGGGAAGACATGCGGAATCTTTATCAGGATAATCAGAAAATGTGGTACTGTCTGGGCGATTTTAATGATATCATTAGTTCAACGGAGAAACAAGGAGGCCGAAATAATACCTCCTCTTCTTCTCATGGGTTAGCTCATTTTATGCAGTCAATAGATTTTGTGGATTTAGGTTTTGCTGGCTCGAGATTTACTTGGTATAATAATCGCCCGGGGTTAGCTAATATTTGGGAGCACTTGGATAGAGGCATTTCTAATTTACCATGGAGGATGTCGTATCCAAATGCTTCTATCATGCATTATCCCGTGACTAATTCTGATCATAGCCCGTTAATTATGTCTCTGTTCGGTTCTTGTGAAAATTCTCTGAAATCTTTTAAGTTCGAGGGATTTTGGACGAGAGAAGCTTCATGCGTGGGTGTAGTGGCAGCTGCGTGGTCCTCTGTTGGTGGGCCTTCATATGCCCATTCGTTGTTTAAAAAAATCCGTGCAACACATTTTGCCCTTCGGAAGTGGAATAAAACGTGCTTTGGACAGATTCAATTCGCCCTTCAGCAAACTAAAGAGCAGCTTGCCTTTTTTCAACATGCATCTCCCACGGCCACAAACTTTCAGATGGTGCACTAGTTGAATTCGGAATTGGATGAGCAGTTACGGCGTGAGGAAATTCTGTGGCACCAAAAGTCTTGTGAAACTTGGTTGGTTTCGAGTGATCTGAATACAAAATTTTATCATGCCTCAACTGTAATACGTAGATGCCATAATCAGATTCTGAAGATAAAATCTGAAATCAGCGGGTGGATTTATGGGAGGGAAGCAATCGGGAAGGAAATGGTGGACTTTTACCAACACCTCTTTACTACTAGCCATCCTATTATTCCAGATGATTTGGAGATGTTAATTGACCCCTTAATCACTAAAGTGGAGAATGAAATGTTGATTAAAATCCCTAATGCAGAAGAGATTTTTGATATGCTTCGAAAGATGAGTTCGGAGAAAGCACTAGGTCCTGATGGTATGACATTATTATTTTTTAAGCATTTTTTGGGATGTGGTTGGCGTGGATGCGGTGAATGCAGTGCAATAATTTTTTATTAAAGGCAAGTTGTTCCACAATCTTAATGCTACAAACATCACTTTGATTCCGAAGGTGGAAACCCTTCTAAGGTCAGTCAATTCAGACCTATTAGTCTTTGTAATGTCATTTATAAGCTCATCTCCAAAATTATAACGGAACGTTTGAAATTAGTTCTCTCTAAACTAATTTCTCCGCTTCAATTGGCTTTTATTCCGGGGAGAGCAATCCATGATAATTACTTAGTGGCCGGGGAGATATTTCATAGCAAGAATCATAAAAAAGGTAGAGAAGGGTGGATGGCTATTAAGTCTGACATGGAAAAAGTCTATGATCGGGTTGAATGGCCGTTTGTTTTGAAGATTTTGGAACATTTTAGATTTAGCCCTGTATGGGTGAATTGGGTGCAACAATGTATTTCTACATCGTCTTTATCCATCATCATTATTGGTAGCCCTTTTGGAAAATTTCAACCTTCGTGGGGTCTTCACCAAGGTTATCCTTTATCTCCGTACTTATTTATCATGTGTTCTGAAGTGCTTTCTCGTCTTTTACTTAGTGAGGAGCACAAGGGTCATCTAAAAGGTATTCAGCTGGGACGCACTGCCCCTTGTATCACTCATTTACTTTTTGCGGATGATCTACTCTTGTTTGCTAAGGCTTCAATCTATAAGGCGGCTACATTGAATGATTGTTTTGACAAGTATATGGCTTGGTCAAGGCAGAAGGTGAATACATAAAAATCTTCAGTCCATTTCAGCAAGAATTTTCGAGGTCAGGTTATCTTACCTATTTTGGAGCTACTACATTTAAAAAAATTACTTCCAAAGGCGAAATACCTTGGTCTCCCATTGATTATCCCTCGTGCTAGAGCAAATGTGTTGGATGAGCTTAAGGAGAAATTTTTTCATAAAATATCTAGTTGGAAGGCAAAAGTTCTCTCACAAGCAAGGCGTACGATGTTAATTAAATCTGTTGCCAGGGCTATTCCGTCATATCTTATGAGCTTTTATTTGTTGCCTATGTCTTGGTGTAATGATTTTGATCGGGCACTGAAAAATTTTTGGTGGGGTTATATATAAAGGGGAGCAACAATGTCATTTTGCTTTGAAATCTTGGAAATCTATTGTCTTCCAAAATGTGAGGGTGGTTTTGGGATCCGATTATTTTTCGAATTTAATAAATCGCTTGTTTCCAAGCTTGCGTGGAAAATGATTACGGATAGAGACGTCCTTTGGGTCCGGGTGATGTATGGCAAGTATGTTAAAGGTAGGGACTTTTGGCATATAGGAGCTGGAGGGCAGATGTCATGGGGTTGGAAGAGTATTCTTCATACCCGTCCTTTGTTGAGAGAGAGGATGTGTTACCGAGTGTGGTATGGTGTGGATATTTCTATTTGGAGAGACCCCTGGATTCCATCTTTGCCGGAGTTTACACCCACAGCTTGTGCTGGAGTAGATATTTCAGATTTGGTGATAGTTCGTTCATTGATGAATTCTGATGGAAGTCGGTGGAATGAGCCATGGGTGTTTTCTCTAGAACTGCAGATGCCATTATCAAAATGCTGCTTCATGTGGCTGGGGTTGGTGATTCTCTTTTTTGGTCGCTGGAATCTTGAAGGAGCTTCAGCGTGAAGTTTACGCATCGAGCAATTGTTAAATTTAGAAACTCTAAAGTATCTCCTCTTCCTTCTTCTCTCTGGCGTGATCTGTGGCAGCTTAAATTGCATGAACGTCTATTGCTGCTTTTGTGGAAAGGTGGCGCTATGTATTGGCAATCCGCCACATGCGGATATGGACCTGGTGTGCGAATTGTGTGGGGACTATCCTGAGTAGCTGTCTCATATTTTGTTTCACTGCCCTTTCAGTCACTCGGTGTGGAGCGAATCCCCTTGGCAGTTGAATATCGTGGCTTTTGGTGCTGGGATAGTTGAAGAGTGGATTCGAGTTGTGTTACATCCTCATCAAGTGATCGGCATCCCCTTGGAAGACCAGCACTGGTTCCAAATCTTTGCCGCCAATGCCATTGACTTGATGTGGGCAGCTAGGAATCAGCTTGTGCATGGTGGTAAGCGCAGCGACATGAGGGATCTTGCTCGACGTGTCTGCCTCTTGAGCTGGGAACATGAGGAAGCATGGCGTAAGAAGTTACAACCGGATAGAGTCCATGTTTGGCAGCGTCCTCCTAGTACCAAAATAAAGATCAATGTTGACGTTGCAATTCGGGATAGTTTTGCTGTCATAGCTGCTATTGCTTGCGATCATAATGGAAATGTCATTGTTGTGGCGGTTATATGTACTGATGATGTGGAACCGCTTGTGGGGGAAGCAACTGCAGCTAAACTATGGGCTTGGAACTTGCTGCTGATAAGGGTTTTCGGGAGGTCCTTTTAGAAGGTGACTCTGAGTTGGTAATCAAAGCTATTCAGGCTTGGCCACGTGTATCAAAGTGCAATGGCGGATCCAGGACCCAATTTGAAGGGGGGCGAACTCTTAGGAAAATTTTTTTTTAAAAAAAAAAATTTACGTCTAAATTTTTTTTTTTTTGGCCTGTCCAATGGGGGGCGCCGCCCAGGGCCGCCCCCTGCATCCGCCACTGTCAAAGTGGTGTATTCTGTTTTCGGTGAAAGATATTCATGATCTTGGTCAACGGTTCCTAAGTTGGCAGGTTAGTCATGTCTATAGAGGTGCAAATGAGTTAGTGCATCACCTTTCTCGTTGGGCCGCTGCTAAATTTAGTTTAGTTAGCAATCCCTACTGTTCTGAGCTCTGTTCGGATTTTTCTTGGTTGTATGCTGGTACTGACCCTCCTTAGGGTATTATTTTGTGTTTGTTGTTTTGTTGGAATAAAGGAGGATTTGATTAAAAAAAAAAAACTACTTGCCCGATGGAAGTGGAACAAGTTCCCAAGTCCCATTGTGATGTATGCCCCCATTTCTAATTCTATTGCTGTCCTCCAACCCGATTAGATAGAGCATCCTAAACTGTTTTAGGAATGAAGATAGAGAAAAGGGTGGAGGTAAAACTAGAAAATGAGGAGGATAAAGAATGATAGGAGACAAAATGACTAAGAGAATGGTTAGTAACACAAAAACGAGTACCTTTACGAAGGGCAATAAGGAGGAAAATAAGATCGAGGATAGAAGCGGGATCTAAAGATGATGGAGGCATTGACGAAGGGCATGAGACAGGATCATTGCCTGGAGGAGTGGGTCGAGGACACCTACAATGGCCTTGTAACTTGTGAAGACTCGGGGACACAAGAAGAAGGGGAAGCAGACGAAGACACTAGGGAAAGTATAGGAAAAGGAGTAGAAGTAAAGATATTCTCCTCAAAGGATTCAAGAAAGTAGGACTGAGTTTCAACAAAGGTAACATTAGCACTAATAAATAGCGCTGTAAGGGAGGACTATAACAACGATACGCTTTTTGAGTCCTGAAGTAGCCAAGAAAGACGCACCTAATGGATTGAGTCGAGGATCAAGTTTATCACAACCTGGTCCAAGATTATGAACACAACACACAACCAAAAATACAAGGAGTTAGATAAAACTCCGAAGACACGAAACAAGAGTGAATGGGGAGTCTTGCCGTTGAGAATGGAAAAAGGCATGCAGTTAATGAGATAAAAAACTATAAGCACAAAGTCACTCCAAAATGCTTGGAGACATGTATGGAAATAAAAGTGCACGCATAATGTCAAGTAAATGCCAATTTTTTCCTTCCGCAACACCATTTTGTTATGGTGTGTAAGAACAAGATGTTTGATGTAAAATGCCTTTTTGAGAAAAATATGCAGAAGATGAGTGCGACAGATATTCCTTGGCATTGTCAAAGCGTAAAATGCAAACTTTGTGACCAAATTCAGTTTTAACTTCCTTATTGAAAGTCTGAAAGGCATGAAGGAGTTCATAACGATTTTTCATTAAAAATAGTAGTCATCCGAGATAGTCATCAACAAAGGTAACAAAATATTGAAATTTATTAGACAAAATTTTGAATGGTTCCCATACATCAAAATGGACTAACTCAAATTGACAAGCTTCACATGACATTGAAAATACATTACCGAGACTTGGAACTTGACACTTTAAAGTAGAAGTAGAAGGATGACACAAAGCGAAGGTGACGATTATGCTTAAACCTTCTCTTTGGTAGCGAAGATGACTATTATGCGCTGTTTTTTGGCACTTGCAGCAAGTCAAAATTGGTTTTTGGAGCAACTTGATGTTAACAAAGCATTTTTACATGGAGATTTAGATGAAGAGGTTCATATGGTGATTCCACTCGGGTTTGCAGAGGGGGAGCACAAGGTAAATGAAATCCTTGTATGGTTTAAAACAAGCTAGCCTCCAATGGTTTCGCAAGTTATCTGATGCCTAATTTTCTTTCGGTTATCAACAAAGTAAGGCTGATTATAGCTTGTTTACAAAAGTCCATGGCTCTTCTTTTACTGCACCTTTAGTCTACGTGGATGATATTATCATTGCCTCAAATGAAATCACCTATGTTTCTCAAGTTTAAATCTTATCTGGATGATCGTTTTAAGATCAAAGACTTGGAAAAATTAAAATACTTCTTAGTCTTGAAATCGCACGTCATTCTGATGGTATTTCTATTAGCCAGCGTAAATACGCAATGGAGATTTTGGAGGACAGTGGATATCTTGGTTGTAAGCCCGTGCCTTTTCCCATGGATTCCAAGCTTAAGCTTTCTCAGGATGCTACAAATCCTTTGGCAGATGCTTCTCAATACCGTCATCTTATTGGCCGCTAGTTATATCTCACAATCACGCATCTAGATTTGTCTTATTCTGTGCATACTTTGACGCCGTTTATGGCTAAACGTTGTCAGTCTCATTTGAATGCAGCCTATCGAGTTCTTCAATTTATCGAAAGCAGCCCTTCAAGCTCTATTCTTTCCTAGTTCATCTAGCACTCAGTTGAAAGGCCTCTCGAACAGTGATTCGGCTGCATGTATAGAGAGCAGACAATTTGTTTCTGGTTTCTTTCTATTCATTGGTGATGCTCTGCTTTCTTAGAATTCAATGAAACAGAGGATTGTCTTTAAAAGCTCTACTGAAGCTGAATATAGGACTCTTGCTTCTCCGAGTTGTGAAGTTGTTTGGATTTTAAAGATTTTTCGAGATTTGCTTATCTCTCAACATTCTCCAGCTTCTTTATACTGTGACAATAAAGCTGCTCTTTCTTTTCCAGCAAATCCTGTTCATCATGCTTGGACTAAACATATGGAGATTGATTGTCCTTTTATCTGGAACAAATAGCCAAGGTTGTAATTCAGATGCATTATGTTCCTTCAGCTAATCAGCTCACTGATATTTTTACTAAAGCCCTTGAGAAATCACAGTTTCAATATCTTCTTTCCAAGCTAGGTACTCATAGTATTCATACTCCACCTTGAGGGGGAGTATTGGAGATAACCAGCTTTGAGATGGTTAGCTAAGGTGGCAACAGATTTTCTGTTAAGTGAAGTTAGTTATTATTCAAGTATTTAGTTACTTGAAGAGGACTTTTGATTCTTTGTAACTATGTACGAACTTCTTGACTATCAATATACGATCTAGAGTAATTCCAAATCTCTTCCTTGGGTTCAGTACTTCTCTGTGTTTGGATTTTTACAGGGCAATGTTTCCATATCCTACATCGAAGATTGGAGCAGGCCTTTTCTGCGTTTGGCAGCTGATCATCCTGAAAAGTAGTTCTAGATGCATACACTAGGGCAGATAAGGGAAAATTAGGACCCGGTTGTGGCGGTAAGCTATTAGGTTGGCTGAGTGTATCTCAAAATACACAATGGATACAGGGCAGTAGTTTTGAATATTGAGTGGTAAACCCAGGGTAGTGGCAGCGTGAATATGCTCGTCACAGCCAATGCAGAGGAAAGCCGAGGCAGTACTACAAAAGTCACAATACGGGGCCAGTTGCTAGGTTAGCCATCTCCAGTACCTGAATCCACCTCCAACATAACTTGTTTTAGAAAACAAAAAATCCCTCGCTATCTAGTTGTTCTATCCGTTGCTCATTTGTCTTATAGTAGAGCGTGGGCTGAAGAGAGGGAGTTAGAAGCTATAAATAAGAAAGGAAGGTTGATGAAGAAATATAGTGAGGAGTGTTTAAGATTTTTTATTTGTCGAGACAGGTTGTTCTGCAATCTTGTGGAGTTGTGGTTAATTAACTGTGTTCCCGGTAGCTCTGAAGTTTTTGGGGGCGTCCCACTCTAATTAGATCCCGTCAGTACGGATTGGTTGTTCCTATCGTGCTTCGCAAAAACAAAACTAATAGCTATAAACTGTGATGAATTGCTCTGGAATGACATTTTAAGATGTCTGCTGATAACAACGGTGAAGAACGAATAAATGAAAATTACCATGCTAAAGTCGGTCAAGTTGGAGCCACCTCCTATTTACTCCATTTTCTCTTTTAGTTGGCGTCTCTGAGTTTGACACCACTTGGTGGGCATAAAGTTCCAGGACTATGATTAGACACCTAGGTTACTGGACCAGCATAAAGCACAGATTTCTCATAACCTGGGTCCTGGCAAGTCATTGTCCGAGGCAGCAGTACGCATGTTCTCCAAAAACAACGTCTAGATTGATATCTAGATCGTTTTTCCTACTATTACTTACAAGATTCGGCTAGTTTGGGTCGATGAAGCATCTGGATCGATATTTCATTTAACTAGCTTTGGTTGTGAAGCCGCTTAGGAAGCAAAATGTTAGGAAGGTCAGATATCAAATGAAAGTTAGTATATATGTCAGGAGAAAAAGAAAAAAAAAAGCAAATTAAAGGTTGTTTCTTTTGGACGATGAGGGTATTTGGCACTTCGCCGCCTAATCCCCTGCATTTGTGTAGTCTCCTCTTCTCATGCAATCTGGGTAATTATCGGGCCAGAGTCTTTGGACTAGCTCCAAAAGATTGGTAACAGGTTAGAAATTTCGAACTTGAGACCTTAAAGGGACCAGACCCCCAAGCCTTAAGTATAGACCACTAAGCCAACCCCTTGGAGTTAATGAAATTTTCTTGTTTTATATACATTTCTTGTTTTTATTTTGTTTCGATAAATTGTAGTTGTTGTATGGTTTATGTCCCGAACAATATGACTTTTGTTTAGAGATAGTTTTAAAATTCTTTGATGTTTCTTTGAAGTTTTTAAACTGTCTTTTTGTATTGAAGTTTTTAAACTCTTGAGAGTATGGTTTTTAAAACTTCAGCTGATGTTTTGAAACTAGAAGTTTATTAGTTTTAGTATTTATAATTGTTACCTAGTTTAATCAGGATTCTATAGCATTTTTGATATAAGGTTGCTAATGTTAATTATTTCTTGTGATAATGTGATATAAGTTGTGCTATGAGATAGGGGGAGATGCCCTCTATAGATGTTACTTACCTCAGAGGGAGATTGGTAATTTTTGTTTACAGCTTACTCAATTGTAGTTGTTATATTTGTGTGATTTGATTAACTCAGAACTAATAAGGTTTTTGTTAGTTCTTGTGTTTTTTGAGATTGTTTTATGTAGGTGTTGATACTCTCAGGAATATAATATTTAGCCTATCTGGTGGTGATCAACATAATTCATGTCTTTACAGGCTAGGCTTATTTTGTCTTAATGTTTGCAAAAGGAGGAGATTGTAAATGTACTTAGTTAGCATATAACTTCATGGGTGTAATTGTGTCTTGTTTATTCTTGGAGATTCAGGAACTTTGAAGCACTGCATGGTTCGAGCTTCTCAACATCGTATGAGTCATGTGTTTGGAGCATCTGTAGTTTGATAGAAGTATTCCTACGGTTTGACAATGCGAAGTTGGAGTGCTAACTATTTTAATATTGCCAAAGTTTGTTCGGAGTTTGCTTGAGGTTTACCAAGAATTATGTAAGCTAGCCTAAACGTTTCTAACAGCTTTAGGAATGCCCCCAAATTAACTACTTTGTGATTCCCACCTTTGAAGCCTAGGATATAAAAATCCTTTCCTCCCACTTTGCCTGATAACATTCCTTTGTATATTTCAAACAATAAGCCTCAAAATCATCCTCTCCAAATACTCTCTATTATTGTTTCTTAAGTTTACTCTGTGCAAACTAAAGTGTACCAGAAAAGATACAGTACCTATTCTTTAGTTTCCATCAGTGTTTTTGATCACACAAAGTTTACCCGCTTAGGTCTTAGGGTTTACCAGAAGTGTTGGTTCCTGAGATAGTTTATGTGGCTCTAGTCTGCTAGAAGTGGTAGAGAAGGTTCATTGGGCAGACTGTGTACAAGATCAGTGGTGAAGGTTCTAGCGTGTTTGAATGGAGGAGATCAAGTCTCATTCCCTAAAAAGAGTGCAGATCCATATTCAAGATTTGGGTAAAAAGTTCAATGGGTTAGAGTAGCAAGGGGATTTGTGTATGTCTAAGGGATCACCGTGTAACTTCGAGTTCTCATACTAGTGAAAACCATTCCCGGCCACAATGCCCGTAGAGTTTTTCTTATTGAAGTTTATCTTCAAAAAGTTTCCCTTTGTAACCATTTCATGTGTTATGTGTGTGAGATTGAATTGATTTTTATTGTTAAATTTAGATTGAATATATATTTGTCCAATATTGTCTTTAGTTAAAAGATAGTTTTCTTGAATATCTTGAAGCTTTGATAAAAAGATTTATTGGTTCATAATTTCATTTGTTATCCGCATATTTAAAATCTTGATTAAGATTTTGGGTTCTTAAACTTGCTGATATTCTTGTGAAAAAATCAGAAAAGAATTTAAAAGAACGTATTCACCCTCTCTCTAGGTTCGGGTGTACCATATTGAGTTTTAAATTGCCTAGTTCATAAAAGATCCACAATCTGCAGGAGTCGCACAAAGTTGCTGATATGCTACTTCATTACATGGGACCTTAACTTGTAAAATGCCGAATTACACAGATCCAAGACCTAGATGGTTATTGTAGACCTTTGAAACCATACGACTCTTTTTTCTTCAAGTCACTCGATAGTGTTACGTATAAACCATTCTAAGCAGTCGAAAGTAAAAACCACTCCAAAGCCAGTAACTTCACTCTTCTCCCATGGCTTCATGAATGTCAGGTCAATTTATCAGTCATGCTAGGCTGGACCAGTGTAGGTATATTATCACAAAAGATTTGCATTGATCAAAAGGTTCAGCCCTTGAGCTCCCTATATTGCTTGAATTGCTGTATAAGGAAAGCCCATAATTATATTCAATCACATAGTTCCTGAAAACGCTAATTAAAAATCAGAAATATATATTAATGGCAACAAAAGAGCAGAAATGATCCTCACATTATTGCATACAAGGTGCATCCTTATAACGACCAAATAGCAGTTCTCTCATCAATGTCAGCATGGCTTGGGCAATCCCACAACTCAGGAGCTCGAAAAGGAGCAGAACAATGCTCAGACGCCCATTCCTACACAAGAAGCCACAAGATAAGTATCAGCGTAGCAGAGGATCCACTGGGTTGATAATTGAAGTAAAAACCGCGCTCCCTTATTATTAAGAATACTACAACGGTCTCTTGATATTTTCCTTCCTTAGATAACAACGGCACTATTTACATTTATTTTGCCTTTCCTAGTTTACATATTTCCTTCATTACACACAGACCTCGTGGGATTCAATTCCACCAAATGTCCTATATATTCATGTACAGAATACGTTCAATACAAAAATATATAGGATTCTCAAATCTCTCGAATATGCTTTCTCCAAATATTAACATGGTATCAGAGCAGTGAATTTTTTTCATGTCTAGTTCCGGCTCTGATTCGGAGGTCTCTCCTCCCACTCCGTCCAAACCTCATCTGGACGCCTCTTCTCCATATTTTCTCCACTCTTCAGACTATCCTGGTGCTACCTTAGTTTCCACCCTCCTCAATGGTGATAACTACCTCAAATGGCAGAGAGCCATGAAAATTGCCCTCAATGCCAAACACAAACTTAGTTTTGTCAAAGGCTCTCTTCCAAAACCGACCTCTTCCTCTGTCGATATTCAACTGTGGGAATGCTGTAATGATATGGTTCTGTCATGGATTCTCAATTCCATTGACAGATCCATTTCCGACAGCCTTCTCTACCATGACAGTCCTCGGGGTGTATGGATTGATCTCCAAGGTTTCTCATCCAACAACCCCCGTGTTTTCTAATTGAAACGGGACATTTCTCTGCTAACCCAAGACACCAGATCCCTCTCCATGTACTTCACCCTCCTCAAAAGGATTTTGGGACGAGCTCTCCATTCTCCAACCCGTGCCCCATTGCAGTTGTGGTGCTCTCAAAGATATTCAACAACTCAATGAAACCGAACGTACCTTTCAGTTTTTGGTTGGCCTTCACGAATCCTACGCCTCCATTCGCAACCAAATCCTTGCCATGGACCCTCTACCTCCTTTATCCAAACTCTATTCCATCCTCCATCAAGAAGAACGTCAACGCTTGCTGCATCTTCCCATTCCTTCCCCAGATGCTGCTATAATGGCTGCCAACCGCCCTCCTTTCCGCTCCGATTCCCGTGGCCGTGGCAGAGGACGCCCCAAATACTCCTACTGTCACCATGATGGTCACTGGCAGGAGCAGTGTTACTGCCTCCACGGGTTCCCTCTAGGCCACCGCCACGCCTCCCGTCCTCCTCCAGACTCAGCTGACGATTCTTCCTCTGCGGCGCATCAGATATCCACGCTAGGCTTCTCTCCCGTGAATGGCCTCTCCAATCTCTCGGGTGACCTAGTCCAGCAACTTATGGACTTGCTGAAGTCCAGAAATACCCCTCCAGTCAACACAGAGCCTCTTTCGGTCAACTTTGCTGGTAACATTGTGTCCTGCAACTTCGTTTCTTTATTTTCTTCTACTGAATGGGTTATTGACTCTGGAGCTTCTGACCATATGGTTTCTCACTTATCTAGTCTTACTAACATTAATTTTCTTGTTCAACCTTGTCCTATTAAATTACCCACTGGTGAAATTGTTTCTATTACGCAATCAGGGACCGTTCATTTAATCCTCATTTATTCTCAATAATGTTCTTTTTGTTCCTCAATTTAAATTTAACCTTCTCTCCATTAGCAAACTCACTAATATCTAATTGTGTTGCTCTTTTTTCCTCAACTTTTGTGTTTTTCAGGACTGTGCACGAAGAGGCTGATTGGAACGGGTGAAGTTCGAGATGGACTCTACTACTGCAAATTTCCCTCGGTCACTACCCTCCACTCTCATCATGTTTCGCCCCCTCATTTATGGCACGCCCGCCTTGGTCATCCTTCTATGCGTTACATTCCTAAATCTCTTAATATTTCATCTGCTATTTTTCCTTGTGATATTTGTGCCCATGCTAAACATACTCGGTTACCTTTTTCAATAAATTTGAATAAAAGCACAGTTTGTTTTAATCGCATATATTGTGACATTTGGGGTGGTTATTTCACACCCTCTCTTTCTGGTGCTCATTATTTTCTCACTATAGTCGATGATTACTCACGCACCACATGGGTTTATTTAATGCAATTCAAATCTGACACATATAGTTGTCTTCAAAATTTTCTCGCATTCGCTTATAATCATTTCACTCACTCTGTTAAATTTATTCACACTGATAATGGTCAAGAATTTCTTTCTCATAAAATGCAACAATTATTCCATGATCATGGCATTTTTTCATGAAAAGACTTGCGTCGAAACCCCCCAACAGAATGGCGTTGCTGAATGTAAACATCGCCATCTTCTTAATGTGGCTCGATGTCTCCGTTTCCACGCTAATCTGCCTCTCACTTTTTGGGGGGAATGCATTTTGACTGCTACTTATCTTATTAATTGCACTCCTTCTCCTAGTCTTAATCACAAATCTCCTTACAAGCTTCTATTTCACAAACCTCCCTCTTACACTCACTTACGTGTTTTTGATTGCTTATGTTACGCTCATACTATTTCTTCTCATCGTGATAAATTTTCTCCTCGTGCTAAACGTTGCATATTTCTTGGTTATCCTGCTCACCATAGTGCTTATCGAGTTTTTGATCTCGACACTTGTCAAACCTTCATTTCTCGGGACGTCACTTTTGAAGAACATCTCTTCCCTTATCACGACCGCACACTTCATCCTTCCTCTGATCCTGTCCTCCCTCTCCCTATTCCTGACCTTCCTTCCTCTCCTTCCGCTTCCCTTCCCTCTACCCCTTCCTCAGCCTCTCCCACTCCCCCCCTCTCCCGCTACCTCCTACCCGACCCCGTCGTCAACTCACAACTCCTACCTATCTTCGTGATTACATCTGTCAGACTCTTCCTTCATCCATTCCGGCTCACCCCTCCTCTCACCCTCCCTCAAGTATGGCTCACTATCTCTCTTCTCATTTATCTTATCATCGTTTTAATATTGGTCATTTAGCTTTTCTTTCTTCATTAGCACAAAATGATGATCCCCGATCTTATTCTGCTGCCATCCGCCATGCTCATTGGCGTGATGCCATGGCTGCTGAACTCACCGCTCTTGAAGCTAATCACACTTGGACTTTAGAGCTTCTCCCTCCAGGTAAGAAACCTATTGGCTGTAAATGGGTCTTCAAGACCAAACTTCGAGCTGACGGTTCTATTGAACGCTACAACGCTCGTTTAGTTGCCAAGGGTTACACTCAGGTTGAAGGTCTGAATTATCATGATACTTTCGCTCCTGTTGCTAAACTAGTCACTGTCAGATGTGTCCTTGCAGTTGCGGCCATCAAACATTGGGCGCTTCATCAATTAGACGTCCACAATGCTTTCCTTCACTATGACCTTGACGAGGAAGTCTACATGCTCCCACCTCCTAGCTCTTGTAGTGAGGGGGAGTCTCGTGTTTGCCACTTGCGTAAATCACTTTACGGCCTCAAGCAAGCCTCCCGGAATTGGTTTTTGAAGCTTTCTTCTGTCCTCTTAGTTGCCGGTTTTCATCAGTCTCAGGCTGATCATTCTCTTTTTACTCATTCAAAAGCCTCTTCATTTACTCTGTGAGTCTAAATAACAACCCAAGAGGGGGGGTGAATTGGGTTTTTTAAAAACTTTAGTCCTTTTTCGATAAAAACCCAAATCTGAAAAAATACCCCTTTTAACAATTAAAAAGAGATCTGAAAGTGTATAATGCTAAGCAAAATATAAGCAATAATGATAAAGCATAAATCTCCACAAGTATGAATATGTACTGAAAAGTAAGAGAGATAGAGTTAGAGAGATGACACCGTAATTTTAGGTGGTTCGGCCAACACTTGCCTACGTCCACCCCCAAGGCTATTGACTTCCTTGGGCTTCCTTCACTATTCTTCAAATAGCAAATACACCTTAGCTTCCGGGGTGCTAAGGAACCTTTACAAAGCGTTTTTTCGAGCTCACGCTTCAACTCTCTCACAAATCCCAAAACCCAAGGGATTTCTTCTACTCTCACAAGTAGGACAAGTGTTTACCCAACACTCCTCACAAATCCCAAAACTTTTCAACATCAAGTGTTTACAAATAATGGATACAATAAGGAATGGCTCTTTAAGCCGAATATGCAAATGGAAAGCTCACAACATGTAGAATGGCTCTCTAAGCCAAATTAGCAAATGAAAAGCTCAATAAAGTGCAAGAAGACAAGATTCTTGAATGGAAACCTAAAGTTTGGAAAGTAGGAGCACAAGCTTTCTTGGTAGATGCGGTTTTCCCTCTTCTTCAAAGCACTTTCTCTCTCTAGAAGTTAGGGCACGATTGATTGCAAGTGTGTTGTCTCTTCTTCAAGAAATCTCTCTTTGGATGCTAGGTCGTCAATGATGAGCAAGAGAAGAAGATTTTACAATGAGAGCTCTTGGACTTGAAGGAATCAGCAAATGGATTTCTTTGGATCTTGGCTTTTTCTCTCTCTAGATGTTGCGATGATGATCGAGCTTTTTCTTCTCTCTCCATCTCGTTCTTCTTATAGCCCCTAGGTCTTCAACGGTCATCAAGTGGCTTCATTTTACCGTTGGAGGGGTTTAAAAGTCATTTGAGAACATTTGGAGCCGTATCTGCAAATTCGCACCATGTGTCGACACTTGTGGTATGTGCTGACACATTAAAACATGGTCTGAAATTTTGCTCTCGGGAGACAGTGCAATGTGTCGACACATATTCAATGTGTTTTCCCGATACTTAGCCAAAAAATCACTTTGAATGGCCTGGAAATAAGCTTTCGGGAGACAGTTCAATGTGTCGATAAATGCCTTCAATGTGTCGACACTTCCCATACTTAGCCAAAATCACTTTGAATGGCCTGAACTTCTCGGGACAATGTGTCGACACATCACTTAGTCTGAAAAATTTGTTCTTTGACAGCAATTTCTCCAATTCAACTTTAAAGCATCCAAACCATTCCAACACTTCTTTAAACACCTACAATATGAAAAATTGATCTTATCAACTTGTGTAATGGTGTTCAAGTCCACTTAAAAATATTTAAGGAAATAACTTCAATCTTTGAAATACATTATAGAAATAGTGGATTGATAATGTAAAATCTAAAATCCTTCAAAACTTAGAATTTTTGTTATCATCAAAATCAATTATGGATTGTTTGCAAAACAACCTTGGGCTAACATACTCTCATCCTTATCTATGTTGGCGATATTCTTTTGGCAAGTAATGATCCCTCGCACATCAACTTTCTCAAAGATTTTCTTGGGCACCGTTTCCGCATCAAAGATCTTGGTCCCTTGAAGTATTTTTTAGGCGTACCAAGAAACAACCCACTGTCTCCCGTTCTTCTGCCGAAGCTAAATACCGTGCCATGGCCTCTACTACGTGTGAACTGACTTGGCTTCGTTCTTTGCTCACCGACATCACTGTTCCTCATCCTCAGCCCATGCACCTCTACTGCGACAACCAGGCTGCGCTCCACATTGCCAAGAATCCTGTTTTCCATGAACGCACCAAACACATCAAGATTGACTGCCATCTCGTTCGTGAAAAGCTTCGTAGTGGTCTCATCGCTCCAGCCCATGTTCTTGCTTCTCAACAACTTGTTGATCTTTTCACCAAAGCATTGGGCCGTGACTTATTCGACACTTTATCTTGCAAGTTGGGCATTTTGAACCTTCATGCGCCAACTTGAGGGGGAGTATTAAGAATACTACAACGGTCTCTTGATATTTTCCTTCCTTGGATAACAACGGCACTATTTACATTTATTTTGCCTTTCCTAGTTTACATATTTCCTTCATTACACACAGATCTCGTGGGATTCAATTCCACCAAATGTCCTATATATTCATGTATAGAATACGTTCAATACAACAATATATAGCATTCTCAAATCTCTCGAGTATGCTTTCTCCAAATATTAACACTTATACTGGTAAATCTTAATGATAACAGAGAAGGAAGAGGCAAAAGACTGCCATTGTCATAGCAAGAAAACGCAATATGCATTAGATTATTGTCATTGGGCATCGGAGTGGAGGGATAGATCTACAGCATATGATATTTCTCCTAAATGATAATATATAAGCTATTGAGCACATGACGCATGTCCAAGTTTTGCATATATGAACCGTAATGGAAATTTACAAGTGGTCTTCTTCGACAGCCAAAGTTATAACGTCAACATTATTGATACTAAGATGGAAGTTGCAACTGCCAAAACAAGCACCTGCAACTGTAGCGCGTCGGTGCGAGATCGAATTTGCTTCCTGCAGGCAAGTCTAGCACTCCCAAAGTCCATTAATATGGCAAGAGGTGGTTGTCCTTTTCTATGAGTTATAAGAACATTACCAGGTTTGATGTCATTATGTGCATATGGGGGGTTAAAACTATGCTTGAGTCCTGCACAAAGCTGTGAAATTAAAATTCTTAGTTAAAATAGCAATATCCAATAGAACATCTAAGATCAATATATCTAAAAATACAACCAATGTGAACTTAAAAGAGAAAAAATGAACTTCATTAGCCCCTCAGATAGGATATAGAACACTAGAAGTAATGCATCTACCTTGAGGATAATAACAAACAACTGTGACTCTCAGATTGTAACTGACCAATCGATTTCGATGATTGCCGGCTTGGTGTTAAGAATTGGTTACATAAGAGAGAGTAATAATTTCAATACTACAGCGTACAGGACGCATTGGACCAAAATGTACCAGTACCGCAGATTCTTTCCTACCAAAGAAGCTAGATTAAAGCATCTGTACCCCGACACAAACAAGGAAGATTGGACAATTTCCTGCAACTTATTTGGTAGTGAAGATGTTGAGGTAAAAATGTTTAATCTAATATTTTTATTTTTTTCTACAATCTTTTTGTTTTGTTTTTGTAACACATTAGATATACATTGTAGAGGAGGACTGAAATCAACCGATAAAATCTGGCTAAGGTGAATGCTTTTCACACTTCGGGCTCGAGGTCTTTCAAGCAGACCTTAGCTTTGTTGGCAATTAAGTTAAAAATCTAAGTGTATTTTCTATTAAGAATAGAGCGTTGTTAATTAAATACATAATTTAGGAATTTTAATATATACATTTATTTTTTTGGTACGTAGAAAAATTCATAAACTAATCAGAGTAATCCTTCATTGTTGCAAAAAAAAAAATGCTTATTAATAAGGACGGCGCGTGAAATTCAAACAGTGCACAAGAAAATTTTGTAAATTATAAAGTTATTTTATGCATTCATAAATTTAATATTTAATAGATTAAGTTCACATTGTTCTTTTTAATTTGTAGGAAAAGATGGAAGTGCTACAGTTAGAGCACAAGTCCAAGGAAAGGCCATACATAGAAGTGTAGATTTTCACTGAGGTCTTGAGGACGCAAAACGGGTTATGTGTGTAGTTTAGGCAGTTTAATAAGAGAAGTTGGATCATCATCTTTGGTGGCGTCTATTGATCTGGCCCAGAGATTGGATGAGGCTAAATTAGATATAAAAAAGACGAGAGCTAAACAGAAACAATATGATGAGCTAATTCTTAGGCAAGCAGAAATGGAGAGGACGATGTGAGAGAAACAAGAGCATTTGGAGGAGCAGCAGTAGAAACAACAGAGCAAGAACAAAGCCTACAACGAATGCAAAAGGAAATGCATGAACAGATGATCGAACACACAAGGCAACTTACTTCATGCCCAAATGTAGATTTGAGTAGATTAACTATTTCAGACTGTATTTTGTTTATTATTATGACAATTAAATAATTGTTAATCATGGATCTTATAATTAATATAATATTTTGAATTTCATGTGTAATATATTTTTAAATGCATAATTAAATAAATTCACGGACATTAATATAAATGAAAATGTCTGAACGCATCTACACTCATTCGCACGACCGTCATTTCCCTAAACCGTCCACACGCCTGGAAGTGGAAGATGTTCGAACGACTATAACTTGAATGCCGCTCACATGTTTATTACCGTCCCCACATCTTTATTTACTTAACATCTACACGCATTAAATCACTGTTCAAATGACATATTTCGATGACAACTTTTGTTTAGTCAGAAAACGAGTATCCGTACGAACATGCTTTTAAAATTGTTCGCATGGTTTTCTTCGTCATTTGATAGATAACATTCGAACAGGTCATGCAAATACAAAAATTACGAAGGCATGACTGTTACACAACATTTGTGAAGACCCCTGGCTCCCCACTGGTCAGAATATTTGCCCTTCGTGGCGAAGTGACAAATCTGATTCTGAAGATGCTCATTCTTTGTTTGACTTATTGACCAATGGGCAGTGGAATAGTAATCTCATCAGAGAGTTATTTGAGTCTGATTCGGCGGAAGCTCATCAGAGAGTTATTTGGATCTGATTCGGCGGAATCTACCCTGAGGCTGCCCCTGCCCAATTCTACCTACGAAGACCAAAGAACCTTCCGGGGTTTTTTCGGTTAAGTCCTTGCTGAAGCTTGGTCAGATGAATAGGGCTCCCTCGAATTTGCTATTAAGGAGGAGAACGTGGGATAAGCTTTGGAAGTTGAGAGTTCAGGACAGGCTTAAACTTATATTGTGGAAAGTGGAAGTGGGCGCAATTAAAACCAGGGGAGCTTTGGGTAGAATTTTCCACACGGAAGATGTAGATCAGTTTCGATGCCCTCTTTGCAAGGATTTTCCGGAAGACACCCTGCACCTTTTTGTTCACTGTCATGTTGTGGAGAAGGCTTGGTGTGAGTCTTTTGGGCTATTCAATTGAATTTTCTCCCTTTGGAGTCCCCGGCCCAGTTGATTGATTTTATTCTAAATGCTGAGGAGTCTTTGAACTTGGAGCAAAGTTCGGTGAAAGCCTTCGTACTCAATGCTGCCATTGTTATTGACAGTATTTGGCATTTTCAGAATCAGGTGGTGCATCAGGCGATTTCTTTGGATGTTCGAGAGCTGGCGGGTAGTATTCGTAGGAGATACGTGGAGCATTCAAGTGCTTGGATGGGGTTGGAGTGGTGTGCTGGTCGATATTGGCATCACCTCCCTATAGGTTGGTTGAAGGTTAATACGGATGTAGCTATCCGTCAGTTCGGGTTGTACATAGCAATCTCCATGCGAGATTCTTCTAATTCCCTCTGTATGACATATACGGAAGGTCTAGTAGCTATGGACCCTCTTGTTGGTGAACCTTGTGCTTTGGTCGAGGCGCTGAAGTTAGCTAAAGGTCACCAATCACTACAAAAAAACAGAGCTATAACAGCGGTCGCCAACTGCTACCATAGGCCAAAAAAAATGCTGCTATAGGCCTTTTTTAGAAGCGGTCGCGACCGCCGCTATAGGTGTGTCGCAATAGATTATAGCGGCATTTGTTGAGACTGCTAGTGAAAATCTTAGACCTATAACGACGGTCCCTTAACAGCGGTCACGACCGTCACTACATACCCGAAACACATTTTTGAATTGCTTAGCAACGTTTTTCTAAAAAGTTGCTATAGATCTTTAGCAGCGTTTTAGAAAACGCCGCTACAGGTCTTTAGAAGGGTTTTAGAAAACGCCGTTATAGACCTATCAGTTTTTTTTTTTTTAAAACGTAGCAACAACTATATTTATAAAAACACCTTCATTTTTAATTTGTAATACAAATTTATTTTAATAACCATAATTCATTGATGTAAAAACCTAAGAACAATGATAATAAAGCAAATATAATTCATCATTGATTAAATAATCAAGTCTTACAACACAAGAGTCTATACAAATTTCTAACATAAAATAAAAATAACTTTAATCCTAGCATTAGCAAATGCAGCTCAGTACACTATCAGCACCAACACCATCTTCAGCAGAAATTGAGCCATTTGAACTACCTGCCACTATCCAGTACTAGGTTGAGTGTCTACCCCCTAACTCCTTTCTCTCCAAGGATGGCAGCATTCTCTTTTGTAGTTTTTGAGGTTAAAGGGAATACAGGAGCAATAGGTGACTCCTTTCTGAGGGAAACGTCTATTTCAGATATCAAAATGACATTTGTTGAGAATGCAAAATGTGGCAGTTTAGTAAGAAGGCCCTGAAGATATGTATGCGGGCAAATATCTATCTATATAGATAAGAACCATATTGATTATTGCACAATAAGCAGCTTGACTAAATTGACGTAAATTCCATAACTCATTTCTAAAATCAAAATGTACTCTGGAAAGTAGTTCAATCCATACTTTTACAGTCCAACTATGATATAAATTTATTCTCTTCTGTTTGACATTTCCAGATAGACCTTGACATTTAAAGGAGAATAATTTATTGCAGAACCACTAAGATAAGACTTGTCAATCACAAACAACCACTTGGTCATTATTCGCACAATCTAAAGCAAGAGCTAACAATGTTAATTCAATAAGTCTGGGAACCTTTGGGAAAGTGCAAGGCCAGCTTACCCGAAGATCTGTTGTTCCTAAAGTTAGCATAATCAGCAAGTTTACAGTGATGCCTGAAACAGAACCTACATCAGACCATGACAAAACTTGATTTGCTTTTTTAAAAGGTATAAGGCAATAGACAAGGGTCAGACTATGCAAGAAAAAATCTACCTAAAGAAAATCAAAAGTTCTAGTGATTATCCCAGCAAGAGATTTAGAAAGAATCAATTATATTTATACAATAACTTAAGAACCTTGCATACCAAATTTGTTAATATGCCCTCATGATGGCAATGAAATCACAACCTTGACTACCTAGATGAAGGTCAGTAGTTTTCCAAAGGTAACTTGAAATATAACTCCGCAAATGTTAGATGAAGGTCAGTTAGTTTTCATCACAACGCCAAAACTACGATTAGATCATGTTAACAGTATACTTCATGCTGTCACTAAATCCATAGATTCATATGCTGTTGCAACTTGCAGCCACAGCCAAGAAAATAAAAATAAATTAATCAATCTCCTTCCAAGGAAAATAGATCTAATTGTTCTAGACTTACAGCCTTCTTGCCCAAGCTTTGCCATGTCCCATATCTGTTAAGGCATACTTGCAAAATTAGCAAAACTAAAACAAGAAGAAAAACATTGTTTATGATATCAGATAGGATAGAACCTTCAACGATGAGTCTGAAAATCCACCAGCGACCAAAGATCCATCATGGGATATTGATGAGCAATTTAAACTGCAACAAATTATTGAAAAAGATAAGCACTTAATATGGAAGCAAAAACTAATATTAGACCAACAGTAAAACATTATGAACCTTACTTACCCATTGTGTGTGTTGACAAATGTATAAGGCTAATGGATGGCAATGAGAGACTATTCAACTGCACATGGTTTCTTAAGTCCTCAAGGATAGACTTCGCCACCTCTGTTGAACTAATACCAACAATTTAATCTGATAGCTCCTTCTCAATATGCTCACAGATGTAATAAGTTTAAATGCAACTCATTAAACCATGAATCCAATCTTCCATTCCTTAAAAATTAGAGTTCAACATCAGCCTAAAGCATAACCTAGCTCATCAATCAATTAGTTTCCATAATAAATAAAAAGGGAAAATTTTATGAAGAGCAACAAGACATAATGTTACCGAATGACATGTAGCAACAGAAGATAACATTATTAGCCAGCATAGCAGCATAAAAGGCGCTAATAAGGCATCAACTGGAGTCATTTCTCAAAGGTAAGTTACACTCAGTTTCCATAGTGGCTTTACTCAGGGTACAAGAACAATCCTAACAGGCAAAAAGGTTGGATTTGGATCACGCCTCAGGAAATGAAGACCCTAAAATACAAGTTTGACTCCTTTATTGGGAAATTCCCAGTGGATCTTTTGGATTTACCCATCTCTTGAACTTGGGACCATTTGTGGCATATTACATTACCCCCCTCTCCTGTCGACAATACCTTCCTCAACTCTTCCTTTATGACCAGATATTCACTAGTAGCCGGCCTTCTATGTTTAGAGGAGTATCAAGGGAAACAGAAACGAAAACGTAATCTTCTATGTGAACACAAATTGCACAAATCCTATAACATCTAAATGAAAGAATAAAGCTGTCAAATCGAAAATGAAGTAAGAAAAGTGAGCAATTTTGAGCTCCACTTACCCAGCCGTGTTAGCGTCAAAGCCTTCCAGCAATGATTCGTTCAAAACTAGAAGACTTGGTAGTGTGGCTATAAAAGCAACCGCTCACCTTCTAGAGGATTTGCAAAGCGATTTCCAGCTGTAATACAATTCAATGCGAAGGAGAGGAAAAAAAAATCAAGAATACCGGAATTTAGAATGAACAAAGCATTGTCCTTTTCAAAAATTGAGGAATATAAAAATGCTTGCCAGAGAGCCTGAGCCTGAGCCTGAGCCTGAGTCATTCTTGGTGAAGAACTTCCTGTAGATCATGAATTGCTTTTTGAGAGATGAGAAGAGATTGAGAATCAACAAAACAAAAGAGGGGTTTTTTAAGGGAGTGAAAACGTTTGGCGCTAAATGAAAATTTTCCAATTTTGTTCTTCGTTTTCTTTTTTTCTAAGTTCCCATCTTGTTCTTTTTTTTTCGATATACAAATAATTGTCTTGTTATTTTTTCTTCTTCGGATAGTTGTCAACAAATATTTATACTCACAATATCTTTTTGTTTGAAATTAAATAATATGTACTAATTAAATAATATTATATTACTAATTATTCAAAATATATATGCTCATTATAAGTATGATAATAGATGTTTTCTAAACTACTTAGATTTAGTCAATAAATATGCAATTACCATAACAACCATGGATTATAATTTAAAATATATCATATAACAACTTCAATTTTCACAACACTCCCTTCAATTTCATATTTTATTAAGTAGGTCCTTTAAAATAAAATTTTTCAAATACATGACAAAATAAAATTATATATTAAAAGGAATATAATAATATATAAAATAATTATTTACATTAAATAACTTAGAATTAATAAATAAAATTTTTTTGCACTTATACCTAATGACTAAATCATAGCCTCTAAGACCATATATTAAATTATGTATTTTAATTGCATAAGCTAATCTAACAATATTTTTTTGTTTGAAATTAAATAATATGTCCTAGTTAAAATATATTATTATATTACTAATTATTCAAAATATATGCTTATTATAAGTATGATAATAGATGTTTTCTAAACTACTTAGATTTAGTCAATAAATATGCAATTACCATAACAACCATAGGTATAATTTAAAATATATCATATAACAACTTCAATTTTCATAACAATCCCACTAATTCCATATTTTATTAAGTAGGTCTTTAAAATAAATTTTTTCAAATACATGACAAAATAAAATTATATATTAAAAGGAATAAATAAAAAAATATTAACATTAAATAACTTATTATTAATAAATAAATAAATTATTTTCACATATACCTATAGCGGCGGTCATTGTGACCGTCGCTGTAGATACCTAATTTCTAGTCGCGCTTGTATACAAACGTTGCTATAGGTAAAAAATTTAGCAGCGTTTTACAAAAACCGCCGCTACAGAGTACACTTTTAGCAGCGTTTTTTCAAAAATGCTGCTACTAATTAGGCATTTAGCGGCATTTTTAAAACGCCGCTAAAGGGGGTCTATAGCGGTGGTCAGTGACCGTCGCTAAAACGACCGCCACTAAAGGTAAAACTTATAGCAACGTTTTCGAAAAACTGCCACTAAAGGGGGCTTGTCGCAGCGGTCACTGACCGCCGCTATAGACCCCCTTTAGAAGTGTATTTTGCAAAACACCACTAAAAACACCTTTTAGCGGCGTTTTCAACGACTGCCGCTACAGACCTATTTTTTTTGTAGTGAGTGGCCTAAGGTGTTGTTTGAATGTGACTCTTTAATGCTTTGCAATGAGGTTTTATCCTCTTCTCAGCAACACAGTTGGGCTATTTCTGGTTTGGTGGATTTGGTGAAGCAGTTTCTAGTGGAGTTCCGAGATTGGAAGGTGGTGTGGGTCCCTAGGAAATGCAACAGGTTGTCTCATGCTCTTGCTGGATGGGCAGCGCGGTCTGGTTCTTTTGGCTTTTTTGGTAGCATTAGTATTCCTGAGCATATCCAGTGTTGTAATATGCATCTTTAGTCTTTGGTGTAATGTTGGTTTGTCACTTGTTTGTTTACTTAGCAGAAAAAAAAAGATTGTTACACAACATGAAAACTGTCAGGACGTTTAGATTTTCCGTCCAAATGATTTTGTCTGAGGAAATTCGTAAATTTTCAGCCAAAATCTTTTGTGATGCGCTTATAGTTACTAATTGGCTAAGAAAAGTTTTTTGACACACAACTTTTGCATTCAAATTTATAACCTTTGCTGGCAAATTTTTTTGACACCCAACACCAAATTTTTTATAGTGCCAAATATATATGTAATATGTCCAGATCTAAAATTACACAAGTCAGTGAATTTTTAAGTTTTAATTGAAGCCATTAAGCATCCAAATGAATAAAACAAACAAAAGTTCCACCTTTAGGTCAAAATTCATTGGACCCATGGCCTCTATGACCTCTCGTGGGCATTTTGGCTCAACAAAACTAACATGCAAAGTAATGTACCACATCAAACATACCTTAAATCAACATATCTCAGCACATATGTTTGTGCATGCTTCATTTAATAGATTCATTAATAACATGCAACAAGTTCTATCTAACAAAAGCTCCATGCATGCATATATTTGACTAATTACTTTACAAAGCATCAATGGATCATCATCCAAACACTAAATATGCTTCAATTCATGCTCGAGACTCAAGAAAATCAAAGGAGTCCAAGTAAGGAGACAAACCTCTTCAACCCTAAACAAAAGGTTCATAGATCATACTAGGTTATTATTCTACTTCATCAAATCCTAAACTACCAAGATTCATTCAAAAGAAGTGATATAGCTTTAGATGATTCTTCCTTCTTCCATGAACCAGTCACATGCAAGAAAAGATCCTCAACCAACAACATCACATTCACCATATACATTCAACCTCTGGCCTTTGATCTTATTCATTATGCTATAACTTCCCTAAAACCCTTAAACCAGCAAGGGTGGGGGTACAAATCACAGCAACTTGAATCTACTGGACCATCAAAACCAACCAATACACTGACATTTTCAGTCCAAGCTTGCCCCATTGGCTTTAGTTAGCTTCAGATCCATACCCCTCTCACTCTACGAAAAGTTGTCATTTCGTAACAACCCTTCATCTGAATGAAGCGTCGATCCTCTTTAGGGTATAACAATGTTCCTCGTTTAAGAACTAAAGTAAGATATGAGCTAATCCCATCCAAAGTCACATAACTTAGTGTGATCAAGTTAGTTAATTCAATTTCTTTAAGACGGCTTTTCAAATGAAAAGAGGAAAAAAAATAGAATAAATACATTTTCACGCATGATCCATAAAAGTTTGACACATTGCACCTTAAACTTCTAACTTTGACCTATTAGTCCCCCCAACTACCAATGTTAGACACTTTGCACCCTCTGTCAATTTTTCACATAATTTGATTTTGTTGCACTTGAAATGACAATAGTGCTTCCAATGACTTAATGTAATGAAAAAAAAAAATACCCTTTACATATAAAAAGTGGGTATGAACATTATTGTCATTTCTTTCTAATTTGATAGAAAATCTTGACTGAAGGTGCAAAGTATATAAGATTAGTATTTTGATAGTCCAATGTGTCAAAACTCGTCATTTAGGATGAAATGTATAAAACTACTATAGTTGTTGGGTAAAATGTGTATTTATTCGCAGAAAACTTTTGTAATTAATTCACTAAAAAAAAAAAGTTAGTGCATTCTATTTCTTAATGACTCTTTAAATTTCAAGAAGTCCATCTCCAAGAAATTTTTTTATCTTCCAAAAACACGAGGTTTGGTACAATGATATTGTTGTATATTGTCCCAGTTGAAAATGAGTTGGTACAGTCTGTTGAATTCTAGGATTTTAATATGACTAAGGATTACCATGCGCGTCATTAAAACTAATCTTTTCTGTGAATGCTTATTCACAATTTATAATATTCTAATCTTTAGTCTTTTTATTTCCCTCAACGGGAACTTGAATAAGTATTTCAATATGCATTGGTTGTTAATGGAATAAATCAGGAATAGTATGAGGATTTGAACTCCATACATACTAATATAAAAACTTTATGATATTCTCGAGCCAATCATTTTCTTTCAAAGTAGTCTTTAAATCTGTGTGTTTGATATGATATATTGAAGGGCGGGATTACAAATCCCAGCAACTTGAATCTACTAGACCACCAACACCAACCAATAGAACATATTATTCAAACTTAGCCCCTCTAACTTTAGGTCCTGCCTACCTTCTCACTTTACCAAAACTTGTCATCCCAAAACAACTCTTCATGTTCAAGAAAGAATCGATCCATAAGGGCAACGTTGTGGGACAGAACATTTCCTAGCTAGCTTAAGGGCTGAAAGAATAACTTAATCCAACATCCAAAGTCACATAACTTTGTGTGATCAAGTTGGTTTATTTTTCTTTCATATGTCTCTTCAAATTTCAAGAATTTCATCATCTCTTAAAAAAATAGTCTTCCACAAAGAAGAGGTTTGGCATAGTTACTTTCTTGCATATTGTCCTTGCTGCAAATGAGTAGGCCATACAATAATCGCTGAATCCCTAGATTTTAATATGACTAAGGCTTACTAGGCATGTATGTTATTCAGACCCAATCTTTGCTATGAATGCTTTTTATATGGAATAAATGAGAAATAAGATGATGATGTGAACTCCATGCAACCCTCTACCCATTTTCATTTAGGCTAATAACAATCATTCTTACACGTATATACTTGAGGTGTCCTCAAATTCCAATATATGTTGACGTAAAAATGGTTGTTTAACGTTATTACGTACCCATGGCCTCCAAAAGATTATAGGACTTTCTTGTGTTTGATCATTCAATTGCACATATAAAAGAAACAAGGGTTTAGACCTTGATTATCTTTTTGGATTTATACTTCAAAATAAAATCAAAGTTTCTCACTTGGGATGAAATCGATGGCTGGGAGACACATTCGGAGACTTATGAGGGTGATGGGGATGGTGCTTATCCTCATTCTAGTGAAGTTCAAGCTAATCATCATGATGACCAACTTGCTCCTACTTCTTTCAGCCTTTCTTCACTTCCAACCAGCTCGCTTTCTCATTTCTCTGAACTTGATGAAAATCAAGAGACATTTAGTTCTTTCCTTGCACATGGAGTTAAATATTGTAAGCAAAAAAGAAAAAGAAACAAAAAAAGAGCTGCCAATAGGGGGGTGGGTGTGGGTCGAGTGGCATACTTTTTTAATTGACTACCACTTTGACAAATGTATTCTTGAGGTACTTGGCCACAGCATGACTGGTATCAGATTTCTTGATGACCCAAAGCATCATGAAATGGAGAAGCGAATGGAGGTTTGTGAGGCAAAATACACTATAGAACGTCATTTTGTAAAATGTATACTAAAATATTTTGAAGAGCATTTTAAAGACTCAGTTATCATTTATACACAAAATCCATGAGCTGCTGCTTTAGATGTGGTAAGTAGTTCTATCCTATACTTTCTTTCTCTCTCTGTCAACTCTATCTCCGTCTCTCTTCATTGAAAGAAGGATACATGCATGAAAATTATATGCATATGCAATAGGATCTCATGCATCTTTTTTATGAGTATAATCTGTGAAATAAAGGCGCCCACTTGGCAACTCTACCATTGCCTTTATGTGTAATGGCAGAACATTATTCTGTAATGATTTTTGGCATTAATCAGTTGATTGTTACAATTGTAACAGCTGGCAGTTACAACCGTTACAATTTTTTTCATCAATGGTAGAGTAGCTATATAGAGCCACATAGGAATAGTTACATATAAGGTATGAAATTCGTAAAATAGAATTCTCTAAAAATCTCTCTATCAGTTGTTAGTTCTTCTTACGATTGAGACACTTAGGTTGTGAAATTTGTGAGCGATGCTCTAATAAAGCACTCCACCATTGGACTTATGGTGAAGGGGAATTCCAGAGTGAAGCATGTGGAATACCCCAATGATCCGTACTTTTGTATAAGTTAAGTTATATGGAAAATCCTTCCATTGTGCAAATATTTTTATCCAAATACTATAAATTCAATTCTATTTTTCAAATTTTACTTTATTATGTTCTCTCACAAAATATTTATGTGATCCAGTACCAATTTTGGTACAAGCTAGGTGTATCGAATTCTTTTCATCAATGGTATAAGCACGGTATACTAATTAAGGCCGTATATATAAGTTACTAATTCTTAATTGGTACTTTACTAGTGTGATGCATATAACTAGACAATACTATAACCAAATAGCCATTCCAGAATATTAATGTACTTTACGAGTTTGCTCGCTTCTCACAACAACACTGTTGTTGGAGAACACACAATTAGCCTCTTGCTTGTATTCTAGCACTGTGATATTTCTCGTATTAACCAATTACATCGTATCGATACTAACCTTACTCGATACATGCAGTGAATAATTTTTCCATGTTCCGCTATATTTTTTGGGATGGCTTTCACACTTACCGAATGCTATTGTTTTTGGCTTTCAGATTCAAATAAAGGCTTCTCAGGACAAGGAGAAATCGAGCATGGACTATTTGATGTATAGTTGTATGTTTTGACTTTTAAACAATATATGTTGAATGGGGTAGTTTGTGCCCAATCTTTATGTGGAGGGATGTTGCTCATGGTCCTATTTTTCATTTGGATATCTAGTAAACCTTCAAGATAATTAATATGATTTGTAAATTGTGATTAGCATAATCTATGCTTAACTGTAATAGTGTCACATAATTCACATGGGTCATTTTGTATGCTCAATCTTTTATGGGAGCTCCCCATCTTTTCTTTTCTTTTCTTTTTTATTCCAAGTTCTTATAGTCATTGTGCAAAACACAAAAAATCTTTATTCTTATTATGCATTAGTGAGCACTAATAGGACCTATTTGATCATAAATAGGGTTTGCGAAACCATACTACATGTTAGAATATTTGGTATAATGACCACGAATCAAGGAGATTGATGGCCCTCAAAAAAAGATCCTTGATTGAGTCCTTTGATTAAGCAAAAAATTAAGGGCCCTAATTCGTGAAGATTTGTCTCTTCCATTCTTACATAAATACACTCTCTAACCTCTTGTAAACACACACTCAGAATCATATTGAATAAAATCAACCATGTAACCTTCCGAGCTTTCTCGATGGTGCATGTAGTTCGCAAGACTGAACCACCATAAACCGTTTTGATCTCGCTTCTCTCTCTCACACTCTTATGCAATCCAATTTCCAATTTATTTTAATAATATGAATTAAATCATGCCTTCAACTAAGATAAGCCCCACATAAGTACATGAAGTGGAACTATAATTTGGTGGGTTTAGGAAAGAGTGATAAACAAAGAACGTTTGGAATATGGCACTAATTTATGATACATATTACAACGCTAAAAATATATATAAATCACACATAAGGATCTCTCTTTCTTTCTCTCTCTCTCTCCCAAGCTGCAAATGATCAAGCATCAACTATATCATTTGCAGCAGTCTCACATTATCATGAGGGTTTGGATTCGTGTAAAATGGAATAACATCTTTTTTTCATACACCCAAAAACCCCTCCACCCAAAAGAAAAAAAAAAAAAAAAAAAACAAAGAGAGATGCACCATTACTCTACTTCATGACATCCCAAATAGGCTCCAACTTTTGGACCATCAAACCAATTATAACACCCCAAGTTCCACATGGCGTGGGAGTGTGTGAGTATTGAGAAAGGAATCATATAGGTCAACTCCGCTTTTAGATCCTCCACCCAAGTCGATCGCTCCGTTTGAAGTCCCTAGGTCAAGCTCTAACTAGGATCCTAAAAGTTTGTTTACGAAAATTATACTTACTTGATCTTGACAAATGATCTTGACCTTGTCTGTGATTGAATCTTCAATCTTTGATAATCTCCAAGTCATGTTGGTCTCACACCTTGAGTTTTTCAATTTCACAATTGAGCAGCCCAAATGTTCTGTCTCCTTCTTTTCCACGCTCACAGCCGTCATAGGATTTTTCTCAGGTTCTGATGGCCAACCCAAAAGCTTGCTATACACTATCTCATAACTATCCTTCTATATAAAACCCTAGCTGTGATAGTGCATGGGATCGTTAAGGATCTCAGATCTCGGCCTTAGAATCACATGAAAAACTTTTTTTCTCATTACCACCCGTATATTCTTTTATTATGAATTTTAGACCTCTATTAATTGTAATCATATCCATCAACATATTATAATTTACCCCTGAGTATTTGAGATTGATTTGTGAAATATCGTATGCTAACAATTATTCGTTTATTTATCCTTCCACCATACTATATTCCACATGAGTCAATACGACCAGAATCATATCACCAATTAAGTCTCTAACTCATATAATTCTCAATTCACAATCTGTAACTCATTGGACTATCAATTGTTTCCAAAAAAAATTTCACAAATAAATATATAATATAGATATATTAATTTCAAAAAATATTTTCACAAAATACCATTGGCCAATGGATTCTTTTCTAGTCCAACCCTATATAGATATATTGGATATATTGCCTCATCAAGAGACTGGTGGATTCCTTATTGACCATTTATACAAACCCACTTATTATGTACAAGACCCATAAAATCATCACTTTTCACTCCAAATAAATATAAAAAATTCATTCAAATTATCTTTCTCTTCACTTTTTCACCAACTCCAACACCCCAAAATTTTTACAATCAAACATCATCATAGCATTGATCCCTTCCCTAGGACATAAGCTAGTTAATCACTATCTATTAGACTTTATGTTTTTTTTCTTTTTTAAAAAAAGTAAAAAACACAATTTTCGCCCCCAACTATTGGGCTACTAGTATTTTACAACCCATATTAGCAATTTGCTGACATTTTGTCCCCCAACTACCACCTACTTGTAGATTGCACCCCAGTGTCAAGATTTCCATCATTTTGGACAAAAAAATCATGCGCGTGACCTACATGTGACTCATGGTGACATTTTATGCCCCTTTTACCCCTTGGGAAAAAATACACTTTTTGCCCCCCCCCCCCAAATTATTGGGATACTAGCACTTTGCTTTCCATATTATCAATTTGGTGACATTTCGCACTCATTTTACCCCTTGTTGTATGAGTGAACATAACAAGTCTAAGACAGTCTGAAAGTTCCATTTTGACTTGTATTCTTCCCTATAAACATACGCTAGCTCTTTCCTCATCCTTACATGAACACCAATGAAACAAATTTCATCAACTGCAACCCCAATAGCTTATTGGACCATGATGACATAACACAGGTGCTTAATGGTCATCGGTTATCTGACGTTTAAATCATTCATTAGAGCACTTTGGTTTCCAATGGTAGATTGCTATTAATTTTTAGATCGATCGAGCAATCCAGGATTCGAACCCTTGATTTTTCGTATGATGTTACGGTTTGAATGTTGGTCATTTTTTTTTATTTTTTAGTGAGATGTCCCCTTTAGTAGTAACACTAGCTCTGGAACAACATTTAGCTAATCGGCATTGCCAAGTCCAAATTGCTACTCTAGTGTTAAAGCATCTTTGAAGACATCATTCACTTAAGCTAATTTCATACGTCGTTTTTTTGTTAAATATCTTCCATCTATGTCAGTGACCAAGTAACTTGTATTATGGTGTAGTTTCACAAATCTTATGGGTATTTCTCTTGGTATGACCATGATAGGAGAGTGTTGAGGCGGCTACGAGAGTGACATGATAAGATTAATGAAGAGGCTTCAATAGTTGTATCTTTGTGATGCCATAATGGTTTAGTAAGCTATCAGAGTCTCAGCTGATGAAATTAGTTCTGTTGGTCGTCAAATGTATATTAGGGAAGGGCTAGCGTATGTTAATTAAAAGAGAACAATAAAGGGCAAAATGGAATATTTTGAAGGTTTCAGACCTGTTATGTTTACTTGTACAACAAGAGGTAAAAGTAGTGTAAAATGTCACTAAATTGCAATATGGGGCACAAAGTACCAGTATCGCAATAGTTGGGAGGCAAAAAGTTATTTTTCTATAAGAGGTAAAAGGGGCAAAAAAATGTCACCACGAGTCACGTGCATGTCATGTGCATGCCTTCTCGTCCAAAATGATGAAATTCTTGACATCGGGGTGCAATCTATAAGTTGGTGGTAGTTTGAGGAAGAAATGTCACCAAATCAATAATATGGGGTGCAAAGTGCCAATACCCTCATAGTCAGTGGGCGAAAAGCACATTTTCCCCCCCAAAAAAAATACTATGTTCAATGGGTATTTAATTTATGCCCAAGCTTACACGTTGGACGCATCATGTTCATCTTGTTCTTCATTAGAATATCCCACAAACGTTCAAAATAATGGAGCTTGTTTGTAAACAGGGACTGTCATTATATGCTATGCTTAATTGTAACAATGTCAAATAATTAATTTACTTTGTAAATGTGCTATCTCCATAAAGGAGAGACATGTAACTAAATAATTAAGTTCAAAAAATACTGTGTATTCAGGGCACCAATCCTTTAGGGCAATGTTGTAGGTCGGCATAGCATCGTTGATACTGGCTTAAGTACTTTTTAATAACTATACTTCCGACAAAACCGCTATGTTATATATCTCTTAACTTCTCTAACTAGTTTCCCATTAGAGTAGCTTTAATTAGTGTGCACTTTCTATGTGGCTTAGCTTCTAACAACAGTTGTTTGAACAAAATATTTTGCTTCTTTCTTCATACTCTGAACAACAAATGATCTAGACTTATACTTTCAGGGCAAAAAGAAATTTGATGGTTAGGGGCATATATTGACCAACTCTTCAGCAGATAAATCACTACTAATAAACGTGTCCCCCTCACTATGCAAATCGCATCCTTCGTCGGCCAATCGCATATTTTCAAAGTAAACAATCTTTTTTAGGTTATGGATATATATGTACTATGTACGTATGTAAAAAAAATCAAATTAATAAGAGAATCAATTGAGTTATGGGTTGAAGGGTGCAGCTACAAATCCCAGCAACTTGAAATTATTGGACAATCGACACCAACCAATACAGCATTTTAACACCTAGTCCTGTGGGCTTTAGTTAACTCCTAATCCATACCCCTCTCACTTTATGAAAAGTTGTAATTTCTAAGTACAGCTCCTCATCGGAATGAAGCTTCGATCCTAGATCTTTAGGATTTAGCATTGCTCTGGACTTAAGAACTAAAGCAAGACATGAGCTAAGGTAGTGTTTGCAAACCAAAATTTGGGTGAGAGTTGGTGAAAAAATGAAGAGAGATGACTTGAGTGAATTTTTTATATTTATTGTAATGGACAGAGAGGGTTTGATTGAGAGAAATAAATTATTTTCTTGTTTTTTTGTTATTATTTTCTTGACCAAAATTTTGGTCTGCAAACACTTAGCGTGATCAAGTTAGTTTATTGTATTTCTATTTGACAACACTTCAAAATTAAAGAAATCCATGTTTGCAAAAAAAAAAAAAAAAAAATAAGCACTTTTCGTATATCAACTATAGAAGGTTGACACATGAATTGCACCTTAAACTTCAAACTTTGACATATTAAACTCTCCAACTACTGATGTCAAACACTCTGCATGCATCCTCCGTCAATTTCTTGTAGAATTTGATTTTTTTTTTTTTTGCACTTAAAATTCAACAGCTCCAAATAACATAATGTAATGACAAAAATACCCTTGACATATGGTATATTGCGATCATTGGATCAGCCCTCAATCCATTTTCATTCAGACTAATGACAATCACTCTTACATATATATACTTGAGGTGTCCTCAAATTCCAATATATGTTGATGTAAAAATGGTTTTTAAACATTATTACGTACTTAGCCCTCCAAAAGATCATTGACTTAATCGTGTTTGATCATTCAGTTGCACGTATAAAAGAAACAAGGGTATAGACCTTGATTACCTTTTTGGATTTATACTTCAAAATAAGAAACTTTCTCAATTGGAATGAAATCAATGGCTGGGAGACACATTAGGACACTTACGAGGGTGATGGGATGGTGCTTATCCTCATTCTAAATGAAGTTCAAGGTAATCATCATGATGATCAGCTTGCTCCTACTTCTTTTAGCCTTTCCTCACTTCTAACCAGCTTGCTTTCTCATTTCTCTGAACTTGATAAAGCTGAGGAAACATTAAGTTCTGTCCTTGTAAACAGAATTGAAGGTTGTAAGCAAAAAACGGAGAAAGAACGAGAAAAAAAATGGCCAAGAAAATGGTGGGTGTGGGTGTGGGTCGAGTGGCTTACTTTTTTAATTGATTACCACTTTGACAAATGTATTTTAGGGGTACTTTTCCACTCCATGAGTGTCAGATTTCTTGGTGACCCAATGCGTGACGAAATGGGGAGGCAAATGGAGGTTGGTCAGGCAGAATACAGTACAAAACCGTTATGTGAAATGTATATTAAAATATTATGAAGAGCATTTTAAGGACTCATATATCATTTATATGGAGAATTCATGAGCTCCTCCTTCAGATGTGGTAAACAGTTATGACCTATAGTTTCTTTCCCTCTCTATCAACTCTATCTCTATCTCTCTTCATTGAAAGAAGGATATATACATTAAAAATATATGCATATGAAATAGGATTTCATGCATCTTTTTTATTAGTATAATTTGAGAAATAAAGGTGTCCACTTGACGACTCTTCAATTACCCATTTGTGTATTGGCATACCATTATTCTGTAATTATTTTTCTTAGTCAAGGCATTAATCAATCGACTATTAGCAATTGTAATTGCTAACGGTTACAACCTTTAGAATTCTTCGCATCAATGGCAGAGTAACTATATGTAGCCACATAGGAGGAGTATTGGAGAAGGTATGGAATTTGCAGAATATAATTCTCTAAAAATATCTCTATCAAGTGTTAGTTCTCCTTATGATTGAGACACTTAGGTTGTGAATTTTGTGGGCAACGCTCTAGTAGTGTGGTCCACCATCAAGGTTAAGGTGAAGAAGAATTCCCAAGCACGTGGAATAACCGGATGATCTGTATTTTGGTATAAGCTAAGGTATATAGAAAATCCTTTCGCTGTACAAATTATTTTTTGAGAATTTATTCGATGTGTTTGAATAAATATTTCTAACAGCATAAATTATAAACCAATTTTCAACTTTTTCTTTATTATGTTCTCCCACAAAATGTTTGTATCGATCCAGTACCAATTTTGTTATAAGCTTGGTATATTGAAGTCTTGTTTAATTATAGTCAATAGTTTCATCAAAACTCCTGAAAAATTAAGATACAAGATACTAATTAAGGTCTTATATATAAGTTACTAATTCTTAATTGGTAGTTTACTAGTTTTCTACATATAATTAGACAGTACTATAAACAATTAATTGCCACTGTAGGATATTGTATGTAATATAGACTCGACTTTATCTGTGCATCTTCTAGCAACTATTCTTTTCACCGAATTCCTAGGTAAGTAAAAATGCTATTTCTCTAAAGTTTTGTTTGTTTCCCAATTCCAGCCCATTAGTCTAGCTTTGCATGCATTTTTTTCGATTCTCACAACAACAATATTGTTGTTGGAGAAAACACAATTTTGCCTCTTTCTTGTATTTTGGCACTATGATATAGGTCTTATTGACCAATTGTGTTCACTAAACTTCCTTACTGCCTATAGTGAATAATTTTTCTACTATAATTTTTCAATGTTCTTCTAGATGTTCCGCTTTATTTTTTGGGGATGGCTTTCATCACACTAACAACATGCTATTGTTCAAATAAAGACTTCTTAGGACAAGGAGAGATTGAGCATAAATGATTTAATGTGCAGATGTATGTTTTTGTTTTGAAACTATATATGTTGAATGTAGTTTGTGCCCAATCTTTATGTGGTGGACGTTGCTCATGATCCAATTTTTCATTCGGATATCCCATAAAACTTCAGGATAATGGATCTAGTTTGTAAACTGTGATTGGCATAACTTATATATGCTTAACTGTGACGATGTCAAATCATTCACATGGGTTATTTTGTATGCCCAATCTTATATGGGAGTTATTTTTTCGTTTCGAGATCTTATAGTCATTGTGCATAACACAAAAATACGTTATTCTTATTATGCATTAGTGAGCAATAATAGGAGCTATTCGATCATAAATAGGGTTTGCGAGCAATGATATGGGTTAGAATATTTGGTATATTGACTAACAATCTAGAAGATTGATGGCCCTTAATCAAGGAGCCTTGATTGAGTCCTTTCATTAAGCCACAAATCAGAAGCCCTAATTTGTGTAGATTCATAGAGATTTGTCTCCTCTATTCTTGTATAAATACATCATTCTTAACCTTTTATAGACACATAAAGAATCATATTGAATAAGAGAAATTATGTAACCCTCTCGAGCTTCCCCGATGGAGGACGTAGGTTCCAAGACCGAACCATCTTAAACCGTTTTGTTCTCGCTTCCCTCTCTCTCACTCGTGTGCAATCTTATTTCTATTTATTTCAACAAATGAATTAAATCAAGCCTTCGTCTAAGGTAAGCCCCACATGATTGCATGAAGTGAAACTATAATTTGGTGGGTTTAGGAGAGAGTATTGAACCCAGAACGTTTGGAATATGGCATTAATTTACCATATTTATTACAACACTGAAAATATATATAAATCACACATAAGGATCTCTCTTTCTCTCTCTGTCCAAGTTACAAATGATAAACCCTCAATTATATCATCTACAACAGTCTCACATTATCATAAGTGTTTGGATTCGTATAAAATGGAATAACATTTTTCCTTCATACCCCGAAACCCACTCCACCCAAAAAGAAAACAAGAAAAAAAAATAGAAAGAAAGAAATAGATACGCATCATTAATCTACTTCATGATGTCCCAAATAGGCTCCAACTTCTGGACCATCCAACCAATTATAACACCCCAAGTTCCACTTGGCGTGGAAGTGGGGAAGTATTGAGAAAAGAATCATATAGGTCAAGACCCACATTGATATCTTACTGGATAGAACTTAGACTTATAATTATTTCAAGATGCTTCAAAAACAACCTTGAGTATTGATCATTTTTTAGTCAAAGCTCAGATGTAGCTAGTGCTCCTTTGGTCGTTGCACGAACAAATACTTATAGCATATTAGTCAAACCCCTCTCTCTACCAAAAGTTGTCATTACGAATTAACAATTTTTCATCTAAGTGAAGCATCCATCCAGTAGTGCAACATTTGTAGTTCGGCATAGCATTGCTCTAGGATTTTGAACACATGAATCACTACATGTATACGAGGCAATTCCATCCAATGTAACATAAATTTTAGTGTAGTAGTTTATTCTATTTCTTTAAGATGGCTAGCTCTTCAAATTTTCATCCAATGTAACCTATCTTATCACTTCTTTCAAACCAATCTATAATTGTCTTACAAATCAATTTTTGCTACAAATGTTTATTCACAATTTTCAAGATTTGAGACTACTAGAAATTTGTCTTTTAGTGAAGAAATTCTCAGTGGAAAAATTATTTTTGTCACTAAAAGTCAAGTATTGGTGATGAATTTTTTTTTTCCATCACTAAAAATTTGTTTTTAGTGACGAAAATTGATTTCATCATAATTTTCGTTCTTCGTGACGAAAATCACATTTCATCACCAAAAGTGAAGTTATTGCAATGAAACTTTTTTCACTAATAAAATTAAAGAAGCGGCCTTGTTGAAGCTCTACCCTGATACTACTAAAGAACAATGCAAGAAGCACTACGATCTATTCATAAGAGAAGCGATTCTGGTATGTACATAATACAAAAATTTGTTGCTTTAATATTGCACTTTGTTTAATGTTGTTCAATGTGATATGATTACAATTTATCTACCTTGTGTTTTTGACTAAGCTTTGCTATGAATGCTTGCTCAAAATATGCAATATTCTAATCTTTAGTCTTTTTCTTTCCCTCAGCAGGAACTTGATATGAGTATTTGAACTCTATACATACTAATATGACTAATTTATGATGTTCTCGAGCCAATCATTTTCTTTCAAAGTAGCCTTTAAATCTGTGTGTAAGATATGATTTATTGAAGGGTGAGTTTATAAATCCCAGCAACTTGAATCTACTGGAGCATCAACACCAACTAATACGGCATATTATTCAAATTCAATCTCTCTAATTTTGGGTCCTCCGTACCCTCTCACTCTACCAAAAGTTGCCATTCCAAAACAACTCTTCATATGATTGAAAGCATTGATCCTTTCGGGCATAGTAGTGGGGCATAACATTTTCTGGCTAGCTTAAGGACTAAAAGAATACATGAGCTAATTAATCCCATCCAAAGTTATACAAAACTTAGTGTGATCAAGTTGTTTTATTTTGTTGCTTTCGTATGTCTCTTCAAATTTCAAAAATTCCATCAGCTGTTAAAAAGATGTTGTCTTCCACAAAGAAGAGGTTTGGTATAATGACTTTCTTTCATATTGTCCCTACTACAAATGAATAGGTACATTAATCCATTGAGTCACTAGATTTTCAAATAGTTTACCATGCATGCACGTTATTCAGACCCAATCTTTGCTACAAATTATGCTTTTATATGGAATAAATAAGGAATATGATGATGATGTGAAATCCATACAGCCCTCATCCTATTTTCATTCAAGCTAATGACAATCACTCTTACACGTTTATACTTGAGGTGTCCTCAAATTTCAATGTTGACATAAAAATTATTTTTTAACGTTATTACCTCCAAAAGATAAGACTTAAATGTCTTTGATCATTCGGTTGCAAAGAAAGAAGGGTTTTGACCTTGATTATCTTTTTGGATTTATACTTCAAAATAATAAGAAACTTTCTCAAGTGGGATGAAATCGATGGCTAGGAGACACAATTGGAGACTAATTACGAGGGTGATGGTGATGGTACTAATTATCCTCTTTCTAGTTCAAGTTCAAGCTAATCATCATGATGACCAGCTTGCTCCTACTACTTTCAGCCTTTCTTCACTTCCAACCAGCTTGCTTTCTCATTTCTTTGAACTTGATGAAGTTGACGAAACATTTAGTTCTTTCCTTGTAAATGGAATTGAAGATTGTAAGCGAAAAAGAGAGAAAAAAAGAGAAAAAGAGCTTCCAAGAGGGGGGTGGGTGTGGGTCGAGTGGCATACTTTTTTAATTGACTACCACTTTGATGAATGTATTTTGGGAATACTTTTCCGCTGCATGAGTGTCAGATTTTATGGCGACCCAAAGCGTGAGAAAATGGAGAGGCAAATGGAGGTTTGTGCGGCAAAACACAGTACAAAACGCCATTATGTGAAATGTATTCTAAAATATTTTGAAGAGCATTTTAAGAAGTCAGATATCATTTATATGCAGAATCCTTGAGCTCCTACTTCAGATGTGGTAAATAGTTATGACCTATACTTTGTTTCTCTCTGTATTGACTCTCTCTCTATCTCCCTTTATTGAAAGAATGATATGTGCATGAAAAATATATGCATATGCATTAGGAACTCATGCATCTTTTTTATTAGTATAATGTTAACTATAAAAGTGCTTATTTGACGACTCTTCAAGTGCCCATATGTATAACAGTAGACCATTATTCTGTAATGGTTTTTAGCAGTAATGGCATTAATTCATTGATTGTTAGCAATTGTAACGATTGACGGTTACAACCTGTAGAATTCTTCCCATCAATTGCAGAGTAACTATAGAGAGCCACATAGGAAGAATACTAGAGAAGGTACGGAATTCCCAAAATAGAATTCTCTAAAAATCTCTCTATCGGATGTTAGTTCTCCTTATGATTGAGACACTTAGGTTGTGAATTTTGTGAGCGACACTCTAGTAGTCCACTCCATCATTAGGGTTGAGGGGAAGGAGAATTCCCGATTGAAGCACATGGAATAACTGGATGATTTGTATTTTGGTATAAGCTAAGGTATATAGAAAATCCTTCCGTTGTACACTCTATTTTATGAGAATTTATTCGATGTGTTTGAATAGATACTTCTAATAGTATAAATTATAAACCAATTTTTAACTTTTACTTATTATGTTCTCTCGCAAAATTTTGTGTCGATCCAGTACCAATTTTGGTATAAGCTAGGTATATCGAAGTCTTGTTTATAGTCAATAGTTTTGTCAGAACTGTGAAAAATGAAAATGCAATATACAAATTAATGTCGTATATATAAGTTACTAATTCTTAATTGGTACTTTACTAGTTTGTCAGATAAAATTGACAGTACAATATAACCTAAAAGCCACTGCAAGATATTGTCTGTAATAAAGACTAGACTTTATCTGCATGCGTCTTCAAACAAGTACTCTTTTCTCTTAATTCTTAAATCAGTAAAAAAATCAATTTCTCTTAAGTTTTCTTTGTTTCTCAATTTTGATTCATTAGTCTAGCTTTGAGTGCATTTTCCTTGCTTCTCACAACAACACTATTGTTAGAGAAAACACAATTTTCCTCTTTCTTGTATTCTGGCACTATGATATAACTCGTATTGACCAAATGGGTCTTATCGACACTAAACTTCATCGTTGCCTGGAAGGAATAATTTTCAATGTTCTTCTAGATGTTCCTCTTTATTTTTTAGGGATGGCTTTTACAATACTTACAACATGCTATTGTTTCAGAATCAAATAAAGGCTTCTCAGGACAAGGAGAGATCGAGCATAGAAGATTTGATGTGCAGTTGTATATTTTGGCTTTTAAACAATTTATTTAAATGGGGTTGTTTGTGCCTAATATTTGTGTGGTAGACTTTGCTCATGATTATGTTTTTCATTCGTCAATCCCATAAACCTTCTAGATGATGGATCTGGTTTGTAAACTGTGATTTGCAAAACCTATGCATAACTCTTACAATGTCAAATAATTCACATGAGTCATTTTGTACACCCATTAATCTTATATAGGAGTTCTTCGTCTTCTTTTTTCGTTTCAAGATCTTAATAGTCAGTGTGCACAACACTAAAAAACTATATTCTCATTATGCATTAGTGAGCAATCATAGGACCTATTCGATCATAAATAGGTTTTGCAAACTATTATCTATGTAGAATATTAAGGAGCCTTGGTTGAGTCCTTTCATTAAGCCACAAATCAGAGGCCTTGATTTGTGGAGATTCATGAAGGTTTGTCTCCTCTATTCTTGTATAAATACACCGTTCCTAACCTCTTGTAGACACACACTCTGAATCATATTGAATAAGAGAAATCATGTTGCCCTCCTAAGATTTTCCGATGGGGGATGAAGGTGTCAAAACTAAGCCACCATAAACCGTTCTTTTCTTGCTTCTCTCTCTCTCTCTCTCTCTCTCTCTCTCTCTCTCTCTTGTGCAATCTAATTTCCATTTATTTCAACAATATGAATTAAATCAAGTCTTCAATTAAGGCAAGCCCTACATGCCTACATAAAGTGAAACTATAATTTGGTGGGTTCAGGAGAGATTGTTGAACCCGGAACGTTTGGAATATGGCACTAATTTAATATATTGTTACAACACTGAAAATATATGTAAATTGCTCGTAAGGATGTCTCTTTCTCTCTCTCTTTCTTTCCAAGCTACAAATGATCAAGCGTTAACTATATAATCTGAAACAGTCTCACATCATCATAAGAGGTTTGGATTAGTGTAAAATGGATCAAGAGCATTTTTTTTTATACACCCGAAAATCCCTCCACCCAAAAGAAATGGAAGAAAGAGAGACCCATCATTAACCTACTTCATGATGTCCAGAATAGGCTCCAACTTCTGGACCATCAAAACCAATTATTAAGACCTCAAGTTCCACATGGCGTGGGAGTGGGAAAGTATTGAGAAAGGAGTCATATAGGACAAGTCCCACATTAATTTTTTACTGGGTAGAACTAAGACTTATAATTATTCCAAGAGGTTTCAAAAAAAACCTTTACTAATCTTTCTGAAGCTAAAGCTCAAATGTAGCTAGTGCTCCTTGGTCATTACACCAACCAGTACTTACGACATATTATCCAAACTACTCTCTCTCTATCAAAAGTTGTCATTCCTTAACTGGAACTTTTCATATAAATGAAGCTTCAATCCTTTAGTGCAACGTTGTAGTCCAGGTATAGCATTGTTCTAGGCTTACAAACTCATGAATAATTACATGTATACTAGCTAATCCAATCCAAAGTAAGATAACTTTAGCTTATTGGTTTATTCTATTTCTTTCAAACGGTTAGCTCTTCAAATTTCAAGAAGTCTATCTTTCCTAAAAAAATTTGTCTTGCACAAAGAGGAGGCTTGGTACAATGACTTAATTTCCTTGTATAATGTTCCAGCTGTAAATGAGTAGTTAGTACTATTAGTTTGAATCCCAGGATTTTCAGATATATCACTTTTTTAAGACCAATCTGTAATTGTCTTCTAAATCAATCGTTGCTTACAAGATTCCAATCTTTAAGGTCTTTTTCTTTCTCTTATAACAGGAGCAATTAAATAATTAGTAATTAATTTCCATATGCATTGGTTATGCAATAAATAAATAGAATAATGATTTTCCAAGTATACAAATATGACTTTTTTTTTATATGTGGAGCTGGAAATCAGTACACCATATATTTGTACCTTTCAGTATTTCAAGATGACTTCAGTGTAGATGCCACACACATAAATTGATCTCAAATTTAATTTAATTTATTGTTTTATATAAGTTCTGTTGGGGTCCTTTCACCGATATTTATTTAGCACAAATATTTTTGTACCAAAAAAATAATTTTAGAATCTTACGCTCTGACTACTTGAATGGGTGTCGACGTAAATATTCTGTTGTAGATGTTACGCTTCAACAGATGGAATTGGTACAGCCATTTCACTTATGCTCTACCGCTGGTGCTCATCTTGGTACGGATATTTGGTACTTTAATCAAGGTCAACGGTATCCAAGTACTCATCAACCGCCACAAGGGACCTTAGTTCACTTTTTGTAAGGTTCTCATGATTGTTGTTAGGATCAAGAAATAGCCAAGATTCTATTTCTCTATAATCTATTTCCTCACTTGTTTGATGGGCCTATTGTCGCTAACTAGCTTCTAGATGGTTAGGCCAACTGGCAACAAATTTTTCGTCTAGAGAAGTTAGTTATTATTCCAATAGTTAGTTATGTGAAGAAGACTTTTGTATATACGTGTAATACTCTTTGAAACCATGTAAGAACTTCTTGACTATTAATATAGGATCTAGAGCAATTATGAATCTTTTCATTGAGTTCTTTACTTCTCTATTATTTACATTTCTACACGGTATCAGAGCATATACACCCTCTTTTCACACTTTGTTTTTTGTGAATATTACTGTAACCTTACTAAATTCAATCCATGGCTAGTGACGAAGCCGAGAATCCTAATCCAATAAATTGGAGTCATAACACGTCTAATAATTCAGTTATTGATAGCACCTACACCATCACTCCAGGTGATATTTCCAAAGCTCCAATCGTTTCACCACCTCTCAATGGAAAGAATTATTATTCTTGGAGTCATGCAATGCTCATGGCAATCGGTGTTCATAATAAGCTCACTTTTCTAGATGGCAGGATTACGCGACCAGCTTCTACTAATTCTAATTTCAATGCCTAGTAACGATGTAATCTGATGGTATCTTCATGGATCTGTGCCCTTGTTTCTCCAGAGATTGCACAAGTGATTTTGTCCACTGATTTGACAGAGAAAATGTAGAAATTGCTTAAAGAAAGATTTGAGCAAAGTAACGAGCCTCGGATTTTCGAACTCCAGCAGGCCATCTGTAGCACCCGAATTTTCTTCTTGTTAATAAAATATTATTTTAATTGAATTTTGAATTATTTAAAAAGTTATCATGTTTTTTAAAGTCTTTAAAGTTTGAAATATTGATGTTGATTTGAAAAGGTTATCTTTTAAAAGTGTTTGAAATTTGAAGAAGAGATGTTTTATCTTTATCTCTTTAGATTTTAAGGTTTTGAATTTAAATACTTCTAGAATATGTTTGAATTTTAAAGTGGATAGCAACTCAATCTTATATCTTTTCATATTTAGAATCATTTTTTAATTAGGGTTGCAATCTAGTCTTTTATAAATCCCTTGTTAGTCTCTGCGATGTGTATTGATTGGGATAATGAGAAATCAAGCGTCTTTTCAAACGTTCTAGTATAGTTTTCTTGTGGTCTTGGAGGTTAATTGATAAAGGGTTCAAGCGTTATGAAGGGCAAGGTAAGCAGGGTTATTATGCAAGATTTTCCTAGAAGACCGAGGTGATATTTGAGAATTCATGTTTTATAGAAAACCCTTGGAATTTTATGTTCATTATGTTACAACAAAATTATTATGGAATGTTTTTGCATGCATTGGTGTAATCACGAGCCTTTTTAAAGTCTATGTTATTATTTGATGATTTATCTCATAATTTCATTTGTTTACTATATTTTGTGATTATTGTATAATATGTGTCAAATTTTCAAACCCTAAGGCCCAAAGTTCAAAGTTACAACAATTGATACAGTGAGTGCACAAGGAGTCTATGAACTGCACAGCCTTGTCATGGGGGTAAACGTGACCCACAGTTATTGCTAAAGTGATTTTCTATAGTATTATTATAAAGATAAAAAGTTGTTTTACAGTTATAGTTATAGGGATTGAGATTTACAGTTTTCTATTGATTTCACTTATAAATGTGGCTCATGAAGTGCACCATAACATAATGATTTTGCATACTGAGTTGTCGAGTTCACCCCCTTATCTGTCCTCTCTTTTCAAATGATTTTAGGAGCATGCCGAGTGTCATGTTAGATGGCGCCTAGGTGGGCAGCTGAAAGAAGGCTTAGAGTTTCAGCTAGACCAAGTGTTTTGTTTGTAATTTTTCAATTTTAAAGGATTTTAAATGAAATGTTTTTATTCAATTGTTTTGAAGTTTAAAACGTGAATTTGTTATCAAGATTGTTCATTTTGTGATAACTGATTTCTACCCCCTAATTTTCGCTGATTTTCACTGGTTTTACGCATAGAAGTAACCCCCTAACCGCGAAGTTCAGGGTGTTACACCATCAATGATATTACTCAAGGCCAATCTTCTATTAGTGAATATTTCACAAGGTTAGATTCTTTTTGGAATGAATTGCATCAATTTCTCGCGTGCCAAATTGCATATGTGGTATTTGTAATGGTTATACGTGCATAGTTTTAAAGATTATTGCAGATCGAGAAGAGAAGCAATTAACAATAATTTTTCTCATGGAAACTAATGAGACATTTGTTGCTACTAGTGGAAATATTACACTTGTGAAGTCATTTCCTTCTTTGAATGAAATTGATTCTTTGATCATTCAAGAAGAACGGCAAAGATCTTTCACTCGAGGTCCTTTATTTAATTCTGAGAACATAGCTATAATGTCTACTCCAGCTCATATGATTACTACAGCTGCTCCTCATTGCAATTTTAAAACCACTAATTCGGGTCACAAGGAACGCCCACTTTGTACTTACTGCAATCGTAAAGAACACACATGAGAAATGTTTTGAGCTGCATGGATATCCCCCAGGTTGAGTATCTAAGAAGAAGAATTCTACTAATTCTCATGGTACATCTTCTCAGTATTCAGCACATCAAACCTCTACAACTATGGAGGCATCTATAAACAATTCAAGTTCTGCAATTTTAAAAGAGCAAATTCATCAACTTCTTTGTCTTCTTTGTCTTCTCAAATCTCAACTCAAACCTGAATCTCCATTTAATCCATCGCCATCCTCTGAAATTCTTCCATCTTCGGGTCTTGTTAACATGGCAGGTAGTATTTCCACATACCACGCTGTTAGTCCTTCACAATTGTTGTCATCATCTTGTACATCTTTACATTCTCCATACACCTAGATTGTCGATAGTGGAGCTACAAACCTGTTCGCTTTCTTTGTTTTCCAAAATTATCAAATTCATTTGTGCTACTATTAGTCTACCTATAGTAATTCAACTTAGGTTACTCACATAGGATCAATAAATATCTCTCCTGAATTGATCTTACACGGCGTCCTCAATGTTCCTTCTTTCATATTCAATTTGATTTTTGTTACTAAACTCACTTCAGCCTCTCATTTTGCTATAATTTTCTTGTCAAATAAATGTCTTATACATGACCTACGTGCTTCGAAAATGATTGGAGTGGCTGATCAAACAGATGGTCTCTATTAGCTAAAATCTAGTCTTGTTTCGGCATTATTTCAACCATTTTCAGCTTCTGGTTGTCATTCAAATTCTGTCAATAATTTTGCTAGTCTATGGCATACTAGACTAGGGCATATGTCTTTTTTCCTAATGAATCTCTTAAAAGATATCATTCTCGATGTACATATTTTCAAAATAATCCATGTGAAGTTTGTCCTTTGGCCAAACAACATCGGTCTCCTTTTCCATTAAGTTTCATTCACACTGCTCAGCCCTTTGAGATTATTCATTGTGATTTTTGGGGCCCTTTTGCAATAGCTACAAGTAATGGACATCATTATTTCTTGACTATTGTTGATGACTATACTCAATCTACTTGGCTATATCTCATGAAAGCTAAGTCTGAGACTCATAGTTTCCTGGAATCCTTTTTCAATCTGGTGGAAACTGAACATCATTCCAAAATTCAAGTTCTTCAATCTGACAATAGACCTAAATTTAGCATGCTTTCTTTCTTCTCTTCTAAGGGTGTTATTCATCAAACCAATTTTATACCCCCAACAAAATGGGGTGGTAGAGCACAAACATCAACATCTTTTGAATGTTGTAAAAGCACTACGGTTCGAATAGAATGTTCCTTTATTATATTCGGGAGATTGTGTCATGATTGCCACATATCCAATAAATAGGTCTCCTTCTCCTTTACTCAACAATAAATCTCGGGATAAAGTCATAGTTAGCTCCATAAGTATAAGCAAAAATCAAATAGGTACCCCTAATTATCAATTCGGTGATTTAAGACCCATAACTTTTGAAAATCATCAATTCTAGCCCCCTGTCTAAATTGGGCGTTAAATCTGACAGAATCATGCAAAATGACCAAAATGCCCCTCCAAGATAAAATTACCAAAAAATTAATTAAAAAAATGAATTTTAAAAAAAAAGTAATATTTTTTAAATAAAACTATTGAAACTCTATTTCAATAATATATTTATTTTTAATTTATTTCTTAAATTTTTATTTTTTATTTATTTTTTAAAATTTAGTCTTGGAGGGCATTTTGGTCATTTTGCATGATTTTCCGTCGGATTTAACGCTTAATTTAGACGGAGGGCTAGAATTGATGATTTTCAAAAGTTATGGGTCTCAAATCGCCGAATTGATAATTAGGGGTACCAATTTGATTTTTGCTCATACTTATGGGGCTAACTATGATTTTATCCCATAAATCTCCTTATAAGATGTTGCATAACACTAAACCTTTATATTCTCATCTCAAGTCTTTTGGTTGTCTCTGTAATGCCAACACCTCATAAATCCAAGTTTGTTGTTCGTGCTCTTAATTGTGTGTTTTTAGGCTATCCCAATGGCATTAAGAGTTACAAACTTCTTAATCTTGAAACTAAGTGTATTTTTGTTTCAAGAGATGTCATATTCCACGAGTCTTGTTTTCCTTTCAAGGATATTACCCCTCATTCTTCTAAATCCAAACCAAATTTTGTTGTCCCTCTCTTTGTTCTAGATACTGCCTCTTATGTTCCTACTAATCCTGCTTATATCTTTATACCAGAATCTTATGAGTCTACTCCAGATCATCATGATCTCTATGATGTTCCTCCTCCTAGAAGGTCTACCCATACTAAAAATCATCTCTTACTTACATGATTATCAGTGCAAGTTGGTTTACTCTTTTGACAGTTCACCGCCTTCGAGTTCTTTGCATTAGGATTCTGGTTCGGCTATTGACATAGCAAGGTATCTCTCTTACTCTAAGCTATCTTCCACACATCAAGTTTTCACTTTAGCCATTAATAATCATCCACGAGCCAAAACTTATAAGCAAGCTGCTCAAAATCCCAAATGGCAAGAAGCAATGCTTACTGAAATGACAACTCTTGAAAATAATAGCACTTGGATTATTACTGATTTACCTCCTGGTAATACAGTTATAGGATGTGTTATAAAGACTAGAGTTTTGGACAAAGAGATGATCTTTCTTAAACTCGTAACGTTAATTATATAGGCAAAACAGATCGACATATTTTTACTCACAATTATTACATAATATATTGTTTCCATAAATACCACATCTCCTTATTCTACCAAATCTCCTTATTCGTAACACTCCCCCACATGCTAGAGCATATATGTCATGTAAGCCTAGCTTGAAACAAATAACTTCAACTTTATTTTAACTCAAGGCTTTTGTAAAGATGTCAGCTAACTACTATCTAGACTTCACAAATGGCATTGATATGTCTCCATTCAGTATTTTATCACAAACATAATAATAATCTACTTCGATGTGTTTGGTTCGGTCATGGAACACGGGATTGGAGGCAATATGTATTTTAGCTTGATTATCACAAAATAGTGGCATCGAATTAGATACAGGAAAATCAAGTTCTTCGAGGAAATGTTTCAACCAAGTCAATTTGCTACTAGTATGAGTCATTGCTCTATACTCAGCTTCTGCACTTGACCAAGCCATGACATTTTGCTCCTTTCTTTTCCATGTAACGAGATTTTCACCCAAGAAGGTATTGTATCCCGTAGGGGACCATTTATTTGAGGGTGATCCAACCCAACCTGGATCTGTAAAGCCCTCTATCCTAATACGACTATTCCTCATATACAATTTACCACGACCAAGGGCTCTCTGGAGGTATCGAACAATCCGAACATCTGTATCTCAATGTGGAACTCGTAGAGCATCTATGTGTTCACTCACCATGCCAACTGCATATGAGATATCAGGTCTCGTAATAGTGGGATAATTCAATTTTTCCACTAAGAGACGGTACTTACTAGTGTCCATTGTGTATCAACCCGCCTCGCTCCTAATAATCCTATCTCCGAGAGAATATCTAGTGCGTACTTTCTCTAAGATAAATTAATCCTAACATCAGATCTTGCAACTTCAATACCCATGAAATACCTGAGTTTAGCCCAATCCTTAGTTTGAAATTGTTGTCGAAGAAACTGTTTCAATTTGATAATACATTAGACATCATCCCCAATACTCACAATATCATCCACACAAACAACAAGTATAATGTACCTAGCACCACTATGAGAATGAAATAATGAATGATCTGTCTAACAACAGTGAAGCCCACAATTGATCACCATCTTAGAGAACTTTCCAAACCACGCTCGTGGAGATTGCTTAAGGCCATATAATGCTTTCTTCAATTTGCAGACACTGCCCTTGTACCCCTCCTGAGCAACAAACCTAGGTGGTTGCTCCATGTAAACTTCCTATAACAGATCGCCATGAAGAAAAGCATTTTTAACATTTAATTGATAAAGAGGCAAATCTCGATTAGCAGCAAGAGATATTAACACACAAATGGAAGAAATCTTAGCAACAAGGGAGAGGGTCTCATTGTAATCAAGACAATATAGTTGAGTATAGCTTTTAGCAACTAATCGAGCTTTCAACCATTCAACTAAACCATCAGGTTGATATTTAATAGTAAATATCCACTTACAGCCTATCAACTACTTGCCTGAAGGAAGGGGAACAAGTTTCCAAGTCCCATTGTGATGTAATGCCCCCATTTCTAATTCCATTATTGTCCTCCAACCTTGATCAAATAGAGTATCCTGAACTGTTAATGGAGATAAAGGAAAGGGTGGAGGTAAAATTTGAAAAGGAGGAGGATAAAGAGTGATAGGAAACAAAATGACTAAGAGGATGGTTAGTAACAAAAAAATGAGTACCTTTACGAAGAGCAATAGGGAGGGAAGTAGGATCAATGATAGGAGCGGGATCTGAAGACGATGGAGGAGATGATGGAGGGCATGAGACAAGATTATTGCCTGGAGAAGTGGGCCGAGGATGCCTAAAGTACACTTGTAACCTAGGAGGACTCAAAGACACAAAAAGAAGGGGAAGCAGACGAAGACACCAGGGACGGTATAGGGAAAGGAGTAGAAGAGGGAGCAAAAATAAAGATATCCTAATCAAAGGATTCAAGAAAGTAGGACTGAGTTTCAACAAAGATAACATTAGCAATAATAAAATAGCGTTGGAAGGGAGGACTATAACAATGATATACTTTTTGAGTCCACACGTATTGGATCGGGGATCAATTTTATTACAACCTGGTCCAAGATTATGAACATAACAAACAACCAAAAACACGAGGAGTTAGATGAAACTTTGGAGACACAGGAAACAAGAGTCAATAAGGAGTCTTGCTGTTGAGAATGGAAGAAGGCATGCGATTAATGAGTAACAAACTATAAGCATATCATCACTCCAAAAATGCTTGGGGACATGAATCGTGTAACATCAAGTAAATGCCAATTTTTTCGTTCCGCAACACCATTTTGTTGTGTGTATAAGAACAAGATGTTTGATGTAAAATGCCTTTTTGAGAAAAGTATACAATAGATGAAGTAGATAGATATTCCTTAGCATTGTCAGAGCGTAAAATGCAAACTTTGTGACCAAATTGTGTTTTAACTTCCTTATAGAAAGTTTGAAAGGCATAAAGGAGTTTAGAATGATTTTTCATTAAAAACAGCCAAGTCATTCGAAAATAGTCATCAACAAAGGTAACAAAATATTGAAATTTATTAGACGAAATTTTGAATGGTCCCCATACATCAGAAAGGACTAACTCAAATGGGTTAGAAACTCAACCAATTAACCTAAATGGAAAAGATACACGACAATGTTTACTAGATTGACTAGCTTCGCATGACATTGAAGACACATTACCGAGACTTGGAACTTGACACTTTAAAGTAGAAGTAGAAGGATCACAAAGCGAAGGTGACGATTATGCTGAAACCTTCTCTCTCTGGTAGCAAAGATGACCCCTATTCATTGTTTTTTGGCACTTGCAGCAAGTAAAAATTGATTTTTGGAGCAGCTCGATGTTAACAAAGCATTTTTACATGGAGATTTAGATGAAGAGGTTCATATGGTGATTCCACTCGGGTTTGCAAAGGAGGGGGAGCACAAGGTAAATCCTTGTATGGTTTGAAAAAGCTAGCCGCCAATGGTTGCACAAGTTATCTGATGCGTTTTTTTTCTCTCGGTTATCAACAAAGTAAGGCTGATTATAGCTTGTTTACAAAAGTCGCACTTTTAGTCTACGTGGATGATATTATCATTGCCTCAAATGAAATCACCTATGTTTCTCATTTTAAATCTTATCTGGATGATCGTTTTAAGATCAAAGACTTGCCAAAAGGAAAATACTTCTTGGGTCTTGAAATCGCACGTCATTCTGATGGTATTTCTATTAGCTAGCGTAAATACGCACTGGAGATTTTGGAGGACAGCGGGTATCTTGGTTGTAAGCCCGTGCCTTTTCCCATGGATTCCAAGATGAATTCTTAGGATGCTACAGATACTTTGGCAGACGCTTCTCAATACCATCGTCTTGTTGGCCGCTTGTTATATCTCACAATTACGAGTCCAGATTTGTCTTATTTTGTGCCTACTTTGGCACAATTTATGGCTAAACTTTATCAGTCTCATTTGGATGCAGCCCACCGAGTTCTTCGGTTTATCAAAGGCAACCCTGCTTAAGCTTTATTGTTTCCTAGTTCATCTAGCACTCAGCTCAAAGGTTTCTCAGACAGCGATTGAGCTGCATGTATAGACAGCAAACAATCTATTTCTATTTTTTTGTCTATTCGTCTGTGATGCTCTGATTTCTTCGGGTGCAAAGAAACAAATTAATGTCTCTAAAAGCTCTGCTGAAGCTGAATATAGGGCTCTTGCTTCTCTAAGTTGTGAAGTTGTTTGGATTTTACAGATTTTTCAAGATTTGCTTATCTCTCAACATTCTCGAGCTTCTTTACACTGTGACAGTAAAGCTGCTCTTTCTCTCGCAGCTAATCCTGTTCATCATGCTCGGGCTAAACATATGGAGATTGATTGTCATTTTATCTGAGAACAAATAGCAAGGGTGTAATTCAGATGTATTATGTTCCTTCAGCTAATCAGCTCGCTAATATTTTTACTAGAGCCTTTGGGAAATCACAGTTTCAATATCTTCTTTCCAAACTAGGTACTCATAGTATTCATACTTCAGGTTGAGGGGAAGTATTGTAGCTAATGGTTGCCTCCGCTGGCAACAGATTTTTTGTTAAGTGAAGTTAGTTATTATTCTAGTAGTTAGTTACTTGCATAAGACTTTTGTATGTAAACGTAACACTCTCTGTAACTATGTAAGATCTTCTTGACTATCAATATACGATCAAGAGCAATTCCAAATCTCTTCCTTAAGTTCAACAGGGCCATGTTTCCATTTTCTACGTGGAAGATTGGAGCAGGCAGCTGATCATCCTGGAAAGTAGTTGTAGATGCATACACTAGGGAAGATAAAGGGGATATTAGGACCCGGTTGTGGCGGTAAGCTATTAGGTTGGCTGTGTGTATCTCAAAATACCAATGGATACAGAGTGAAGCTGCATCAGCCTTGCAGGTGAAAGCTGCTGGCGCTCTGTGTCATGCAGTGCAAATCCACACACGATGGTTTTGAAGAATCATTTGGAATTATTTGATTTATTAGATTTTGAATTTTGAGTGGTAAAGCTAGGGTAGTGGCAGCGTGAATGCGCTCATCACAGCCAATGCAGAGGAAAGCCGAGTCAGTACGGCAATAAAGCGCACAGGCTGCTGAGCGACAAACGTCACAATTACGAGGCCAGATGCTAGGGTAGTCATCTCCACCTAAATCCACCTCCAACTTACTTGTTTTAGAAAACAAAAAATCCCTCGATATCTAATTGTTTTATCTGTTGCTCATTTGTCTTACAGCAGAGCACGGGCTGAAGAGAGGGAGTCGGAAGCTGTAAATAAGAAAGGAAGGTTGATGAGGAAATATGAGTGAGGAGTGTTAAGGATCTAAGATTTTCTATTGGTCGAGACAGGTTGTTCTGCAATCTTGTGGTTAATTAGCTGTGTTCCAGGTAGGTCTGAAGTTTTTGGGGGCATCCCACTCTAATTAGTTCCTTCTGGAATCGTTCGAGGCATAGGAAAAAGCAAGGATCCCCATTGATTCCTAGAGTCCCGTCAGTACGGATTGGTTGTTCCTATCGTGCTTCACAAAAACAAAACTAATAGCTATAAACTATGACGAACAGCCCTGGTATGATAGTTAAGATGTCCGCTGATGACAATATTTGGCCAAGAAGGAATAAATGGAAGTTTCCATGCTAAAGTCGGCCAAGTTGGAGCCACCTTCTCCTTACTCCCTTTTCTCTTTTAATTGGCATCTATGAGTTTTTTTTTTTTTTTTTTATAAGCAAACGAACCAAAGTATGTTACATCAAGGGGGATCCAAAGGATCATCAGCAGACGTGACATACAGAGGAAGACACGAAATAGAAAGAACATCAAAAACAAAAGACGAGGCAGTCCAAGCAGCAAGGCGATGAGCCATAAAGTTCTGTTTCCGAGAAATCCAATTCAGCCGCCAATCAAGATGTCTTCGGAGGAAGTCTCTGATGAGGGTGGCATGGAACAGCAAAGGGCCTTCCACAAGGAAGGTAGGGTCATTGATAATACGACAGGAACACAAGGAGTCACTTTTAAAAATGACAGAGCAAATTTGGGACGACTCAGCAGATTGGCAAGCAAGACGAATAGCATGAAACTCTGCCAGGAGAGGATTAGGAGACAAAAGAAAATCACTCCAGGCCCCTTTTAGACAACCCTGATCATCACGAGCAACAGTGGCCAAAAAACTCATATTACCACGGACAGCCGCATCACAATTAAACATCCAAGAACCTAAGTCAGGGGGCTTCCATACAAAATGCTGCCGCATATCAAAGTCGCGCCAGGCAGCCCGGTGCTCCACAAAATGCCGCTTCATATTCGCAATCAAGTCAGAAGGATGGAAAACAGCATCACAATGGACAACTTGATTGCGAGCATACCACATAACGTCCAAAATAATAGCAGTCTGAAGGGTCCAGTCACGAGCACCAGAAGAATGCGAGGGAAGAGATACAACATCATTCAAGATAAAGGACAGCCAAGACGAAATATCCAGATGCTGAAGAGCTTCCATACGAAAAGGCCAAGGAGCCTCGCTCCACAAAATTTTAGCAAAGAGGCATTGGAAAGCAAGATGTTCCACAGATTCAGGCGCCGATTTACACGAGGCAGAGAAAAAAATCCTCAGGAACTTGGTCTGCTAAAAAGAACAAATGGGACTTAACAGGTAATGCTCTACTAGCAAACTTCCACAGAAGAAGTTTGAGGCGCCCTTGAAGCTTAGCTTTCCAAAGCTTCTCCCATTTAAAAATAGGCAAACCAGAGGGAGAAGAGAATCTCGCAGCTTGATCAGCGTAGTAGGCAGACTTGACAGAAAAAACTCCCGAAGATTCCAGATTCCAAGTCAGCAGATCTGAAGGGAAAATGGATGGTAGAGGAATAGAGAGGATCTTAGAGACACACTCCGGAGAGAACAAATGATCCAACAGGAGGCGGTTCCACTGACCAGAGCTACCATCAATAAGCTCACTAACTCGGACAGGAGAGGTGGAGATAGGACAAGCAGTATCACAAGGTTGAGCACGGAAGCCAAGCATCCCTGGGACCCAAGGGTCAGACCATAACCGAATAGAAGCCCCCGAAGACACAGAAAAAATCAGACCACTATCAAGAAGATCCATGCAGGCTAAAATGCCTTGCCAAATCCAGGAACTCAAAGGTTTTTGAACACATTCCGCAAGCGAGGGAGAGTCATGGAAATATTTGGCTTTAAGAACTTGGACCCATATAGCCTGAGGTCTGGAATTAATAAACCAACCCAGCTTTGCAATCAGGGCTCTATTCACGTCAAACATCCTCCGAAGGCCCAGCCCTCCCAATTCCTTAGGCTTGCAAACAGTAGACCACGCCAAGGGAGTAAGGTGACGTTGAGCATCTTTGAAGCCACAAAAGAAATTCTTGAAATTTCTATCAATAGATTGACTCCAACATTTCGGAAGAAGAAATGTGGACATCGAATACACCGGGATAGAGGCAGCAACCGACTTAATGAGAGTCAAACGGCCAGCTTGTGAAAGGCATTTGGCTTGCCAACCGTTCAGCCTAGAAAAAATACGCTCTTGAAGCTCTCTAAAACCAACCAACCGAGATCTCTAAAATTGAAGGGGAAGCCCAAGATATTTGCCACTCAGATCAGTTTTCTTTAAATCCAGAGAGAGGCATATATCGTTAGTCAGAGCAGCGGCAGTATTAGAGCTGAAAAAAATACCCGACTTGAGAGCACTGATTTGCTGACCAGACCAGTTTGAATAAGTAACCAGGCAAAAGTGAATAGCTTCAGCATCCTCCACACGTGCACGGCTAAAAACCATGAGATCATCGGCAAACATGAGGTGGGAAATAGCAGGAGCACGCCGAGAGACTTTGACACCAGAGAGTAGAGAGTGTTGTTCAGCCGTGGCAAATAAACGAGAGAGGACCTCGGAGCACATAATAAACAAGAACGGAGAAATAGGATCTCCCTGCCGGAGCCCCCTCTTGGGGCTGAAAAAACCAAAAGTGCTGCCATTCAATAAAAGAGAGAACGAAACAGTAGAGACACATTGTTTAATCAATTGAATCCAAGAGGCAGAAAAACCAAAGCATCTTAAGACTCAAAAAGAAATTCCCACTCAATACGATCGTATGCTTTGTCCATATCAATTTTAAGGGCCATTAATCCGCGCTTCCCTTTGTGATGTTTCAACTTGTGGATGAGTTCATGGGCAAGGATAGAATTTTCTTGGATAAGACGGTTGGGAACAAATCTGGCTTGCATAGGGGATATGAGTTTATGGAGAAGAGGTTTAAGGCGAGAAGAAAGGATTTTAGAGATCACCTTATAAATAACATTACAAAGGCTGATCAGTCTAAAGTGGGAGGCAAGAGTAGGGTTGTCTTTCTTGGGAATAAGGGCGATATTGGTATGGTTGAGGGATTTGAGGAGGAAGCTAGAAATAAAGAAAGACTGCACTGCCGGTATCACATCCAACTTAACAATGCTCCAAAAAGAGTGATAAAAAAGGGCAGAAAGCCCATCAGGGCCAGGCGCCTTGAGAGCACCAATGAAACGCATAGCGAGCCAAATCTCAGGTTTTCCCACTATCTTCAAATAGCATACACTCTAGCTTCCAGGTGCTAGAGAACCGTACAAGTATTTTCCCGGGCTTAACACTCAAACCCACCCAAGTGGTTTTTCGAGCTCACCACTCACAACCTAACCAAGCTTGAGATATACCCTCTCTAAGCTTCTTCTTTAGTGAACAACCTCACTAAAGGAATCACCTCTTTTGGATATGAAGATTGAAGAATAAACTCTCTCAAAGAGTGGATATGAAATTGGAAATCTCTATCTCTTGATTCACACAAAGACAAGGATATGAAAGTGTGTTTTGTGCGAATGATATGAGAAATATAGAATATGAAGGTTTGGAATATTTCTCAAGTGATCTAAATGATATGTGGTCGTTGTGTATTTATTTTGGACGTTATGAAGGTGTATTTATAGGCCACATATGAAAACTAGCCGTTTATAGCCGTTGGGAGTCGTCTGTTAAAACGAGCCGGTCGAACCGCTTCAAGTTACCGTTACTCAACGGTCATATTGTCAGAAGCTCAAAGGATTTATTTCAAATCAACTGGTCGACCGCTATACCAAGCGGTCGAAGACCGGTCGACCGCTTCACTAGCCGGTCGACCTCCTCAACTTAAGCACATGATCCGGTTCAATTAAAACCACGTTTTTGACCTCTTTGAAACACCCAATTTTAAAGACTTACTTCCCACCATAAGTATAAGAAGATTTGGGAGTTTGATTGGGGTGTTTTAAAACTTTTAAAAAACATTTTAATTTTTCAAACAAAAGGTAAAACGGTTTATGCACGTTTTGAAAGATATGCAAGTGTGATTCATAATCCTTGTCAAAAGTGAAACAAGAGTTACAAGGTTTATACCCTAAGGTCTTGAAACTTCACTTTTGAGCTCCTTGCATGTTCTTGATCTTCTTTCTTCAAGTCTTTGGCTCTTTCATCAAAACGTCTTTGTCTTTGAAGATGTCCGTTTTATAAACTTGATCCATTTATTGAAATCATCAAAATCTCAATTGTGCACAAAAGCCAACAAGTATATGGATAATCATCCAACCCCTCCAATTGCATTTGACAAATCTCATTTATCATGGTATATCTAACTGGAGGTTTATGTATTCTTTTATGCGTCGAGGCTCTTGAGTTCTGAACTTTTCAGACTCATCAGTGGGTTCAATTATATCCCTTTCATCAATCTTATCTGCCACAGTTTCTGGTTCAGCTGACTGTTCGTCAAGAACAATCTTACTTTTTCTATCACTTAGGTTGTACTCATCTTCCAAGAATATCGCATTCCTACTGACAATTACCTTCTGATCCTTTTGGTTATAAAAGTAATAACCAGTTGATCTTTTGGGGTAACCCACAAAAATAAACATTTTTCAGTCCTTGACTCTAGCTTCTCCACATCAAACTTTTTAACGTGAGTTGGGCATCCCCATACTCTCAAGTGTTTTAGACTTGATTTTTTGCCAGTCCATAACTCATATGGAGTATTAGGAACGGACTTAGTGGGTATCCTGTTTAGAATATAAACAACTGTCTCTAAGGCATAACCCCAAGAATAAATAGGTAATTGTAACATGCTCATCATTGACCAAACCATATCTAATAGTGTTCGGTTTCTTCTTTCTACAACACCATTATGTTGTGGCATAGCAGGGGGAGTCAACTGAGATATGATGCCTCTTTCTCGAAGATGAGTTTGAAAATCTCCAGAGGGATATTCTCCTCTTCTATCAGACTGGAATATCTTAATATTCCTTTCCAGTTGATTCTCAACTTCACTCTGAAATTCTTTTAACTTTTCAAAGGATTCAGACTTGTGCTTCATCAGGTATACATAACCATACTTGGAATAATCATCAATAAAAGTGATAAAGTATAAGAACCCTCCTCTGGCTATGTGGTTAAAAGGACCATACAGTGTGAACTAACTCTAACAACTTGTGGCTCTAGTTCCTTTTCCTTTAAAAAGATTCTTGGTCATCTTTCCCTGCAAGCAAGGCTCACATATTGAATAAGGCTCAACCTTCAAAAGGTCTAATGGCCCATCCCTTTCTAATCTGTTGATCCTATCTACATTAGCATGACCAAGTCTTAGATGCCACAAGTAAGTGGGATTGACATCCCTCTTCCTTTTGAGAGTTTTCACACTGATATCAGTATCATTCTCTATATTATTCACAGAGTCTATAACATTTTCCAAAATATAAAGACCATCCATCATAGTACCAGAAGCAATAAACTAATTTTGAAACTTAATAACAAGTTTAGAAGTAAAGACAAGTGAATATCCAGATATCCCAAGTTTTGAAACAGAAATTAAGTTTCTACGACATTCTGGTACGTATAGACAATCTTCCAAAATTAAAACTTTGTTTCCGTTGTAGACTTAGATGAAAAGATCCTATGGCGATCACTGCAACACTTGTAGTCGTCCCCATCTTTAGGATGACTTCCCTTTCACCTAGTCTCTGAGTTTCTTTAAACCCCTGCAACATATTGCATATGAGATGTTGTGCCTGAATCAACACACCATGAATTTAATGGACCATCTACCAAATTCATTTCAATGACAAGCATACCTTCAATCGGTTTCTTTTGCTTCAAAGAAGCAAGATACACGCGACAATTCCTTTTCCAATGACTAGGTTTGTGAGACCCCGACCTTATTTCTATCATTGTAAAAAAAAAAAAAAAAGAATTATGACTCCTTAAGTGTGTGTGTGTGTGTGTGTGTATTACTCTAATTATTGAGAAAGGCATGTATGGGTAAATTAATCTAAGATTTTTGTCTAGGTGAAATTTTCCCCCTAGCATTTTTATGCATCTTTAGTTATGATTTAAATGTTATATCGTTTGCAATTTTTAATAGTATTAAATTTGAGTATTTGGGATTAATTAAACTAATCATTTTAATTGTTGGAATATATCTCTAAGTTTGCAATATTTGGAAGAAATTGAATTAGGGACTTTGACTCTTGAAAAATGTGTGAAAGGCATGTTAGGGTTAATAATAATGAAGTGGCAGAAAAATAAAAATAAAATAAAAATAAAAGAAAATGGGGAAATCACGTGAAGGAGGGAAAGAAAGGGGGAGGGCAGCCTTGTCTTCCCCCCCCCCCCCCCCCCTAAAAACATTTCACGCCTAAACCACCCCTCCCCCTTTTTGCCGCACACTTCACACTCCCTTCCCTCACTCTTTTGCCCTAACTCACTCACACACCCGAAGAGAAGAAGGAGAAGAAAAGAGAAGAGGAAGAAGCCGAAGAGAAGAAGGAGAAGAAGAGAGAAGAGGAAGAAGCCGAAAAGAAGAAGAAGAAGAAGAGAGAACAGGAAGAAGGAGAAGAAGAGAGAAGAGAAGAAGGGGAAAACCAAGAATAAGCCAAGGTAAAGGGGGATCTAACATTTGCATTCAAAATTTTCGTGTGGGTAAATTGTTAGAAGTTAGTTTCGGTTCCTATCCTCTGTTTTTGTTTGCTGCATGTTGGATTTGAGTTGATGAGTTGGGAATGAAAGGTAGGCATGCAAAGTGTTTGTTGGAAAGCCTAAGCATGTTGGATTGAGTTTGTTGTTGCTGCATGTTGGATTTGAGTTTATGAGTTGGGAATGAAAAGTAGGCATGCAAAGTGTTTGTTGGAAAGCCTAAAAGAAAGGATGATGCAATAACTTTGGCTTGATGATTATAGAACCATGATATTGCTGTAAGTTGTGTAAAAGTAGGGGATTTTTAAAAGAATAGCTTCTGTTGTGAAGTGTAGGCAAGAGCTGAAACTTGTTTTGCACATGCATGCCCGGGTAAGTGATGTTGAAATTAGGGGAAAACACTTGTTGTTGACCGAATGTGTTCACTGCCTTATTTCTTGCATGTTTCTCTTGCATGTTTCTCTTGATGGTAGCTTGCTATGGTATCTTGCATGTAGGTGTAGGTATCTTGCATATAGGTAATGTGGGTAGACCAGCAAGCTAAACACTTAAAGGGATTGGACTATACTTGGAGAATAAAGAGATTGTGCTTTGTGACAAGGAGAATGGGAATTAAGCATGTTTTAGGTTGCTGAGTTGCAACCGAACCCTTGGTGTTTGATTTTGGTTGTAGCCCTTTTTGGATCTAGGTTTGCATGGTGAATTAAGGGTAGAAGAATTGGAATTTGGATGATAGAAATGCAAAACTGTCCTAGGGATTATGCAAGAAGGAGACCGAGAACCATTGGGTAGGATAGGGTTCTGTTATTGTTTCTTTGATTGAATTGAATAATGTCTTGAGGTCTAAGAAGACATTCATGGATGAATCTTGAAATAAGGTGTCAATGATGCACCATAGTTGTATGATAAAAAGCCTAAGAGAAGGCTTGTAAACTAGTTGTTGAAAACCTGTTGCTGAAATGTACTTTTGCAGATTTCAAGGCTCGAACTAGGAGTGAATTCTGATGCAATTGTGCTTATCCTTTGATCTTAAGAGGATCCTATTGATATTTTGAGACTGTGTTGTAATTACTTCAAGTTATTGTTTGAGGAGCAGGCTCTAATGTTTCATTACGCGCATTAATCAATATAAAAAGAAAAAAAAAAAAAGGTTTCGCCCATAAGAATTTAGTAAGTTCGCTTGAGTATTTGTTGGGGATGCCCGGTTCACTAACCCCCGAGATTTAGGGCGTTCAAAGTATGAGTTTTTAAACAATTTCCCTTTACCTTCTTATCTGGCTCGCTCTTGTCCTCTTCTTTGCCTTCGAGCTAGGCTAAGACCTTTTCTTTTTCTTAAACTTCTTGCCTTTAGGTTTGATTCCTGAGGTAGAGCTGACTTTTGGCTTATCCATGATCATCAGAGAACCTTTCTCCTTTTTTATGAGTTCTTCAGCTGCTTGCAACATATTGAGCAGCTCGGACAAGTCACTATCATCTTGTTCATATTATAATTTAATATGAGCTGGTTGAACGACTTAGGCAAAGATGCCAATATTGCTCCAACCTTGGTCTCGCCATCCATTTCTGCACCTAGTGTCTCCAATTTTATGATGAAGATATCATCTTCATGACATGTTCCCAAATTGGAACACCTTCCATCATCTTGGTGGTCATCAGCAATTTCATAACTTGCTGGCGTGCAGAACGACTTTGCTCTCCGAATAGCTCTTGGAGATATCCCAATATCTCTTTGGCTGTTGCTATACTTTCACATCTTTTGCAATAGGTTGGACATAGACGCCAACATATAACAGCGAGCTAATTCATTGTGAGTCTAAATAACAACCAAGAGGGGGGTGATTGGGTTTATAAAAAACTTATCACTTTTTTGATAAACACGCAGATCTGAAAAATACCTCTCTTTAACAAATAAGAATGCTGATCTAAATGAGTTTAATGCTATGCTAAATATAAGCAATAAATGATAAAGCATAAATCTCCACAAGTATGAATATGTACTGAAAAGTAAGAGAGATAGAGTTAGAGAGACAACACCGTAATTTTAGGTGGTTCGGCCAACACTTGCCTACGTCCACCCCCAAGGCTATTGACTTCTTTGGGCTTCCTTCACTATTCTCCAAATAGCAAATACACCTTAGCTTCCGGGGCTAAGGAACCTTTACAAAGCGTTTTCCGAGCTCACGCTTCAACTCTCTCACAAATCCCAAAACCCAAGGGATTTCTTCTACTCTCACAAGTAGGACAAGTGTTTACCCAACACTCAAGTGTTTTCAAACGATGGATACAAAGGAATAACAATGAATGGCTCTCTAAGCTGAATAAGCCAATGAAAAGCTCAAAACGTGAAGAATGGCTCTCTAAGCCAAATCAGCAAGTGAAAAGCTCAATAGAGTGCAATAAGACAAGATTCTCAAAGGAAAGCTAATGTTTGGCAGGTGGGAGCACAAGCTTTCTTGGTAGATGCGTTTTCCCTCTTTCTTCAAAGCACTTTCTCTCTGTAGAAGTTAGGGCAAAAATATTTACAAGTTCCTTTTCTCTTCTTCAAGAAATTTCTCTCTTTGAAGGCTAGGTCGTCAATGATGAGCAAGAGAACAAGATTCAACAATGAAAGTTTGGTCTTGAAGGATTCAGCAGAGGATTTCTTTGGATTTGGCAATTTCTCTCTCTAGATGATGCGATTTTGTCTTTCTCTCTCTATCTCGTTCTATAAATAGCCCCAAGGACTTCAACGGTCTTCAAGTAGCTTTATTGTACCGTTGGAGGGGTACCCAAGTCATTTTAGAGCATTTTAAATGATTTGGCGTCCCAAATTTTCTGCAAAATCTATGTGTCGATGTGTTGACACATTAAACGTTTCTCAACAAAAAACACATTAAAACTTAGTCTGAAAATGCAGTGCAATGTGTCGACAGTTAGTCTTGAAGTGTCCAATGATTTAAACACCTACAGAAAATTGATCTTATCAACTTGTGTCAAGTCTTAGAAATATTTTAGTGAGAAAAGATTGACAATGGGTGCTATAAGAAAATCAATTGAGTGCCTGATTATTTCAAGTCTTTTTGTCTTACAGGGTACCGGGTTACATGGATTTAAATGCAAACGTATGTAGCCATTCCACTGTCGCCAACACATGTTTATGTGTTGACACCTTAGTTAAGTTGTGTTGTTCAATGTGTCTGAAAATGTTATCTCGGGTGCCAGTGCAATGTGTCGACACTATCAACACTTAAGAGAAAAATTACTTCTTTGACAGTGTCCAATCCATTTCAACATGATTTCAAGCACCTACAATATGAAAAATTGATCTCATCAACTTGTGTAATGGTGTGCAAGTCCACTTAAAAATATTTTAGAGAAATAACCTCAATATTTGAAATAAATCCTTTAGAAAAGTGGATTGACAATATAAAAACCAAAAGTCTTCAAAACTTAGAAAATTTGTTATCATCAAAATCAAATATGGATTGTTTGCAAAACAACCTTGGGCTAACAATCCGCCTCATGCCACTTTTCAAAAATAGCTCTTTGTTCTGGAGTAGCATCGGCTACGGCAAGTTGAGGAGTCTCCTATTTGAGAACATGAGCAATTTTATCCACTATGAGAACTATCATAAGATTTCTCTTCCAATCAAGGAAGTTCGGCCCAGTGAGTTTGTTATCATCTAGGATTCTAGATAATAGGTTCGGCATCATGAATCTGCAAAAATAAAAAGAAAAATTCACAAGTATATTAATGATCTATTAGCATAGGGATTTTAATATCTAATAGTACCTCCCACTGAATCATGGCAACCAAAGAAAAAATAGAATATAACATTTATATTCAGTGTTTGCAGTGGATATTAAGAACTTTCAACTTATGTGCACATAATCCTATTTTAATAATCATGGCACAACTTATAAAAGCAAGTAGAATCTCCTTATCATGATCACATCACATGTTGCATATCACACATATACAAATTTCATGATTCTCGATGTTTCCTTTGGCCACCAACATAAACATAGTCTTCACTATTTTAGTGGATGTGTTTATTTGGTTAAGTGCAACCATCGTCTAAATGTCATGTAATTTTGTAATGGGTCGACATTGCTATTTTAGTCAACACCCCCACCACTCATACATGCTCACTTATCTTCACAAGAAGTATACAAGAAAAATTATAAAATCAACAATTGGTCGTGACTATTTTTGTTAGCCCAAGGTTGTTTTGCAAACAATCCGTATTTAATTTTGATGATAACAAAAATTTCTAAGTGCTTTGAAGACTTTTAGATTTTACTTTATCAATCCATTATTTCTAAAAAGTATTTCAAAAGATCGAGGTTATCTTTATTAAATATTTCTAAGTGTACTTGAACACCATTACATAAAGTTAATTGGTCAATTTTCATATTGTAGGTGTTTAAAAAAGTGTTGAATGGATTGGACACTTTCAAGATGCAAATTTTTCATTCCAGTATTGAATGTGTTTACACATTGAAGACAAGTGTCGACACATTGTACTGGCACCAGAGACAGCATTTTCAGACTAAGTTTAATGTGTTAACACATGCAGACTATGTGTCGACACATACTGTGAGAGAGAGAAAGCTAGATCCAAAGAAATCCATTGTTGATTCCTTCAAGACCAAAGCTTTCATTGTTAAATCTTATCCTCTTGCTCATCATTGACGATCCAACCTTCAAAGAGAGATAAATTTCTTGAAGAAAAGACAACAACTTGCAATTATTCTTACCCTAATTTCTAAAGAGAAAAAGTGCTTTAAAGAAGAGGAAAAACTACATCTACCAACCAAGCTTGTGCTCCCACCAGCCAAACTTTAGCTTTCCTTTGAGAATCTTATCTTCTTGCACACTATTGAGCTTTTCACTTGCTAATTTGGCTTAGAGAGCCATTCCACGCGTTTTGTGTTTTCCACTTACTTATTTGGCTTAGAGAGTCATTCTTTATTATTCATTTGAAACCATTGTTTGTAAATCACTTGAGTGTTGGGTAAACATTTGGTCCTACTCATTAGGGTAGAAGAAATCCCTTGAGTTTTGGGAACTATGAAGAGAGTTAAAGTGTGAGCTCGAAAAATGCTTTGTAAAGGTTCCTTAGCACCCGCGAAGCTAAGGTGTATTTGCTATTTGAAGAATAATGAACGAAGCCTACGGAAGTCAATAGCATTGAGAGGTGAACGTAGGCAAGTGTTGGCCGAACCACCTAAAATTGCGGTGTCGTCTCTCTAAATCTATATCTCTTTCTATTCGGTACATATTCATATTTGTGGAGATTTATGCTTTATCATTTATTGGTTATATTTAGTTTGCATTAAACACATTCATATCTGCATTTTTATTTGTTAAAGAGTGGCATTTTTCATATCTGTATTTTCATAGAACAATGATAAGTTTTTGATAAACCCAATTCACCCCCCATCTTAGGTTGTTAATTAGACTCACAATTTTAGTTTTAACCAATCATCAATCGAATAAAATTCTCAAATACCAACAATGGAAGGCTATGGGATTTAATTTTCTTGTAAAATTGTGATACCCCTAATCTTTTAAGCTACTTTTAAGACTCTTGTGTTAAGGTTTTTCTTTCAATATCTTTAGTAATTGTGTTCTTTTCCTTAGTATTTGCTTTATTTGTGCATTGTTTAATTGCTTATAGGTTCTTTCCTCTATTTAATTTATTTGGTTTCCAAATTCGTGACTTTAGTATTTTAATTTAACCTTTTAATTTAAATTGCATATGTGCTTTATTTCTTTAATTCTTAACTCCCTGCATTATTTGATTTACTTTCATGTGCTTAAATTTCTTATTTGACTTGAGTTTTGTTCTCTATAATTTTTAGATTTATTTAAATAATTTGAATAATTTTGTTCTCTATTTTATCGGTTTCTATGCGTTTAACAAAATTCTTCCATTCTCTTGTTAATATCTTAGTATTCCTATTGCTTGATTTAAACACGTGATATTTTTCCTAAGTATACTTCATTAGCTCATATTTAACATTTTCTAAGTATTAGATTTGATTTCTTGACACATGATTTATTTCGGTTCTAATTGCCCTTAAGGATTTCGGTATGCTTTCCCTTTTCATTCTCTTGTTTACATCTAAATTTTTACCTAGTGTCAATCTTGATTATTCTATCACTAATCTCGGTTAATTACTTGACTAATTACCTATTTCTTTTCTCTAACATATGCATTGATTAACTTTACAACTTAGCTAATCATTTTGCTAACCTAAGTCTACTTTGATGTCATGTGGGTCCCACTCTCTCTCTCCTCCCTAGGTCACACGGCACACACAAGGAAATCTTTGTTTTGTCTTGTTTTCTTTGTCCTTTTCCCTTGTCCCATGTTCTTGGCCTTAATGCATGAATAGTAAGATTCAAAAATGGACCAACCGGCCATGCTTGCTTGCAATCACATTTGATTTGATTTTGAAGTGATTTTAGCTTGTGTAAGTATCCTTAATCATCACCTAGGGAAGGGGAGTGTGCCATTTGGCTCCTCCAGCCCTTGTGCCGCCCAAGCCACCCAATCAAGGGGCTTGCTTGTGGCAGCCACCCCTTGACCAAATGATGGCAAGGTTGGCTATAAAAGCCAACCCTTGCCATGCATTTCTCACACCAACAGCCGGCCATTTGAGTTGAGAGAGAGAGGAGTGAGTGCTGAGAGCATTCGGCCAAGAGGGAGAGGAGAAAAAGAAAGAAGAAGAGGAGAAGAAGAAGAAGAGAAGGAAGGTGGAAAAACTTCCATGCCAAGGTAAGTTGGCAAAGGGGTTTCGGCCAAGGCCTTGACACCCCCTTGCACCACCTCTTTCCTACTTCCTCATCATCATTTCCACTTCTTCTTAGCCCCTAGTTCAGTGTCATTAACCAATAGATCTTGTGTTAATAGGAGAACATCAAGAGCTACCCGAGATCACCAAGGTAAGGGTTTAGGTTCTTGTGTTTTGTTGAGGATGGATAACATGTTCTCTTGTATTGATTGATCATATATATTTGTGTGCATAGAACTGTGATTCAATGATGAACATGTTAGGGTTATGTTGGATTCAAAGTTTTGCAAAAAGAAAAGTTCATAGGTGCTATGAAGTATATACTAGTCTAGACATCTTGCATGTTAAGGCTTAATGAATATTTCTTATAACATGTGTATGAGATTGCTTGCTGAGTTGGTTTGATTTTCAAAAGAGCTCTGGACATGCTTTATGAGCTATGGCAGTGGTGATAAGCCTAAACTTGAAGCCTTATAGACCACGGGTTGGTCAAGAAAAATGGCTTATGGTGTTGCATGTTGCACTACATGATTTTATGATTCAATGTCATGCATATGTGATATGAAATGTGGAGCAATAATGAGAATGATGATGGCCAAGAAGCTTTAAAGTATCCCTGATCAAGAAGAAGGCCAAATGGGGCCAAAGAAAGGAGCCATGGGCTCAAGAAAGAGGTTATGAAGTTGAAAGCATGAAAAAGATGCATTATGCATGTTCCTTGATGATTTGCAAATGATCTTTGTTTGCCTTTAAGTTTCTTGAAGAATCCATATGTTATGTGCTCTATGATTTCCTTTATGTTGATAGATTAAATTATTTTAGCCTAAAGTTTCAAAAAGCATAGATCAATCAAAGGCATGAACACCTATCTAGGGCATTTAGGCAAACATAGGTGCTGCCCAAATCGACCCTAAGCTACAGGTTGTATTTTTGCATGAAACTTTCCAGATAGTATCCTTATCTAATATTAGGATCCCTGTAAAAATTTCAGCCCAAAATGATGAAGGAAAAGGTCAAAAATGCCCCTGGAGGTCTCTGAGGGCAGATTCGACATTTTGCCTAATTCGTTAGGGAAAAAGGGTCCAAAATGAGAAAATGATTACATGGTTGGATAGAGCACGAAAAATTGATGGGGAGCCCAAATTTTAGTTCAAACCAAGTTGAAATAAGGGCCCAAATCACAAAGCCCGTTTAGGAGCCTAAATGGACTTTAGGCCCAATAACCCTAAAATAGCACCAAGCCAATAACACTTTGGGAATAGGCCCAGCAGGGTCTAAGGAGGCCCAATAGGCCTTCAATGGGGTTTAATGTCTTAGATCTTACTAGTTATTATCATGGTTGTTTCAATTGTCAATGATTATTCTTTAAACCTGTTATGTTTCTTTCAAGTTCATTGCAAATTAGTGTGCATTGTTTGGGTGAATGTTACATGTGTACTTTAATGCTTGGACATGAGATTGCATTCATAAGAGGAAAAACAAATGTGAGGAACCCCTAAGCCTGCGAGGTGATTCCCCGAATGGTAGTGACGGTACCGGGCACTTAGGAGACGTGCAACCCCCCACAACAGGGAGTGGGTGGGCTCCTTTATGAACGCTAAGGCGTAATGTTAAGGGTCCTGGTGCTGGAGGCACGGGACAGTCCCATAGAAGGGGAGGGGACGCACAACCCGACTCTGGGGGTGAACAGAGCAGACATCGGGAACTCCTCAGGAACCTATGATGGTGTGATGCATTGCATATTTTAATTCATCCAAGTTCATACTTATTATGCTTGAAGTTAGTTTTACACCATGTTTAAGTGAATTATATGCACAGTATTTGTTTGATCATGTTTCCCCACCCCCACCTTACTGAGTCAATAGGACTCACCCTTTTTCTCTTATGTTGTTTTTGCAATGTTTGGCGAATTGGGTATTGAAGAATGAAGCTATTCGAGGACGAGTTAACCTACGATTTTTACCCTTATATCCTGGTACTCAAGATCCGAACGTGGGTTTCGGATTCCTTGGAGTATCAGTGGAGCATGAGGCCCACTGGTTCTTTAGGGAGCCCTCACCCCCATCCCCTGTACCCCCACCATCCCCTGTACCCCCACTACCCCACTATCCCCGTTACCCCGATTTGAGGACTTTGGTTTACCAGATGTACCGCCCGAGTGGCTAAGGTTCGATTACGTTCCCCCGGCCCCGCCAACGGAAATAGTAGTACCACTCCGGGTCCGAGATTATTGATCTTACATCGGACTCAGACGAGGAGGATTAGTACCCCTCTTAGGCCTGTTAGAGTGTTTCGGGTATCTGTTTCCTTGTAATCAGTTTTCAAATTGTACGAAGCTCCCGAATTTTTGTAATGTAGCCTTTTATGTAGTCCCGGGAGGACGACCTGAACTTTCTTTGTATCAAGATGTCCTTGTTATTTCAGGTTTTCAATCTCCTTCGTGTCTCTTTCCTCATCCTTTATTTCAAGGTTTTTATCTCTACTCAAAAGCCTAATCTAACACTTTCAATCTAATTCGTTAATGAGATTTTTCTAAGTGCATATTATTACGATGCGATACTTTATATGATTTTGCCATATTTCTTTTAGTCGTTAACCAATTAAGGTTTTCCAAGTGCAAATATAACAATTTATTACTTTGTGAGATTTTACTTCTTTCGTTCAAGTTTCTAAACTGATTTACAACCTTCTTCTATTTACCATAACAGTTTTAAAACAAGTCTTCTGCTAAGTAAATTTGAGGGCATTTAAGCGATTCTAAGAGTTTTTATCGTGCGGTAATCCCCGAATTTTGTGCATGCTATTACTATACGCGAGCCGAGAGGGTAAGTACTAGCACGGGGCGTAACAAAAATAATCTCTTTTAACACTTACATTAAATCTATTAAAAAAAAACTTTTTTTTAAACCTGGTCAAACTAGGTTGACCTGTTGACCCACCAGTTCTGGTCCAACCCAATCGATGGTGGATATCGGTCTGGGTCTGGGTCTTGGTCCAGTTCTAACCCGGACCATATCAAGTGGTCCAGGTCAAACCCATATCTGGGTTGGGCAACAAGCCCGAGTCTAAACAATCGCCCTAGCCCGTATGGGCTGCCATGGCCTGGATCTTATCTGGCCATGGGCTGGCTCAACAGGGCCCAACTATTGGGCTGGGTCGTTGGGCCTTAGGCCGAGTAGGGCAACTGTTTCCCTACCAGAGGCCTAAATGCGCGACCTAGGGCATTTCATGCCCTGGGCGCTGTTTGGCCCCAAGGCCAACAGGGGAGCGCCCAGCGACATGGCCAGCAACCATGCCACCCTTAGGCCGGTGAGATACCAGCCAACACTTGGCTGGCCACCCCATAGCCTAAGGTGGCCGCGGGAGGCGGTGGGGAGTCCTAAAAGTCCTCAACCCCAAAACCCACATATCCCTTTTGGGATACATCATGGCAACGGCAACCGCTGGCCGCCAGGCCACGTGTTGCCATTGATGTGCCCGCCTAGGACTACCAGCCGTGGTCCTCAGCCAGCTGAGCCACCACTGACGGCTGGTGGTGGCCGATTTGGAGAGCAAAAAAAAATGGCTTTCACTCCTTGCAATTTAAGCCATCAAGAACAAAAAAATTTCAACAAAAAATTACAACATTAAAACAACCCGAATACGTTTCTTTCTCAAAGAAATCATAGAAGGGAGAACAACATCTATTGCTAGATTTAACAAATCCCCAAAAGAAAACCCACGGGCATGGGTTTTTCGCACAAAACTCTTTCCCTTTTCAAAGACCAAAACCCACGAACAAAAGAATTTTTTTTTTTTTTTTAGTTTTGCCAGATTGTCTTTTTCTCAATTGTGGATCCCACATGCACTTTTCAACAAAAGAAATCATACACATTTTTCAACGAATCATGAAGAACACGATCGTGTATGCTCATGAGCAAGAGAGAGAAACACTAACCTTGAGCTATGAGATTTCACAGACCTGAGCTCTGATACCGCTATTAGAGTGCGAGAATGCAACAAAAAGGATTTTTGAATCAAAAGTAGCCCAAGCATTCTGCCTCCTTCAGATCCCCTCACACAGTTTTTGAGAGAGATTTTTTCTAGAGAGAGAGAGTCTCAAATTAAAAAAAAATGAATTTCTTTACTCTCAAATGAATTTTTGAGCTATTTATAATGGCTTGCCCAGAACTCAACTGTGCTTATGCGTGGATCTTTAGGGACCTCAAATCTCGACCGTAGGATCGTCATGAAAAACTCTTTTTCATTAAACCCCCTTATATTCTGTAATCCGAATTTATGAGTTTCTACAAATTGTGATCATGTCATTAACATATCACAATTGACCCCCGAGATAATGAGATTATTTTTGTGAAATCCCTTTTGCTAACAATTATATGCTTATTTATCCTTCCACCATACTATATTTCACATGAGCTAATAGGACCGGAATAATATCACTGATAAAGTCCCTAGCTCATATAATTCTTAATTCTCAGTCTGTACCTAGTTGGACTCCCAAAAATTTCCAAAAATAATTTTTGCAAATAATTACTTAATATATTATATAAGTAAAAACCGTGAAAATATTTTTTCACAAAATCTCACTGCGCAGTTTTTTATTTGAGTCCAAACAATATACAGACATAATGAATATACTGCCTCATTAAGAGACTGGTGGATTCCATATTGAGCAATTATACAAATTCACTTACTATGCACAAGGCTCAACATTATCTGAATATTTGATCTGCGAAGACCATCACCAAACGACTCAGTCAAAGCACAAGCACACAACAAGCAAACCTGCATAACTCTCTTAGGTCTAAGGACAACATAAGCTAATTGTGCTGAATATCATTCTCTACATCAGTGATCGTTTCCAGAAGGTATTCATATTTGATCCAGTTCAGTGCATGTACTCTTACATTGCACCCACTCGTCTGCTTAAGGTCACCACCTCAATGACGGAGTCCATCATTCTATCTTATAGAGGCACAACGAGTGTATACCTATTTGTACATTTTCATGTATCTTGGTCTAGAACAAAGTGAGTCAATAAGGATCTGAAAAGTCATACTCTCCGCCTCCGATTCATTAATCATTGGCCTGATTTTTCTACAATGTTGCTCAACAATATGACATCTTATGTAGTTGCATGTACCCAAAATAATATACAAGTGATCAATCAAAAACAATGATTATAACAATAATTATTTCATAATTATTCAAAATGTTTGGCTTTTGAGGGCATACATCTAACAATACCTTATTCTCAAAATAAAACAAAACAAATAAAATTTACCTGGTACCAGAAAGCAACAAGATTCGGCTAGTTTGGGTCGATGAAGCATCTCGATCGATATTTGATTTAACTAGCTTGGTTGTGAAGCCGCTTAGGAAACATGTAAGGAAGGTCAAATATCAAATGAAAGTTAGTATATATGTCAAGAAAAAAAAGAGCAAATGAAAGGTTGTTTCTTTTGGACGACGAGAGTATCCGGCACTTCGCCCCAACTAATCCTCCGCATTTGTGCAACCTCCTCTTCCCACGCAAACTGCGTAATTATCGGCGCAGAGTCTCTGGACTCGCTCCAAAAGATTGGTAGCAAGTTAACAATTTCGAGCTTGAGATCTTAAACGAATAAGGCTCGCAAAGCCACCAGAATGCCGAATCCAAGATGGGAGGGCATTTTGAACTCCAAACTGAATGGTCAACCAGTAGGCCACCCCAAGGGACATGAGGCCATTTATTCACTTGCAAAGTAATTTGATATGTTCAATTAGAGAACCGAAGTGAACCGAAAGCTTCTCTTGTTAATCATCTTCTCCTCTTTCACATTAATCTTTCATGCAAAGGAAATTGTATGGTAATCAAGAATGTTGGATTGATGCAAATCAGAACAAAAGAATATGGCGACGCGGTTACCCTGAAAATTATGTGTCACAGCAGTGTTCCTTATAGACCACGTGCAGAGGCCAATACATAACAGCAATAATTAAAAAATGGGATTTTATGATGCAACGCAGCCACGCCTAGTTCTATCTTGTGTTTCAGAGCTCGGCTTTCTCAATGATCCAATAGAGAAAGGAGGCTGTGGCCCGTGAACATGAATCGAAGCCCTGTGGTTTGTATTCTGAGATAGAATTGAAGTCATAAATGTATTTATCAATCTGCAACAACAGAATACTCGTTGAGGCCACAATTCCCACCCTCTCCCCTGCTAAAAATTCATGCAAGTATTAAGATTTGATCCCAGAACTACGAGCAGCGATGATATTTGAGCAGATTTGAAGAAAAGGCCTGGCACTACGTTTAAGCTCATGTACTCCATTACAAATTATAACAAAATCATACTGTTAAATTGCCTTCAGGGAAACCAAATATATTGATTGCCAACTCTGTATGCTTCTAACAAGAATGTACGGTTCTAAGAACATGAGGGAGTTTTGAGTAGATCACTGACAAATGTACCTCTACTATCCAATAAATCAAAGGGAAGATCAGCACCTCAATACATTGCAGGAGATATAATATATAGCTATGACAGAAAACAGAAGTAAAAATTAAATCAATTGACAGCTGCCAAAACTACTCCAAACAGTAACACGTATAACATTGACAAAGAAGGCTATTGATTTTGTTGTTTTGAGATAATTTTGTTGCCATATATCATGTAGAAGACAAGTAGACGATGACTGAATTACTAAGGCAATCTGCTGACGTGCATCACACTACAATCAGTTCATTCCGATATTGTCTCAATTGGAGAACTTCGAAATCAACTTGTCGACATGGATTATGATATCATCTATGCAAGGGCGGACTGCAGCCTGGGGCTGAAGCATCCACGTCACAAACTGGTGAAGAGCGTCTGGATACTGAGGCTTAGGTCCAGCTGGCCACTTTACCTGCGCATTTATAATGGCCAACTGCAGGCTTCCTCCAGATTCTCCAAGTGCATATTCGAATGGAGATACCCCGTACCTGAAATAATCAACCACCAGTTATGGGCAAATGCTGGAAAAAACCTCGAATAGAAAAATAAAGTTTCCAAATGCTGCATAAAAGTGTATAGCTTCACTATTGTTCAATAACATCAGACATTCATCATATGCTTTTATCTGCATGTGCGCTTGCAAGAACGCTTGTACATCTAGCAAGCATCTTACTTATGCTGTGTTCCAAAACAGGCAGAAACCGGCAGTCACAGCTGCCAGATATCTTCAAGCAAGTATAGTTATGTGTTTTATTACACACTGGACATGAGCACACATGCAAGTGCTCAATTAAATACATACAAGTGCAACCATGTAGGCAGAAAAAAGGAATGGCGCTACTGTCTTTCAAAGTGAATGATGCCACTGTTAGCCATTATTAGGATCATATATCTAGCATCCAGTGCATTGAAGTAATAAGTACCCTTTGAAAGAGCATCCAGTATTTTCTAATTTGACGGGTCTAAGGCAAAATATGTGATAAAGGACAGAGTGGGGAACAATGTCGAATCCGTGGAAGTGGTAGGGTTTAGACTAGGAAAATTTATGATCTTGGGGCTGGTCATGGTGAGGGCAAGGATTTACATTTTGTCAATACAATTGGTGTTGGAGAAGTTTTGAATTGTGGTGATCGAAACAGTAGATTAAAGGTTGTACAAATTCTGGGCTGGAGCAAAATTTGGCTTCTTATGGCTGGCTCAAAGGATTATTCAGTGAATAACAGGTAGGAAGGAACACAAATTAAGTGTCCTTTCTCGTGCTACTAGTATTAGAACTCTTAAAGTCACTAAAAAACTAAACGCATAAGAAACACAAACAAAGCCTATTTTTGACTTGAAGAAAATGAACCCACGACATTTTGGACCTTCTAGCAAATTCTAACTCAAATCAATTACCGAAAGACCCACAATCTGCAGGAGTCGCAAAAAGTTGCTGATATGCTACTTCATTACAGACCTTAACTTGTAAAATGCCGAATAACACTGATACAAGACCTAGATGGTTATCGCAGACCTTTGAAACCATACCACTCTTGGATCAGTGTATAAACCATTCTAAGCAGTCAAAAGTAAAAACCACTCCAAAGCCAGTAACTTCACTCTTCTCCCATGGCTTCATCAATGTCAGGTCTATTTATTGGTCAAGCCAGACTTGACGAGTGTAGGTATATTATCACAAAAGATTTGCATTCAAAAGGTTCAGCCATTGAGCTCCTAAATTGCTTGAATAGATATAGATGCTGTATACAGGAGCCCATAATTATATTCAAACACATAGTTCCTCAAAAAGCTAATTAAAAATCAGAAATATATGGTAATGGCAGTAAAAGAGCAGGAATGATCCTCACATGATTGCATACAAGGTGCATCCTAAAGACCAAATATCAGTTCTCTCATCAATGTCAGCATGGCTTGGGCAATCCCACAACTCAGGAGCTCGAAAAGGAGCAGAACAATGCTCAGACGCCCATTCCTACACAAGAAGCCACAAAATCAGTATCAGCGTAGCAGAGGATCCACTGGGTTGATTGAAATGAAAACCATGCTCCTTTATAATGGTAAATCTTAATGATAACAAAGAAGGAAGACATAAAAGACTGCCATTGTCACAGCAAGAAAACACAATATGCATTAAATTATTGTCATTGGTATGGGAGTGGAGGGATAGACCTACAGCATATGATGTTTCTCCTAAATGATAATATATGCGCTATTGAGCACACGCATGTCCAAGTTTTCCATATATGAACCATATTAGAAATTTACAAATGGTCTTCTTCGACAGCCAAAGTTATAACATCACCATAATTGATACTAAGAAAGAAGTTGCAACTGATAAAACAGGCACCTGCAACTGTAGCGCCTCTGAGCGAGAGCGAATTTGCTTCCTGGCAGGTCTAGCACTCCCAAAGTCCATTAATATGGCAAGAGGAGGTTGTCCTTTTCTATGAGTTATAAGAACATTACCAGGTTTGATGTCATTATGTGCATATGGGGGATCAAAACTATGCATATGCTTGAGCCCTGCACAAAGCTGTGAAATTAAAATTCTCAGTTAAAACAGCAATATCCAATAGAACATATAAGATCAATATATCTAAAAATACAACCAATGTGAACTTAAGAGAGAAAAAATAAACTTCATTAGCCCTTCAGATAGGATCTAGAACCCTAGAAGTAAATGCATCTACCTTGAGGATAATAACAACCAACTGTGACTCTCAGATAGCAACTAACCAATCTATTTCAATGATTGCCGGCTTGGTGTTAAGAATTGATGACAGAGAGAATAATAATTTTGATACTAAAAAGCCACCTTAGGCAGTATCATGTCATGTAACAAAGCAAATAACAACAGATCCTGTTATTCCAGTGGTTCAGCTACACCTTTCTCTGATTTTGAGACAGATTCTTTATTCCTCTTCTCAAAACAAATGTTCCATGGAAAACAAACTATCCTAAGCTGCGGAAATTGATTTGCAGGAGGATCAGAACCCAAATAAATAGAAAACAAAAAAGATGGTCTCTGCACCTGTTGAAAAATATGAAGAACATCTGTCGTTGATAAAGCCTCCTTTTTAGCCTTCATAGCTTGGGCATTGTCCAGTAAAGTTCCATCCAAATGAACTGGAAATAGCAAGTAAGCTTCATGGTTCCTAGATGCTTCTTTTGTAGCCTGTCATGAAATATAAGTTCAGCTAAATACTATGCAGAGAATTACCTTTAAACAGAAATGGAAGTGCCTTCTGAAGAATATATAGAAACCGCTTCCCAAACTACTGAAGCATACCAATCAATTAAAAGTTAGAATAGATCTTGTTTTACATTTGAATCACATAATAATCCAGCAGGGATCATAATGATCGTAAGTGTGCCAAACAACCTGCTACCGGACAAATAATGGTACAGCCCAAAATCTAGTTAACCGTTTGAAGCTTAAAAAACTTGTCCCAGAACACTATGCAATTATCCATGACATTGGGGTAAAAAATCCTATGAGTATGCAACTACAGCACTAATTACTGCAAAAGTCATTCCAATGTTTCCTTAAATTCGCAAAAAAAAAAATATGTTTCAACTACTAGCAGGTCAGGACAAATGTCAAACCCAGACCTCTAGTTTTGCACCATTAATTTCTTACTAAAACCTTCTAAGCAGAGCAACAGTCATATCCCATTTTAGTTTATTGGTAAAAAAAATTATTTGAGACCCAAGATAAGAATACTTTTTTTTGATAAGTTACCCAAGATAAGAATACTAATAGACTATTATGAAAAACACTCCGAGTAATTACCTTAACAGAAATGATAGCATGATCAAGAAGGGGAAGCAAATTCGGATGACTGAACAGAGATGAAATGCGGATCTCTTCCCTAACCAACTCCAACTGTTCAGTATTCTGAATGAGAACTTTTTTCATGGCATAAGTGCCATCATCTGCACCCAAAGTTAAAAAAGAAATGAAAAACCAAATTCAAATCCTCTAGAACGCAAAACGAAACAAAAAACAAGACTCAATTTTCTTTTTCATCAACTGACTGCAAAGACAAAAGGAAAAACAAGTGCAAAACACGCACAAATACATGAAAAAACCACATTATGGTGGTACCCCATCCAAACTTGAGAAGGAGTCGCCCATTTTCACCTGTTTAACAAATTTAAGATATTCAGAAGATTTAGAGTTTTTCTACAACAGATACCAAAGTGAAAAGCCATCCCTTGAATATCATTTTACAAATGAAATAAAAACTAACTCCTTAGACTCCACCCGTTCAAACCAAGTCAGAAATTATTCATCTTATGGGTTTACTCGAATGGTTTTTACATATAAGCAATCACACAAAAATACTCGGTATTAGATATTGATGGGATGGCGTTAATTCATAGTTTATGCCATATATGAACATATGCAGAGAGAGAGACATACATAAATTCAAACAAATCTACATCTGTATCATAGAATTTGTCATAAAAGACTAGCTCCGAGCCACTAAAATGAGGAAAGAAAGGAAATTTTCTTGACATTCTGAAATTATTACTAGAAATCTCCGACGCATAGCCACAACCCATCCCATAATTAGAACATTGACAAGGGAGAAAAAGTTCTTTCTTTCCCTAAAAATCAATGGATTCAAAACATAACACCCAGAAATGATTAGGTTTATTTTCATTCGAATATCAAGACCTGAAAACGTTCAGAAAGAAGAGAAGATAGCCAAATCTACGAAATAACCACACAATTCTCAGAGCACAAATATCAAAAACAAAACATTAGTAACAAAAATTAACTTACCACACATCACATTCCAAGCTTCTTAGATTATGTAAAAGCACATACTCGTAGCATAAAACCCCACAAACCGATCCATGGAAAAAAGCGAAAGCATAAAAATAAAAAAGACTCTGAAGAAGAGAACAACGACGACAAAAGCCAAAACATTACAAAAGTAAGAATGCAAGGCTTTCACAATCTAAGATCCAGGACCATAAGAAATGTCATTGTTCCAACCGAAATCTCAATGACACGAAATCATAATTCCCTAATGCCACCAATTCAAAATTGGAATTCACTAAAATTTTCTCAATCACTCACGAGCTCAGACACTAAAAAATAGTCAATTCAGATTCCTAACACGACGAACCAGATCGCAATGTCTCGAAAAAAATTGAAACACGGTGATGAAGAGCGGGATCGAACCAGAGAGATGAGAGGGGTCCTTGACTTTCTTCTCCAAGCCGCCACCACCACCACTGGAAGCAGAGTCGGTGAGCACCTCCTTGACCAGGAAAACGAAGGCGAAGCCGCCCTCCCCGAGCTGCCTCACGATCTTGAACCGGTTCTCATTGATCCAAACGTCACCTCCGCCGTTTACTGCGTCGTAGAGCGCATTCAACCCAGAGAATGAGCAGCCCATCTAGCTCCCCTTTGAAAAGTTTTTCCTCTTCCAAAGATATGAAATCAGGTTTTCCAAAGTCAAGAAGAATTCTGAGAACCTGATTTCATGTCAATGAGTTCGAGAGTAAGAAGAGTTTCTCGTAATTTACTGTGTTTTCTTTAATCTTATGCGTTGGCTTTTTCTCTCTCGAGTTTTATTTCTTGGATCTCTCCAATCTCGGCCAAACACATGGTTTGTTTTCTCGCTCCAAGTTTTTATATGTCCACTTCTTCTCCTTAAAACCAAAAAATAAAATAAAATAAGTTTTTTTAAATGGATCAAGTAGTTTACTATTCACAGATTTTTCTTCCACTGCTAAGGGAGTTTCTATTTTAATTATTACTAACGAATCAAATTATCATCATCATTTATAATTTTTTAGAATTGAGAAAGAGACTCTATAGCATGATCTTACAACATTTAAGGATTTTTTGCGCGTGTCTGTCTCAATCAAATCATATAATTCGGATAAAAAAACTATGAAAGATAATTATACTCTCTCAAGTAATAGGTCTGAAATAGTTTAGAATTTATTTTGTATAAAACTATAATGTAATATTTAATTAATCATTCCACCTAGATATATTATTCTCTTTTTTTTTTTTTGGTGGAAACAAAAAAATTGAATAAGTCACATCTATTTGTCTTTGATATATTCTAACATATTTTAGCAATTAATATACTACTAAATTAGAGTCAAATGATATTCTGTTTCATATGCTTTACATCCTATTAATTAAATATATTACTAGATGTTTACATGTCTTGTTCTACAATATATCTAATTAGTTGATGTTCTCTTATTCATCTAAAAAGGGTAGACAATATTATGTCTTTTTTCCCTCTTTGCCAATCCCCTCCAGCCTCCCTTTTGGCTCCTGCCTTTTTTCCTTTAGGTAAAGGACCTTGGATTTAATGTCCACCAAAGACTCACACGCGCTGTTCCGTTGTCATCCTCAGCCGCCGACCTGCCACCCCGATCCACCAGATCGACTTTCAGGTTTCAGTGCATGGGCTAAAATATCTTGCAATATTTGGAATCTTTCCTTACTCTTCTAAAATCTAGGGCTCCTCCATTCTCTTAATAAAGGTGGAATTCCTGTTTATAAGGAGTTGACATTGCTTCCTTCCCTCAGCTAGTGTTGTTCCGTTGTAAAAAATCTTCAAAATAAAAAAAAAAAAATGATAGTTGGTTAGATTAGATTTTATTGGATCAATAAAAAGTTAGTGAAATTTTGCAAAGATATTTGATTATAAATTAATTTTAGTGTAATTTGAAAAAAAAAAGTGTTAGAGAAATTATTTGATAGATAAAATAAAATAGAAATGATTAATGAAATTTATTTAATAACAAAATATTGAAGTTTGATGAAAAACATTTAGTGAGAAGATTTGATTGATTTTTTTTAAAAAAAAAAAAAATATTAGATTTTGAAAATTTGATAAAAATTATGTGAAAAGGTATTAAAAGTTAGTTTTTTTTTTTTTTTTTTTTAGATCTTGGAGTTGGTTGTAAATTTTTTTACTTTCAAAATATTCACTTAAAATGGTAAATTTTTCTTCCTAGTCAAACATCACCTAATCCAACTTTCCTTGACCCTGAAATCAAGAAACTATGCGACTGGACTAAAGTTGGGATCCATTTGCCTTTTTGTTTTATATTTTTCTGGCACTTTTCTGTATTGGTTTTATTAATATAAGATAAAATCCTTCTTGCTTGAAGGAAGCAAAAGAAGAAAAAGGTAGACATGTCTAGGAGTCAAAGCAAGCATTGTGCTTTGCTTAGATCTAGCTCTTCAATTAGACCCAGCTGCATGATACACTCATACGAGGTGGAATTATCGGAATTTGGGGGCGCGGATAGCAATGACGGGGAAGAGAAGATCTTTTGACGTGATTCTTACAGTTATGTATGGTTGAAAAAAAAAATCTTCAAAATTTGTAACCAATTTGATAGTTATATGAATATTTAGGTATATTATAATTTTATTAGTGTTTGGAAAAGAATTGGTCAAAATATTTGATTATAAAATTGATTTTTATTGGACTTTTAAAAAAAGTGTAATGGTGATGAAATTTTTTAATAAAAAATATTAGAAATTGATAAAAATATATATATAGAGAGAGAGAGAGAGAAATTAAGTTGATTTTTTTTATTTAGAAAAAATATTAAAATTTGTGTGAAAAGGTATTGAAGTTTGTGGTGAATTTTTTGAAATTTTGAATGTTAAATTGTAAGGACATGTTCGTTTGCAAAAGTATTATAAAATATAAATGTATTCAACAAAATTTACGAAACGAGCATCCAAAATCTCAAAAATTTCATACACAAATATCAATACCTTTTACACAATTTTCAACAAATTTTTACACAATCTCCTGTACCTTTTCACAAAAATTATAACAAATCTTCTTTCTTTATACTTTTTCACTTAATTTCAATACTTTTTTTATTAAACAATTGCATCAAATCATTTCTCTCTACTCCTCTTTATAAGCTCCAACGAAAATTAAATATCTTTAAAATTTATTTCCAACCTTTATACAAAAACTTATAAAACTCTAATCCACATAAATATTAAAAATTCTATCAAAATCTTAAAATCTTCCAATTTTTTAAAAAACGAACATCCTTAATTTTGTTGCCTTCAAAATGTTCACTCAAAATGTTGAATCCTTCTTCCTAACCAAGGTCCAAATCAATGAGAAGAAATCAATGGGGGTTGAGAGGCGGCGGTTTACCCTCTAGCGGATGTCAGCAGTACAAGTCGAGCGCAGTCTCTTCCCCAAAGAATAACTACGTACACTGTATAACTTATACGTGTGTATTATTGTTCAAAATTTCAAGAAACTTGGAGTGCTCTCAGGCGAATCCAGATCAAGCTGCTCTCAGTCAAACCTAAAAGAAATTGTGTTTTTTTATGTAACCCAAAAGAAACTTTTCCCTTTCTTCACGCAATGCTTAGCAATATAATCACTTGCTCAGATAGGAAATAGAAAAGAGAACAAGAAAAAAGTATAATAATTACTTGCTTAGGGCGAAACCTATGACTGGTCAGTCTTTGAAAAGAAGTAAAACCATTCACTCTGCCCCAGAAAATGAAAAACAAGGAAAAAACCTTTCACTCTTTGGGAAACACTCGTATTTAATAATTTAAACTAGGCGAGGGCTGAAGGTCAGAGATGCTACCATCATCCCTTGCCACTCGCTGAAAATGAACAATATTGGAATTGAAACTTTCTTGTTTCCAAAGAAAAAATGGCTAAACCTTTTAAGGGTTCATGTAAGTGAAATGTCTTTTTGAAAAATGAAATAGCAAATTGTCACATTTCTCACAGAGTAGCACAATATATAGCACCATCTAAAACGCCCAAAACCTAAAAGGTTACCCTCTTTATGCATAGGATACACGGAAAATCCTCTGTGATTCTGTCGATACTTGTGCCACCAACTGCAGATTAGAATCTCAATCCAAAACAATCCGTGATAAGTGAAACCTGTGCAACTTATTGTCTAGATAGTCTCAATATGAGTGTTACTAAACATGTGCCAACGTTCGTAAGCAATCAGTCACAGTTCACAATTCTATGCTCACTAGCTGGTTGTTGTTGGGTAATGCAATGTATGTTTCCACCTGCCAAAACAATCTCTCTTGCTCCTTCGATTCTTACCACCTGAGACAACACGGACATAATGATGTTTAGTCAGGCCTAGAAAATAACTGCACATTACTGACAGTTCAACAAATGAAATCAGTTACCACTGAGCGTTGGCTCAAGTGGTACCTCCTCCCTTAGGGAGGGTAAGATCCGGGGTCGAATCCCCCTACCCGCAGGCTCTGCCTGCTTCCCCTGTGACTTTAAAAAACAACAAATGAAATCAGTTAAAAAATTCAGAAGAAGGCATAACCTCTTCCATCATACATCACGATTACGGCATGATGTTAGATAAAAATAACATGAGGCCTCTCAAGAAATTTTCAAATGAAGATTTTACATGTATATTGAACAATAATATTTTTCTTACTTCATGGTCTGGAAATGCTTCAGATACAACACGACCAGCTTCTTCATCCCACTTTTGGTCACCGAATTGTGGCAAAATGATTCCACCATTGGCAATGTAGAAGTTCACATATGACGCGGCAAGTCTTGTACCTGGAAGTCTTGATTTAGCCTCACCATCCTGTTGCAAAAACAATGAGTATGATATGAAATAGGCACTATACCATTCAGAACTCACATTTTTTGCACATAATCCACATGGAATCAGGATAGAACTAAAGTAAATTCATTTACTACATCATATAACAGGAGGTCTAAAACTCCCCAAAATGTGTAAATATTTCATGAGTTCCAGTGATATTTCTCTTTCTTACCAGGCAAGGTAAATGTGATCAATAAAACCAAAACAAAACAAAGAAGGGGTGTCGGGGAAGATGGAGGATACACAAAATTGTATCAGGCATTCTGAAAAAGGGTAACTCTACCAAGGACAACCAAAGAGGCTTAACTAAAAGATCAACAATGACATGGGAACAAAAGAGGTCGTGTCAGAACTCCATACTAGTAGCTGCAGTGAACCACCTTCAAGAATTTACTTCCCTTTGGATAAAGCACGTGTAAGAGCATAGAAGTGAAAAAGTAAAATCCATGTCCAATTTATCACCTAAATTTGGGATTGACAAATAGCTAAACCAAGTGCAATTAGACAGAAAGTTCATGACATATTTAACCACTTTGTTTTTGCCATGAAAACAACTTCTAGGCATGCCATCTGAAACTTCCCCTTTCTAGTGCGCATACAGCAAAAGAGTGTCTATATGTTGCTGATAACAATTCTTCACTTCTAAATGATGACAAAACACTCATTTGTTGTTTGTGATAAAGCACTTTGGAAGATAAAGTGGAAACACCATCTTTTATCATCTCATATGCCATTGGGATATTTTAGTAATGCAACGTGACTGCATACAAAAGCATGGACTAATTGCTTGTCTGTTATTTCCTTTTTCAATTGCAAAAAACAAATGAAGCTAGACACAAGAAAACGTTTTTCAATATGTAATGCAACCAACTCACCCACATGCAATCAAACGTGTGCCTTCACCCTTAACGAATCATCTTCAGAGATTGAAGAAGATGATTCAGAGTGCACCTTTTGGCCTCCTCCAGAGGATCTAAATGATTTTCTTCAGCTCGCTCAATGATTTAAATTTAGTAGTTATTCCAATTTCTATTCTTGTCAAGATTTTCACCACAGCTTCGTCAGCAAAGAAAAGCACATCCATCTTTATAGACGTATTTAGCTGCATTTTGTTAGGGTAATCTTATTTATTTAGAAAGTCAAAGGGCGGATCTTTTCAACTAGTAAGAAATTCTCTAGGGAACAAAAAGAAAAAAGGGCAATGCAAGCGCAATTCATGCAATACAAGAATGAAGCCAGTACCTTGGTAATCATTTTTACAATTTAATAACAGTATGAAAAACCCAAGGGAATTAAAGTTTCAGATTTTAAGTCAGCTTTTTCAATTGTAGACAGACAAAAGTTAAGAAAGAGACCCGAAAAAGCCCAATTCTGGGCCCTCAAACATTTACCTGGATTACTCCAGCAGCCTCTTTCTCTGTCATAAAAAGCGGCCCTGGAACATGAAGTTTAATTACTTGTAGTTTCCTACCCTTCGCATCGCTGGTATTGGAAAGAATGGAGAAGGCTTCTACAGATCGCTCATACTGAGGATCATTTTCATCATCAGTCCAAGACAACAAAACCACACCAGGCTTCACGAAACAGCACATGTTGTCAATGTGACCATTGGTATCATCATCACCTGTTCAACATGAGTTTCAAGAAACATAGAGAAGGGGATCAAGTGATATCTATCTGTCTAGAATTTGGGTGCAAATGCATGCACATTACTAAAAGCTGGAGTTTGGGTTCGAAATTGAATGAGTCATTGGCTAGGGAAAGACAAAGGAGAAAGTTTGTTGTTGGATAAGAGAAAGGAGTGATAAATTCCTTGAGGGATACAGAGGACAAGTCCTCTTTCCAATTCCACCTGCATACATATCGTCTGCAACCTTATGTAAAAGGAATAAGATAAAATGGCTTATAGTACAGAGGACAACTTTCAAGAGCTAAGAGTTTCTCAATACAATTAAAAGCCTAAGCTGTCTGAGTAAGTACACACAGAGAGCAGTATTGCATACCATATAATCCACGCGGCAACCAAATAACCTTCCTGACTCCAAGATATGCCTTCAGTTCAGTCTCTATTTGCTCCTTATTTAGATGTGGGTTCCTGTTTTTATTCAAAAGGCATTCCTCTGTAGTAAGGCAAGTCCCTGAAGGAAGAAGAAAAATTCTGAATAAACGCAACAATGAGGCAGTTGATGGGAAGAAAGCAGAAGGGTTTGATAATTTATTGACAGCTGTGAGAGAAACCGGCTCTGAATTTTTGCTAAATGATTCGGGTAGTGAAGGCAAGTATGAGAAAGATCCAGTGTAGAAGATATAACAAATATGTGAGGCCTTGAACCATAATAAGACATTAGATATCATCCCAGTAAAAGCAAAATTCTATATTTTGTGACTAGGGTGGTAGGTAGGTATGTGTTTCCTTTAGGAACAATCTCTGACCACTATATTTGCAAAAATTAGTCTGCTTTCATCCAGCAAATGGAACAGAGATGGGAACCTTGTGCATTCAGTGCAGTGAATGTCCCCGGATTCACTGAAAAAAGGGTTTTAGATGGTTGTCCTAGTATGTACAGGATTCATGAGTGCCAGATTCATTTTGCAAGTTCATTATTACAGGTAGTTCCTACTACGTCATTACATTCCATTTAGGATTAGGAATAGGTGTAAGCGGTGAAGCAAATCCTTCAAGCATGCATAAAAATTTGATTCGTCAGTAACAAAAGAATATAAACCTCCCTTTGTATCGCTTGCTCATCAAGAATTGTTTCAAATGGATGAGTATATAACCATCTTAAAAGATAGAGAAGTAGATTCAGGAACTAATACTTCTAAAGTTAGCACTTTCACCAAGACAATCATCAAGTAAAAGATAAGTTACAGATAACTAGCTATTCACCAAAAATGATTCTGGTGTTTAACCTTATAAACCTCCATAGATCCCTTTAAATTTTCAATGAAGTCACAAGCAACATCAGTAACTCCATTAATCAAAAGCCTACATTGTATCACATCTGACTTTAATAGGCTTTTTCATGAAACCTACGCAGCATAAAAGGACCAAATCTGTAGGAACTCATCCCTTAAGGCTATACTAATGTGCTTATAAATTATATGCACCCATAAAGCATCTCGTCAATTCCCCTTTGATTAAAGTACACTAGTACAACGAGTCAAAAATTGTCCAACATTGATTAGCATTTCAAAATAACTTATTTTCTTTGAGAGCCTTTTGATCAAAAACAGAAATAAAAAGTATTCTCAAGCCGCTTCCCTGACAGAGCAAATATTTGTTTTGTTGGGGGGTTACCTTCTCCATCGACATGGATGCTTCCACCTTCAAGAACAATAGTCTGTGGAAACCTAGGAAGCTTCTCAACCTCCAAAATCTAACAAAAAATCAGAAGAATATTAAAAATTGTATACAAGACTTGGAAAATCTATAAGTAGATAAGAGGAACTAGCGGTCTATGAACTACATGAGCTGCAGTAACCTTTTTTGCAACAAGGAGGTCAAGACTCCAATCTTGATAGCAACCATCTTCGACGCCTAGAATGTTAAGAGTAACTCAAGTTAAGGCTCCAGCAAACATGGCACAACATTTCATGAATAATGAAGTACACAGCTAGAGTCACTAACTTTGGGAACAGTTCTTGGCACGTCTGTTAATGTGATGTGAGTGATGTTTCTTTGGAAAGTTGGCAAATGGGATAAATTCCTAAATTGCTTGCCTAGGATTAGCCGACATATTGGCTGTATAAATACAGCCTTACCTCTCCTTTCAAGTGTAGTGTCTCTCATATATTGGCACCACCGCCAAAACAAAGGGAGATAGTTTTGACAAGTGCTGTATGATTTACCATGGTCTTGATCAATTGAAGAACATGTCATGGTATTTGCAGTCCATAATCCCCATATGAGAAAAAACAGGGCAGTAGATAAATTTTCTAAAATGATGCACCACTTGTTCTGCACTATTTAGAAACATTACTGATGCACCAATTATGAACAAACTTCATTTGCTCACATTTTGTTCCTGATTTAGTTACTCAGATTCTTGTGTTGATCAGCCCTTTTCCCTTTCCTCTTTGGCCAACGAGATTGATGATCAGAAAATGACAAATTGTTTCGATAAAATAGTACAAGGAAAAGGAACAGGACAGAACTTAGACACAGACCTAAGTTTTAGCCTCTGGTGTAGCATATAGCATTACTGTAACCTGTTCTATGGATAGAATGGGAAAGAAAAATGTTGCAATTTTTATACCAATAAAAGATTATTGTTTTAGCAAATGTTGCACCCCTTTTTTTCGAACATTAAGATATAAGATAAAACACTATGTTCATGAGAGACATGAGATGACTGTTCTAAAGCTTACCTCCCCAGCTGTTAAAATTCCAATCAATGCCAGCAACCTTTTGCTCTGAGATACCAGAACTTGATGTGCTCTTGCTTACAACAAACTATTGAAAAAGGAAAAAAATAATTGTTCCATGGTCAATTTAAGCATCCAACTGTAGATATTACAATAGCAGATTCCAAAACAAGAAGGGAGAAGCTCACAGTTGGTCCAATATCACGAAACCAAGAGTCATTCATACTCATCTCGACCACTCTTACATTTTTTGGTAGTTGACTTCGTGCATTTGCCCACTGAGAATGCATTGAACCCAAATTTCAGAGTAGGTTAAGAAGTATATGAAAGATACGGTGAGCGACTGAAATCTTCTTTAATAACTTCTACTAACCTGAGAAGCACTTGCACAGATTGTCACAGGCTCAAACTTTGAGATTGCAGATGCTACCTTGGCATATACATGTTGGGCAGGCACTGCATTCTCTCTCCAGTTATCTGGTCGTTCCTGTAACACAAATGAAGCTTTTTTAAGAACAAGTTAAGCATGATAGAGAGTGAACGTCTGGGAATGATCCACAATTAGAGCATACTTGCCAGAGATATAAAGCTTAAAAACAAAGATAAGTGCTGGGATGGTTTGAGAAGGAAGATTAAGAGTGACAATAAGTCAGGATTACATACAGCGCAACCAAAAAACAGATGCAGCACAGATGGAATATCCAAAGATGATTCATGACATGGAAGTTATTAGGGTAAAAGAGTAATGAGAGTGTAATAACTTTCTAACATAAAAACTTCAATTAGAAAGAAATTAGACAGAAAGAGAAGGGGGGAGGGGGGGTTTAAGCACCTTGAGATGTATATCTTACTTCAACATCTGAGAAAGTCATTTTTTAATGTTGGTAATGAGTAATGACCAAGCCACAAAGCACAGCTAAAAGGCCTGTTTCCCAGAGCTGTGGATTTTAGCATGGCGACATGACTTCTTCAAATGATGTTAGAGTTTGGGAGGTCAGAAGGTATTTGAGGTTAATGATCTTTGGTCCATAAAGCATCTTCTCTCCCCAAAAATGGAGGGGTGGAGCCAGGTCACAGCCTCAATGCCTAATAGATCGAATCATATTTACCTACTAGAATATCTTTTTGAGAATGGAATTTCTGCAGGGCAGTGCTCAATTGGAAGTGGCGTTCAAATCCACTGGTGATCACATCCTTATTGGGTTTGGTGTTCATTTCATCATGTTAAGGGAAGTGGTACCTGGCTGTGATTATTTTATTGTTTGCAGAAGGCATCAAAGTTATTTGAATCAATTCTAGTTCACTTGGCAAATGGCTTCCTTTGGTGCAGGTTTTAGGTTCTTCACGAAACTGCTTTTGGCTTATATCTGATACAACAAAACCGCATCTTGGTCACTTGGTCTCAACAGACTAGGGCGCTTCTAGGTGCCACAGATGCATGAAAAGCACTTTTGGATCCGGCAATACTTCTCCACACAAAAATGAAGGCCTAAATATTTTCCCCCAACCATCAATGTCTCAAAACATCGCATTCCAAACACAAATACATTAACTAAAACTTAAAAAAGGTTGTTAATATCCAATTCATGCATATCCAGAGAAGACATGCCCCCATTTGATTCCCACAAAACCACCATAGACGACCATGTGAAAATTAATAGCATTAAAGGAAAAACCTCGAACATATGAATGGCATTACAATAACCTCAGACCCAGAACCCACGACACATCCAACTTAGGCATACATGTATTGAGGCCTCACTATTACATACATCTGCTTTACTATTGACGTGGATATGTATGTAATGGGAAAAATTCAGACATATCATGGTTTTTTGCAACTAACCAAAAGCCAATTTACGATTAATTGGATTTTACATCCAACATGAATCAGGCAGAGAAGTGAAAACTCATCTTCTCAAACAGGAAAAACAGGAAGTGTTAAATTTCACGATCGATCAACCTGAATCACATTGTTAGGTAATGGGAAAAACCGGAAATTGTTCATACTTACAGGCCAACCCATCCAGCACTGTGAATGAGTTTCCCACTCAGCAGGCATGCGGCATCCATGGAAAGCAGGAGTTCCTTCCAACTCCATCTTTGTGAAGTGGCCAAGCTGAAAAGGTGGACGTGGGGTGAAGTAGCCTGACAGAGTCACAGATTGTGACTCCGACACTCCGGTAGCGTTTATCGACGTTAGAGAACAATCAACTGAGTAGTGCGGTCCAAAACTGACCTCTGTCCGTGGAATCTCACGTGGTCCTGGATTCCAGGAGGGCAGGATGGTCCAATTCTTTAAATCCTCACCCTTAATTTGAGATGAATGGTGAGGATGTGGCCACGTACACATTACTAAACGAATCTTTAAAAGAAATCAAACAAAGGCGCTCACAGACTGCAAATGACGTTTATTATAGGGAAAATGACAAATCACTTGCAATGTGACACGTATCATTAAAAATAAATATAGGAATTTCTTTGGCGTAACTTCTGTCCAGGATGTTTCTTGGAATAGATAAATAATCCTCATGGAGATGGATATTATTGTTGTGTAATCCTGGAGAAATTCCAGTTCATGGTATTTTATCTCTAAGGATTTGTGGCTTTGTCTAATTGCAGGTTACGCAGCTTGATCTCCATCGCCACTTCTATGCCCTCGGTGTCGGAGTGATTGAGGAGGTCCGGGTCCAGCGAGATACAGGTTTTGGTTTTGTGAGATACAGTACTCATGCCGAGGGCGAGGCAGCCCTGGGGCTATTCAGATGGGGAGTGCCCAGAACTGAAATTCAGAGGAAATGCCCCGAACTGAAATTCAGATCCCTGCTATTCAGATGGGAAATGCCCTCGCCATCTATGTTTAATGAACTTCATTTAATTTGTGTTTGAGTGTTAAAATTTTAAGATATTAAAATTAGTGAAAAAGTTAAGAATAAGATGGTTTAAAAGAATTTTTTATATTTATTATAATGAAAAATAATAATTTAATGAAGGGAGAGAATATTATAATTATTTTATTACGTTAAAATTTTGAAAGATCTAAAATTTTAGTAAACAAACACACATTTAGAATCCCCCTCCCTGCTCCCCCAACACCCAGGCAGTTGTTGGGGTGGTTGCAGGATGGGGAACGTCCCCTAACCCGAGCGACGGCTCTGGCCGTGAAGGGGTCGGGGTGGGTACTCTTTCAGTTTTTATTTTTTATTTTTTAAGATTTTACGATTTTAAAATTTTAACTTTACTATTAAATTATAGGTTTTGTATTTTTTGTATTTTGTATTTTGTATTTTTTCAGTTAAATACTTTTAACTAAGTTAAGTCTACTGATATTTGGTATCAAAATAATAAATTTAATGAGCTTTTTTATTATTTATTTTTAAAATTTAATGAATTTTTTAAAAAGGCATTATTCGTCATTTTTCATTTATTATAAATCAAACCCAATCAAGTATTTCTCTTTCTTCTCCACTCTCTCTATTCTCGCTCATTTTCCCCCTTCTCTTCCATTCCTATTCTCTCTCTGAGAACCAAATCTTTTAAGTCCAACTGCATAACAGGTAGAGGACTCTTGTAAGCTTAAGGACCTCCTAGGCCACCAAGACATGCTGCACTTCCATAGTGATCATTGGCCAAGCTTTCGATTTTTCTCGTAAGCTTCAACCTGAGCCTTCTTAACTCCACGATCCAGTGGCAAAACGTTGCAGACAGTGTACCCAATCACTTCCCGCAAAAGATTGTCTCTTTCTCCAAGTTATAACAAATCTCTACCTTCCATAACAATTGGGTGATAATTTGCGAAATTTGTTAGGGTGTGAATTCCATGCCACATGGTCAATATTTGCAAGCAGCAAATCTTGTCAAAACTTCAGCCACCATCTAAAGGAGAATTTAATGCACGAAAAGCTTGAAGATGTTTTTCTTCATTTCATAAGTTGATGTCTCTCTATAAATAGTGGCTCATGTAAGTGAGTAGTGTGTGCTTATGTGAGGAGCACTGTACGACAAACATCAAGGAGTGGGTTGAGACTTGAGAGAATTGTTAAGGAGATACAGTGGAGAGTGAAACGGACAAAGTGAAAGAGTGAGAACAGGAGAGGTGTCGCAAAGAGGGGTTTAGATTCAGTCCAGACCGTACAGGTCCAGACGCATCCAGACCCACGGTCTGGATTGAATCCCACGAAATTAACGACATAGAGGCTGCCGCGTCATTTAATGAGGCCTCTCTATAGTCGGCTCGGCTTGGCTCCAGTGGGCGCGCGTCATTTTGTCCCACATCTTTCCGGTCGGACCACTATAATTTAAGTGCGACCACACCTCCGACCGGTATAGCTGCTGCTTCAAAATCTCTTCATATTTTAAAACCCTCGACATTTCAAAATCCTTAGACAGAAACCCACCTCCTTCCCAAATCTCCCAAATCCCTACATTTTAGTTTCCCACTTATTTGAAAATTCCTCAAATCCTTCCCATTTCGAAATCCCTCAAATCTCACCCTTTTTTTAGTTTTCGTTTGAAGAGCGGAAGAAACCTCACATAGTGGGTCAAGGTGTGGTCACTGGTTCTGTCTCAGTCTCTCTGTCTATGGCCTCTCACTCGATTTACTAACATTTTTTTATTTGATTTTGTTTTTTGTTAGGTTCCGATCTTCTTGTCAAGAAAGTAGGGATTTTGAGTTGCTGTAGTGGCCACATTAACGGTAAGCCCAATATAATTTTTGTTTTTTTTGCTCTAGGAATTGCTAATTGTTGGGGTCACATTTTGGCGTTGCTTTTATCTCATTTATCTATTTCCTATGGACATTGTTGTAGCTGCATACATGGTTGGGGCTGTAATGTTCATCGTTTCTGGTGAAAACTTGTACATATTGTTTAACTTTTAGTTTGATAAGTATTATTTTTTGTTGCTCTTCTAAATGGCATGGGACAGAGTTTCCTTTTCATCCATGTTTTTCCATTTTGTCTTCTTGCCTGCTTGTCGAACATCTGAAAACAGAAAAAATTGGACACCATGCCTAGGATCAAGCATTGTGCCAGGAAGAGTAAGAATACAGCATCATCTTCAAGGCTGAGGAGAGAGGTGCCGGAAAGTGCAAACCTCGCTGATTTTCAAACTGATGATTGTGCTACATCATTTTATATGGATTTTGCCAAAAGGACAGTGATTCGAGGAAAGAACATAGAACTCGATCTGATAGGTGAGTTAGATCTCTATAGTCATTTCCAATTTCAAGGGTGGGAGAATTTGTGTGAAATGGGTAGATATATGTACCCAAAGTATGTTAAGACAATTTTTTGCCAACATGACGTGGACTAGGGACGTAGATGGTCTTACCATTAGGAGCTTAGTGGGTAGGAAGCTCATTGAGCTTACTGTTGAGATTATAAGGATCCCTTGTCATGGGGAGCATGTATATGGTTGCAGAACATGAATATGTATAAGTTTATATATGTCAGTAGTAGATTTGTTAGAGCAAATTTGTTATTTATGTGTAAGTATACATATGTCAGCAGTAGATTTGAACTAAAATGAAGTTTTCTGGCTTCAAGGAATGAATATATACCTAGGCTGTTTTTTTGTGAATTTCTGTTATATCGAATCCTCCTGTTATATTCTAATGGTGCAAACTATTTAAATGGCATCCACCTTTCTTGCTCTTTAATATTTCTAATTGGGGGGGGGGGGGGGAATCGGGATATTTCCCGGGGGGGTCTGAACAAATGGGGGGGGGGGGTTTTAAAACAAAACGATTCGTTTTGTTATTATAATAATAATAATAAAAAAACCCGGGGGAAAAGGGGGGACGCGGGGGGGAGGGGGAATCGAGATATTTCCCGGGGGTCGGGGGTCTGCAAACAAATGGGGGGAGGGGGGGTTTTAAAACAAAACGATTCGTTTTGTTAAGTGAATACATACAAACCCACTGATTCTCTCTCTTTAAGTGAATATATACAAATTAAACAACTCAAAATAGACAAAAAGTTTATAGCAACAAGCTAAACAGATACTTTTGAAACTCACCAAAAAAAAAAAAAAAGAATAACTTTGATGCAGAGACAATAGAGCCTTCTAACCTTTTTTGATTTTGTCTGGAGGTAGGGGATTTCGGAATGAGATTTCAAATGGATGATCTGGGAACAAAATGGCTGAAAACGCGTGTTCCCGCTGCAGTGGTCGGAGGTGTGGTCGCACTTAAATTACAGTGTTCTGACCGATACAGATGTGGGGACAAAAAGACGCGCGCCTGACTGGAGCCAACCCGAGCCAACGACAGAGAGGCCTCATTAAATGACATGGCGGCCTCTCTGTCGTCAATTTCGTGGGATTCAATCCAGACTGTGGGTCCAGATGCGTCTGGACTCGTACGGTCTGGACTGAATCCAAACCCCGTAAAGAAAGGGAATTGTAAATTTTGGGGTTAAATACACTTTGTACTCCCAATGTTTGGGGTGTTGACACATTATACTCTAATTTTTTATTTTTGAGACATTAAACCTATTATGTTACCTTTTCCAACAATTTACACCTTGAAATGAAATTAGATGTCAAATTAGACGGTAATCATACCGCCCTTGCCATTGCTAATATATTGAGAGGGAAATTTGTTGGTAAAGACTTCAAGAATGATGATTTCAAGGTAATAAACGTTTGCATCTGGAGAGATATGTTGGTATTGTACATATTCAGATGATTCGTAGGCAAACATTGTTTGAGATTCAAGGCGATACGGTAATTAACAGGGATTGAGGTCACGTGAGAGACACGTGTAAATGATTACCGTCTAATTTGACGCCTAATTTCACTCCAGAGTGCAAATCATTGGAGAAGTTAACATAATGGGCTCAATGTCTCAAAAATAAAATATTGGGTGCAATGTGTCAACACCCCCAAACATAAGGAGTGCAAAGTACATTTAACCCTAAATTTTGGTTCGTTGAAATCAAGTTTCTCTCCTCAATGCAATTGTTAAACTACGTTAAAATCTTGGCCTCTCTGTATTTGGTGGTTTCGTTTTGTGCTCAACAAATGGTATCGGAGCCGGCAAGTGGTCGAAATATTAGTTTTTGTATTTGGCTGAGATCCGGTCTGTGTCGAAATAAAATTTTGGACCTAAATGGGAATTCCTCACAACGAAAAGAGTACAAAGTTACCAATCGGAAGCCAAACTGACCTTGCACGCCCCCACGCGCGCTAGTCAAGGTTTCATAGTGTGTCCCACATTCCCCATGCGCCTCCAGATGACTGGAGAGTTATCCTACATGCCTCCACGCACTCCAGAGGAAGAAAAAGCATGGAACCACGCGCTCTCACACAATTCATGAGCAAGGTAATCTATAGGTCGGTAAGGATCGAATCTTTTGGGTTGGGTTATGACTGGGTTACTTAGGTCATCTCGTCGAGTCAACTGAGTTATCGAGTCCACTCAATCAAGTTAACGGTGATGGAAACTATTAACCCCGGCAGTATCTCCGGCAAAGATTTCGTTAAATTTAACGAAATATTTCTTAACATGAGGCATGTGGGAATATTCTAGTTACGAATTTTGTGCATTTTGGGCTCGATTTTTATTTTATTTTATTTTATCTTTTTAGGTCAGATTGGACTTGTTCTTAACTATTTTAACCTTTTCGGATGCAACGGTGGGCTTCGTTTTGCAATATTTAGCTTCGAATGTAAAGAAACAAGCCATTTGAGCCTGAGATAGAGGCGTAATCAATGGCGAATTTAGGCTTTGGATGGTGTTGAAACACGGGCTGCAGCATGTAGACGTTGACCTATCACTTGCAACACCCAATAAGTAGCAAGATCCCAATTTTTGTGATGGTTGTTATGTTGACTTTTAGTCCAATCAATGTTTTGATGATAACAATAGAAGTAATTGATATGATAAGCAAAGAAGATCCAAAATGAGCACAGAACGATCAAGCTACCATTCAATTCAATGGAAGTGGCTCTAAAGTGAAGACTCAAGTTACTAGGATAATTTTTGTAACTCTAGACTTCATCTTTAACAAGAATTTGAACCACACACTTGCATAGCTCTTCAAAACTTGCATAAATCATTTTACCACTTGTTTGGAAGATTAAAAATGTTTTAATGGCTTCAAATTATCCGCAATCAAACTCACAAACCTTTTGTATACTTATAGGAAGTTAGTCTTTAAAATTGGGTGAATCAAGTAGGTCAAAATTATGGTTTTTAAATAACCGGATTATGTGCTTAAATTGTGGTGGTCGATCAGCTGGTGAAGTGGTCGACAACCATCAACAGCTTGGTGTAGCAATCAACCAGACTGTGTTTTAAAATAGATCCGTTATGACATTATGATTGCTGGGGTAACATTAACCTGCAACAGTCGACCAATTCGTCATGAATTTTGACAGATCGACCCTAACAACTATAAACGGCTAGTTTTCTTATGAGGTATATTTAAAGTCATCCCTAAGCCTTATAAATAGTGCTGAACGACAAAAATCATTTTGCTAAGGCTAAGAGTGATAAAAAAAAAAAAAAAAACCTTTGAATTTTACTTCTAACATCATTTACACATGATCATCACTTTCACATCCTTGTTATTATGTGAAGCCTAAGAGATAGAAATATTTCATTGTAACATCTACTCCATCAAGAGAGTCTTAGTGGAAATTTCCGTTCATCCTTCTACATTTCTAAGAGAGTGATTCTCTTGTTTCCTTTTGGTGAGGGTTGTTCATCGAAAAAATTTTGGAGAGGTTTGTTCTCAAACTCGTTCTTGAGGCTTGAAGAGTGTTCTCAAGCTCAAGTATAAGGAAATATTTCCCTTGGTTGAAGGGAGTTTAGTGGAGAAACTCTCGCTCCGAACCACCTAAAAATCTTGTGTTGGTACATCCAAACAAATCTAGGCGAGTTTCCCCTCCCTGAAAAGTTTGTTCCACCAAGCTTTGGTCCCTTGGTTGAAGGGGTTTGTGAAAGTTTGTGGAGTTTAAGGTGTCTCTCAGTAGCTTGTGATTGCTTCATTTTTGAATTTTAGGTCTGTCTATCAGTTTAAATTGACGAGACGATACATTCTTGTGTTTACCCATTTTGTTAAATTTGTGGTCATTGATCAATGGCACTAGCAAACATACCGTACACTTAATACAGTTTGGACACGATAGCTACCATAACAGTTAAATTTTGTGGCATTTTGTAGCCTATAATGGCAGTTTGCATGACAAGACTATAATGGCAGTTTGTATTGGCATTTTGTAATGGCACTTTGAATTTTGTAATGATAGTTTGAATGGAACTCTGTAATGGCAGTTTGAAATGACAAGCCTATAATGACAGTTTGTATTGGCATTTTGTAATGGCACTTTGAATGGCCATTGTGTAACAGTAATTTGCATTGAGCTTGCTACCAAAATCACAGTTATGAAAAAGCACATACCAATAGCATGATAACAAACTAATAATGTCGAAGTGTAAAGCGAAATATTGAAAGGAGATAATAAATTAAGCTTGCTACAAACTTCACGCTACAAACTATATTTAACTACCAAGTGTCAAATACAAATTGAGTGCTATAACCTCGTACTAGCTAGTCTAATACAAAATAGTCGCTACATGAACTCATCCCTCCATCTTAACACATTGAACGTAAAGAAAACAGATAATAACTGCAAATACTATCCACGATGTCATCATGCATAGCAGCTGTCGTTTTTCCTCTGTTTTCCACTTTTTGAGCATCTTCCTCCATCCTCTCTATCTTTTTTATCAAAGAAAGCATTATTTCTTGACCACAAGGATAATTAGGGGGTCAAACCATTGAAAGTAGCCACATGATGAATCTTGCTGCCAAAAATTTCCAACACAACAAACATCAAATAGCCAAACAGAAAGTGTTTGGTCTACATTTATTTAAAATCATACACTTTAACAAAAATGAAGATGATCACAACCTGTAAAACCAAACATCTAACTTTAAAATTTATGAGTTTTATTTTCTTCTTAAGTCCCCCGATGGGATTCAAAACTTTATAGGTTTTGTACTTGAAATTAAGCCGCTTTCCTAGAAGAAAAACAAATGATTTCAGAAAACTAAATACAAAAAATCAGCTATGCTAAGAATTAGCAAACTGATTGAACTATCTTACTTGGGCAGATGGGTAGAAATGGGCGACTTACGACACCTTTGTTAAGGGAGAAGAATCCAAGCACTTGCTAGTAGTGTAATTGGCACATTTTAGACATCAGAACAAGAAATCATGTGATTGATGGTTGGTCTTTCTCTCGAGAAAATGCAATGCATAGAATGTGGTACTAGTCAAGCTTGAAAAATGCAATCATTATAAAGTGGCTCTAAACGATTCAGATTGTGTTGACCGTATAAGGAATAAGAAAGTAAAGAAAGAAGACCAAGCTAGTTTAGCATCTACCTTGGAAATGTGCAAAGGCGTTCAATCAAAATAGGAAATGAAATGTGCAAAGGTATTATGAGTAGAAGTTCTCACCAATCCATGCGTGTAAATTGAACAACCGAAAAATCAACGTCCTGGATTTGCATCGGTCATGGACGTTCTCACACAAGCCCGGAGATTGCATCTGCAAACTAGGGCCTCCGAAAGATCATTTCGTTTTGAAGAACGCGACTGAAATGTTCCTCCTCCTTTGTGTTGCTGGGACGACGAGTCCAATACATAAGACATTGATCTTCTCCACTGATCGAGATAGGGTGGGGTTGAATCAGGAATGAGTTTGTTTTTTCAAGATTTGGGGATTTTTTTTATGTTTGTCGGGATAGAGTAGGGGAATCGGGAATGGCTAGGTTTTCCAGGACTTAGAGATTTTGAGAGGAGAAGTGATGAGTCATTTTCTTTTTATTAAGACAATGCTAATATGGCGCTGAAGTAGATGACCAATGTTGATTGGGCTTCCAACGTGGTGTATTGTTGGACGGGGATAAGGTGGGGTTGAATCAGGAATGAGTTTGTTTTTTCAAGATATGGTGATTTTTTTAGGTTTGTCGAGATAGGGTAGGGGAATCAGGAATGGCTAGTTTTTATTAAGACAATGCTGATATGGCGCTGAGGTAGATGACAGATGTTGATTGGGCTTCAAACGTGGTGTATTGTTGGACGAGTAGGACAAGTGGCGATCGTTGATTGGTGCACATGATCTAGCTCTGCTACAACCGTTAAGTGGGCTGACGGACCTGAGACGGAGGGACCTGTTTATTACAATACATTGACCATTGGGTCTACTATGTACAAATGTATACCATAGGGACTAATTTGTAAAAACATAATACCACATGGACCTTTTGTATAATTAAGCCATAATTAAACATCAAGTAATTTTGATGAAGAAAAAACTAACTTATTACCTAAAGTAATTTTGACTAAAAATTAGTTTAACACCTTACAGTGCATTTATGTTACAAATAGTTGAAAATTGACTAATTACGGTACAAAAAGGTTAGTAATTAAACTCTTAAATTAAGACTACCGCATTCTTTTGTATAAAGAGTTAATTAAATATCCATATAAAAATAAGAGGCTACATATTTATTTCATATATTAATGATTATGTTAATATTTAGTAATTTTTAAAATAGGCTTATAAGAGAAATGTAAATTTTCAGGCCTTCGGATTTTGGGGTGCAAAACTCTTAAATCATATTAAATATCCACAGAAACGAAGAGACTACATATTTAATTCGTATCTTAATAATTATCTCAATGTTGAAAAGTTTAAAAATAGACCTATAAAGGAAATTATAATTTCTGGGGCCTTCGACAGTAGTCTAGAGATCTTATGGTCAAAAGTTGACCTGGTCATAAGGTGACTCGGAACTATAATTCCACCGTTATCAAAAACAAAATCCTCAATATGCGAGATTATGCTCTCCACCAGGGATTATATTTGGTTTCCACGTGGTGGGAAAGCTTTCTAACCTCATTTTTTAAAAAATGTGGTTTTAATTGACGTGTCGGAAAAAACTTTTTGGCATACGAGTTTCTTAGGGTAGCTGCCAACACTTATTCCCTCCCCTGGTAAAACATTTAAGAATTTTGAATTTGTAAGAGAAAATTTTAAGAGTCTGACCTTTTATTGAATTTTTAAAAAGTTAATAAAAAAGTTGTAAAAATATTTAATTTTTATTAAAATTTGTTAAAATATATGAAAAGATAATATTTGATAGAGAACAAAAAAGTAATAGAAATTGTTAAAAAGTAAGGAGAGAAAATTTAAAGTAATTTTTATTATTATTTAAAAATATTAAAATTGATGTAAAAAGGTAAAAATATTTGTAAAAAATTTGAGATTTTGATGTTTGGTATTAAAAATTTTAACTTTTTAAAAATTTTTCTTAAAAAGTTAAAAATATTGACTATTCCGAACATCAGTTTCTTAGAAAAAGAAAAAAAGAATTCTTATTAAGATAATATTTCGTCCAATTTGGTTTGGTTTTAGGTTCATAACATACTTATATTTTGGTTGTTTTTGACATTGTAGTTTTGATCACTGCCTTTTAAATTTTGAATTAAGGACTTGTCTCATCTTTGTTTATAAAATAGGGACGTGACTCACTTTATCTTTAAGTAGTTTTGAAGAAATCTCACGTGAACTCGTCTAGATAGTTCAAGTGGCAACAGGAGATCTTTGAGTGTGAGTTAAAAACACATTCAAGAGTTTAAACTCATGACTTAAATAAAAGTCTGATTAATGAGTCAGTCAGTCTCTCAAAAGTTTAGCATGGTATTAAATTTAACTCGTGCGAATATTAGACTTAATCTGTCCAAACCTGATACATGTAAATAGGCGTCCAAATTATCTTAATTATCCAAAAAAATCTCACATGGTCAAATGTGACCAAAAGATAGGTGAAATGATATTAAGAAAATTTATATTCTGATCTCTAAAAATTATGTTTTTATCATCGAGAACCGCTTTTCGAACACTGCGGTTGGGGAGATCCCCTACCCAAGCTCCCCTTTCACGTGAGGCAGGGAGATTTCCCCTCTGCCTCCTTGCGCACCAGATGGGAGAATCCCCTCTACCCCATGGGCGCTGGAGCGGGGTTTTTTTTTTTTTTTTACTAATAAATATTTTTTAAACAAAATTAATTGAGCTGGCGTGGATTTATATATTGATTTCATAAACCAGATCACAAGGTCTTAAAATTAAAAATTTTAAAACATAGGTCTTAGAAACCAAATGGGAGAAAGGTACTTATATAATTTAAAAACTTTCCCCATTTTCTCCTTATTAATCTAATAGAAATCTATTTAAAAATCAAGTTTAATAATCTCTTATCGAGTCGTCTTTGTTAGTTTGCAAGTTATATTTTAATTATAATAGTGAAGAGGAAAACTTTAATTTGGGAGAATCATGTGTTACATTGCAAATGGGTAGTAATTTATGGAACAAAAGTTTAGGTTGTGTTTAAAATGTCCAAACATTAGTTTTGCATTACAAACAAAAAAACAAAAAATTATTTTTATTTATATATTATTTTTTAATAAAATTTTTATGTTTTTAGTAATTCTGAAGATAATTCAGTTTAAAGTTACTTCCACTATTCTTTGTCAGGACGCACTTTCATGAAATATCAACATCCACATGCGTCGAAGTTAATGAGTCATGCGGCCAGTTCTTTATGGCTTTACCTAAAACAGTGATCGTTTTCCACACTTCCAAGACTCTTGCAGGCTGCAGCCTCTTTGTCTCCAAGCTCAGCTCGCACTCAATATTTGTATCGTCTGCCTGCCTCTTACACGTACGCTTCTGGTCCGATCAATCTCATCTAGCCACGTGGTTAACCTCTATGTGTCCATCTCTCTCTCTCGCAACGTACAGAAGAATCTCAATAATCCCAAGGCCAAGACGCCCGTGAAAGTTTCTGGAACCAAATATCCGTTTTGATTTCGAGAAGCCCCAGGAACCTCAGAGGACGGACGGGTTTTTCAGTCTTAAAAAATAGTTTCTATGCTTTGAAGCGATCGCAGTTTGTTGTTTTTATCTCGAATCAGCACCTTTCTTCGTTAAATTGTGGGTTCTTGTTCTGGGTAAGCCTGTGTTTCAATGTTTAATGCTGTTAATTGTGTGGTTTGGGATACTGTTTGATCAATTCAAATAATGTATCGGTTCAACAATTTTCTGACGCTGCGTCATGTGAATTTTCTTTCTGTTCGATTGAGACTAATTCAGTTGAATTTGGTTAGTTCAATTGTGTAGTTATTTGCAGCTTTCAAACAAAATATACACACGCATATATACATGTATAACGTCATAAGAATAGTCTCACTGATCTAGTTGCTTGTAAATTTTCCTTCAGCCAAATTTTATCTTGAAACATTGCTATGGAGCAAAGAACTCTTCGTAATTGGAATCTACGTATGCATGCTAGCAGTTTTGATTGAAATCTTCTTGAAGGAGAAATGCATTTTTTACAGGAATATGGGTGACCGTGAAGTATTTGAATTTCTGTTCTGCTATGACAAGAAACTTATCAATGAGGGAAATGCCATATAGATTGGATTGGTTTTGGTTGTCTTGCAGAGAATTTATGTTAGCCAAATACTACAAAGTGATAACATGATTTTTTGAAGAACTTTGCTGGACTAAGCATTGCTGCTACTTTGATGGATCACTGAGACATATTTGTATCGTCTTAGTCTTTTAATATGGCACCCTGATGGCTGCCATGGATACTTATATCCATGCCTCTTCTCAACATGGTGTGACAGGGTGTTGTTTACTTCATTAAGTACCTGGCACCTGCTGAATACCTTCAGCAGGATTCAATTTCATTTCCCTAAGCGGAAGATAACTCTTAACAATATGCGTTTGAATGCGAAAATTGTTTTTTGTTTCTCTGAAGACCTTGTAATGTTTTAGCTTCTGTCATGGCATCCTAATTTTTGGTCCCATAAAATTTGTGTCATTCTGTTGATCCTCTAGCACATAAAAAAGAAGGAAAAGAATAAGAAGAACAAAAAGTAAGGCGCTCAATTAGACTCTTTAGAAGTGACAGGATAGACAACCAGTGACATGTTTAGCTGAGTGGTTAAAGTTTCCACTTTACAGATGAGGGCAGCAATCAAATCAATGGTGTGTTTGACTCGAATTTACCTCTTCGAGTACTTAGGAGATGCTTTTCGTCCAAAATTCTGTGTTTGGTAAGAAGGTCAAACTGGAAGAGTGAAAGATGGAAGAAGTCATTAATGTTACAATCACCCTAACAGTATTTGACTGATTTGGGATTGAACCAGCAATCTAGTGTTAAAATTTGCATTCCCCATTCCCAGCCTACTAGAACAGGAAGAACTTTGACTTACTGACACAGCAAGCAGGAAGTTGGTCCCAATAGTATTTGCAAGTCTGTGGTGCACTGGATGCATCATACTTCCTCTATACTTATGTGGAAATCATTCATACATAAACAGTTCACTGCAAATTTCTGTATCTTACCCATGCATAAAAAGACACATTACAGTTGGAGTTGTGCAATTCCAATTCCAGTTTGATTTTGGCTCTTTAATCGTTTTGTCTTAGCAGTTTCCTTATATATGCTTCCCCATTCGAATTTCATCCTTTTTCACCTTACCTTATGTTCTCTCTTTTTGCAGCCTGGAGAGTATAATTTTCAGCTCTTAAATGGCTCAAGATCCTTCTTCTGGTGCTGAATCACCTCGGCGACGTTCCGGTCTCCTGCGGGATCAGGTCCAACTGGTTAAAAGAAAGGACTGTGACCGCTATGAAATTGTCCCAATACAAGATCCACTGTCATTTGAGAAAGGTTTCTTCATTGTAATTCGTGCATGTCAGTTGCTGGCTCAAAAGAATGAAGGGATAGTATTAGTAGGAGTTGCAGGTCCTTCTGGAGCTGGGAAGACTGTGTTCACTGAGAAGGTGCTCAACTTTATGCCCAGCATTGCTGTCATAACAATGGACAATTACAATGACGCTAGTCGAATTATTGATGGGAACTTTGACGGTAAAGTTTAATTTATTTGTCTAGTTTTTTCCGTATAGATATTCATGTCAGGGTGATTGGCAGATATTACTTCCATGGATTTGTTACTGGCTATGGTCTTGAAAAAGCATATAGGCATTAATTTTTCTAATGTCTTTCTAGGAATTGCATTTTCATTCAACCAAATCCCCTGGATAACATGACCGTATGAATGAAATCAATTACATTTTTTTTACTGTATTTAAATCTGGTCGAGAAACCCCTAAATTACTGGCATGGTTGACTGTTAGAACTTCATAAGTTGGTGAAAATTGTTAGATATTACTGATACATGACATTTAAGTTGAATGTTTTCAGGATATATCCAAGCTTACTGTGTATATGCGGATCACCATCTTCCTCAGTAGTTACATCTATAGAAAAGTTGCATGACTGAGCCGAAATCCATTTTTCTCTCTCTTCCCCTCCTTTTAGTCCATCCCACTCTGTGAGTGGCTTGGGTATCTCTGATATAACTTTGCACGAGTGTATATCTAGTTGGAGTTTTAACCCCAGTTGATACTGGTAAAGCTTATTGAAACTAATTCCATTCTCATTCACCTGGATCTATGGTTGTCACATATCTTCATCTTTGCAATTTTGTGCTATATGAAGTTTACTCTATTCGCTTATAATTTCAGAGGCAGGTTAAGATCCGTTTAAGTTGAAAAATGTTTCTTAAATACTGCCAGTGAAATATGTTTCACATCCTGGATGGTTAATTATGATCATATGCCTATCACCAATGTTATTGATTCTCCCTAATTGTAGTGGTTCTGAGTGTATAGTGTTGCTTTGCTTCTTGATTATTCTCCAAAGATAGGATAGGTTTGTTTGTCATCAAAGTTACTGTTTCAGCATGAGAGAAGAATGCATGGCAGAGCTCTAACGGTTTTCTTTTATTGTAACAGACCCACGCTTGACAGATTATGACACATTGCTTAAGAACATACATGATTTGAAAGTGGGGAAACCTGCTCAGGTCCCAATATATGATTTCAAGACTAGCTCTCGTGTAGGTTACAGGTTGTATTTCTCTCTGGTCTCTTTTCAATTGAATCCTAGTCTATGGACTGTGCAGCCTCCACTTATTCTGCTAGCAAAGGGAGAGAAACATTACAGGAATAGAGAAAATAAATAGCTAGAATGCCTTCACTGTTCTCCTCGTGGTTTAGAGTTTTACTTCAAATTCCTTGTGCTTTCATAATTTTAAAGTGACTTAATCAGACGTATAATGGTTGATTTGTTCAATGCTTAGTCATATTGATGCTTCTTATAGGACAGTTGATGTCCCTAGCTCCCGCATTGTGATTATTGAAGGCATCTATGCCGTAAGTGAAAGATTGCGGCCTTTGCTAGATCTTCGCGTCTCTGTTACCGGTGGAGTTCATTTTGATCTTGTCAAACGGGTATTACGGGACATTCAGCGTGTTGGCCAAGAGCCTGAAGAAATAATTCACCAAATCTCTGAAACGGTGTTTTCACTGATCCTATGTTGGATATTTTACTTAAGGACTTCAACTGAATTGCCTCAGTAACTTCCTATTGGGTACTTAAAGCATCCTGATTATTTCTCATTTAAGTGTTTTCTAAACAGGTATATCCTATGTACAAAGCCTTTATTGAGCCAGATCTCCAAACAGCACATATAAGAATCATTAATAAGTTTAATCCTTTCAGTGGATTTCAGAATCCCACTTATATACTAAAGGTGAACCTTTTGTTAGCCAACCTGAAGCCCTCATGGTTCATTTCGTTTGCTTCATCTAACTCTTGCACTGCTGATTTCTATTATTGTAGTCAACAAAGGCTGTTACAGTGGATCAAATCAAGGCCATTCTTCCTGAAGAACATAAAGAAATTACAGAGGAAACATATGACATATATCTATTGCCACCAGGTGAAGATCCTGAAGCATGTCAATCATATCTGAGGATGAGGAACAAGGACGGCAAGTACAATCTCATGTTTGAGGTTGGGCAATTGTAAACTCAAGCTTCTTTATGGGAGTGGTAATTTGCGTTTCAAGTATGTGCCTGATTAGCCTTGAAGGAATCCTTAAACACAATTGGTTTTTTTAAGCCAATAATTTGGATAGTTTTTTGACTATGGCTGCACATAATTCATATGAGCTTATACCAATGATCAGAAATAAAGAATCTACTTTATATGGTTTTGATTTTATGTTTTACTAAATCATATCAAATGGCATACAGACCTTATATGCGTTTTGAATGGCTTGTATCAGCTTCTATCCCTTTCGTAATTTATTGTCATGCTTTTAGGCTTTCCTATTTCTTCCCACCTGCAATTAGTAAACTGCTCTGTGATTGATAGAATCCTGCACTCTGGGTAATGGTACATCATCAAAGGACTCTGAATACGTCTAATCAGGCAAAGAAAAAAGAAAAAGAAAAAGAAAAACTATTTGAAGTCTTGATTTTACGTTGTACTTCTTTTTTTTTCGGGCATGAGACTTTTTGGGGTCAATCATATGAAATTGGTGAAATGACCTTCTATTGCCTTTTCCCGATATTTCATTTGATGCTACATTGCAATGTTGAGCTTGTCTTCTACCCTAGATGTTAGTTACGTGTTAGTCAACTGCCATACCTTAGAAAAGGCTGCAATGCCATTCACCTCTTGTATTAAGGTTATTGTTAAGGTCTCTTTATTGTAGATTGCTGTTTGAATAATGAGTTGTAACTTTAATGAACTGCTGGATTATTTGGAATTTTGCCATGGAAGTTCTGGCTTGTTTGCAATTGCAAGCAGCTACCTATGATCGTAAATTCTGGAGAGTTTTCGATCTATTTGTGGAAGACCTGTACAATACAATTGAGCAAACAGATAGGATTGGTTATATTCATATGTGGCAGATTGAGCTTTCTGGTATTTTCTACTTCATTATTTAAGTTTTGCGGGGTGGCCTGTGAAGATTGTAGAATGCAGGGAACTTCAGATTTTCTGACTATTTCTGCTTGTTGTTTCCAGGAATGGGTTACAGATACTCCATTTATTATATCACCTAGAATTACCTTTGAAGTTAGTGTTCGACTTCTCGGAGGGCTCATGGCCTTAGGGTATACAATTGCGACCATCCTGAAACGGAGCAGCCATGCCTTCTCCAATGACAGGGTGTGCGTGAAAATTGATTGGCTGGAACAACTAAATCGCCAATATATTCAGGTACTTTACAAAATACTTAATTCATTTGTCCGAATTGACCCGCTGTCTATTTTTGTACCCGCTGATCCTGCAAAATCATTCTGCTTCAAATTTTTAAATTAGTAAAAGTTATTCCACGCCTTTGACTGACAGCAACATGCCATTCTTTGGATGATAGTATATTACATACAGTTGATAGCTTAGAACTTCCAGCTGACTTGAACTCAACTAATCTGAGTTCCAAGCCCGTGAGTTTGACAGAGCCTAACTCTCTCCTACACACGCTGGCTCACAACCACACATGCAAATTATTTTCTCTTGACTGTTATTGTTGGGAACTACTTTACCAGACAACATTGAAATGCTCTGGTGTAGCAGTTGGACAGTGGAAGCCCATTGTTTTAGCAGTATGTAGAATTGGATGTATTTTGCAGAGCCGTAGCATTTTCTATATGGATTTTCACTATTAGCTTATTAGGGAATATTCAAAGCTTAATGCTAATTGTGTTTGGCCCTTTTTGGTCTGAAGGTGCAGGGAAAAGATCGTTCACATATTAAATTTATAGCAGAGCAGCTGGGTTTGGATGGTTCATATGTTCCTCGAACTTACATTGAACAAATTCAGCTCGAGAAGCTTGTTAATGATGTTATGGTATGGCTCTTCCAGCTGAGCATGCATATACACGATTAGTGCATGGTACTGATCTGATCAATTTGCAGGCACTGCCAGATGATTTGAAGACAAAGCTCAGCATAGAAGATGATTTAGTTTCAAGCCCTAAAGAAGCCCTTTCTCGAGCATCTGCGGATAGGAGAATGAAGTATCTCAACCGGTACTCTCTAGTTTTAGCAACAACATTCTACATCTGCAATCTGAAATGGGAAGATACTAAAAAAGTTGGATAAAGACCCCCCCCCCCCCCCCCCCCCCCCCTTTTTTCGTCCTATAATGTGTGTATATAAGTTTGCTGGTTTAAAATTTTTCTTGTGACTATTTAAAGGTCATGAAAAAGGTGAGGTCATCTCAAAATAGTGTTGCATATTGGGCAGAGGTACATCACCCTCGTATTCAAATCAACGGGACAAGCACCTATCCAAGCTGACAAAGCTTGCTGTTAACAATAGAAGGTTTGATGGGAGAACCCCAGAATCACCTGCAGCACTTGCAAATCAGGTGAGAATATATCTGCCTTTAAAATTACTCAATGCTAGTTTGGTCTTCCAATTGACCACTTTTGTGGTGAAACCGCTCCCCCCCCCCCCCTTCTTCTCCTCCCCGGCGGGGGGGAGGCCAATTTTCCTGTTTTTGGAATCTTGTCATTCTGTTGTTCTGCCTGAAACTGAAAGAGGAAGTAGGGACAACTTTAGATCAAAGCTTCCTATTTAGAATAGTTGTTTTGTTGGATGCATAGAGGTGTAAGACATGGTATCACCATCCAGCACGTCATTGGTGGAGATATATAATTTGTTGCCAGAGTGGTTTCTGTTTCCTTTATTGCTTTCTCCTAGTTTTGTTCTTTTTCACTGGCTTCATCCATCTATTCGTGGCATTAGCATTCACTCATCAATTTGTTTTTTGTTTCCTTTAGGGAGTCATTACTCAACTATCGGAACAAATTTCTACCTTGAATGAGAGAATGGACGAGTTTACAGCTCGTATTGAAGAGCTCAATTCAAAAATCTCCGTCAGGAAAACTTCAGCCAGTCAGCACAACTTGGCTCTGCAGGCTGAAGCATGCAATGGCTCTGCCCCCACTTCTCTTTTTGCAACTGGCTTGGGGAATGGTTCATTGACTGGGTCATTACTGCCCAAGTCTTCATCTTCTTCCCAATTGGCTAGGGAATCCCCACTAATGGAAGAGGTACCCTGATGAATTTCATCTCCATCTTCATACTTAGAGGGGAAATAAATAAGGAAAGGATATCTGACTATAGTGTTGTAATGTTTATGAATTTGCTTTATTTGTCTTCTAGCTGCCCAATGCTACAATGCATTAGGTAAATTACAAATAGAACCTTCTTGTAAAAGATATGAATACTATTAACATAATACTTTTAGGGGATAAATACATTTTGCACCCGCTAACTATAGGATCTTGACACTTTACATCCCAAACTATTATTTTTGTCACGTTGCACCTATCAACTATTTATTTCAGACACTTTACATCATCCATTAAAATTTTCCATCAATTTGAATGGAAAGTGATTTTTTGGCCCTTAATATGACAATTTTATCCTCGTAATGTTTTTGGTAGTGACATTTTTGTGAGGAAATTGCCATTTCAGAGGCCAAAAACTCAATTTTCGTTCAAAATAATTGAAAATTTAAGGGAGTGTTTGAACTCAATAGTTTGTGAGTGTAAGGGGACAAAACCATTATTTTAGGATGCAAAGTATACTTTTCCCTAATTTTAAAGTAAATTAGTGGCTCTTTCACCCGAAGAGGTTATAATACCTAGTTTTGCAGATAATTTTTGGGTGGTTTTTTCCCCCACTATAAAATTGGAGAACATGAAAAGGATGTTGTGCGTTATAAATGTGATGAGGACAGTCTTTTTGGAAATAATATGGCGATAATGAGTATTGTCTGGAAGGGTGATACTGTAGACTCTCTTTTCATGTCGGCAGTGGATAACATTTGTGATAGCCAATTCAATTTTTACTGATTAATTTCTGTTCTTATATACTTTTTCCGTGCTGTGAGTCAGTAACAACGATTGTAACATGCCATACTACTGTGGAAGGAAAGTATTTTATACATGGAATTCATTTCTACCAACAGACGGAACACACTTTCAAGATGAAAAATCATCATTAGTTTGTTTTATTCATTTAATTCTGCACACTCACTTTAAGAAGGCCTAGGTTCTTAATCACCACATTTAAGTTGGTATTTGTGCTTCACTCCAGAGGAAAATTGATGGAGAGCCTTAGCTAAATGACTTGTGTTGCCACCCACTGGAGGAATTCTGCATGATGAGGGGTGGCTTTAAGCATTTAGGGAAGTGGTTGCATTGTTCTTCACTTCATCCTTAGACAACCAGAAGCAACTCAAATCTCCCTGTTGCATCACATCATATATGCCCCAAGTGACAAAGAATGATTTCCTTGTCATGTTGCAGTGGATGACTGATCATAGACCAAATTAAAGATGATTGTCCATAACCGTCTGTCTATGTCTATGTGTGAACTGCGACTTTAGGTTGAGTTTGCATTCAACTCTCTTGATTATTGGAACTGTGTCCTGAACAGATTTAAGTTCGGATTCAACAAATTTTGATTATTGGAACTGTTTCTTGAGCAGATACTTCTTATTGCCCGGGGACAACGTCAAATCGTGCACCAATTAGACAATCTAACAAATCTTCTGCACGAGTACCGGGGAGAGAGGTCACAACAGGGAAGAACAGATCACACAAACAAATTGATTGATGTTGACTCCATCAGCTTCCCTCTTATGCTAACATTGGTAATTGGTGGTTTAGGTGTCTTCTTTTTGAAGGGCTTAGCATCCCAAAAATAATGTCCTTGTCAAAGAGGAGGGATATGATTATTGACAGTTCCATGTTTCGAGAGTTAAAGACTAATCTGTATGGCTCTTTTTAAATAAGGGGTCTGTTGATCTTCTCATTCATATATATACTCTTCCGAGAGGCTGTATAAGTTTGATTCAATGTCTTGTAGATTTGTATCTTTGCCAGCTTTCTAGCAAGGTTAGAGATACGTTTACCAATCCGGGCACTACTTGGGCAAAATAAAGCCAGAATGATCTTCCTTGACCCTTGGAAAGGTGACTCTGTACAGGGGGAAAAGAAAAGCTATGTTATCTACGGTGGTAATATATTGTAGGGGAAAATAAATTTTTTCCCATGAACTACTATAGATTTTGCACTTTGTATCTTAAACTACCACATTTGAGATATTATACCCACAAATTATCAATTCCTAACACATTGCACCTTCTATCTATTTTTTCCATCAATTAAAAGGAAAGAGATTTATAAAAAAAAAAAAAAATAGCGATTTATGCCCTTAAATGTAACTTGCTATTTGACTTTTGTAAAGACATAATCAACATTTCGTATTAAAATATATTAATTTTCATCCAATTCGATAGAAAAAATAAATTAATTTTCATCCAATTCGACAGAAAAAATAGATAGATAGTGCAATGTGTTAGGAATAGGGTAGTTTGTGGCTGCAATCTCTCAAATATGGTAGTTTAGAGTGCAAAGTGCAAAACAAGTGATAGTTTGTAGATAAAAAGTATATTTTGGTTGCATTTCCTCTTCGAGACACAGGCCTAAAATTGTCCTTTGTTTCCAATGATGAATAACGTATTGAAAGTTCCATTGAAATAGTGCAATTACATAATGTAGGGCATGCTCATCAGGGTGATAGTATCCCTTGGGGAAGACGGATGATGTAACTGGATTTTTTTACAGAAGTTTTGAAATTATGTATCATAGTTTGCCATTGGGGAAGATGGACGATCTCATTTGGTTGTGTTGAAGTTTTGGAATGTAGTAGAGGTGTCCTCCGTTAACTGTTGCTAAGAAAGGTTGTGTCCCTTCAGATTGTTTCGCACCTGGTTAATCTTCAATCTTTCCGGTTCTTTTTTGGCCCCGAGAGGGGAGGAGGGGCATGTACCCCTTACTTGTATCGTAAACATCCAATGACTTCTTTTTTCCTTGGTTGAGTTAAGAGTAACAGAAAAAAATGGTAAACGGCTAACCAAATATCAAGTCTCCTCAATTGGCTTGAACGCCTGACTCCAACTATAAGTGGACGTGAGCCGGAGTAGGCAGCCGGTGCAAAGGAATAAAGCCAATCATCTTCACAGCGTACAAAACCAATAAATTGTTTCTAAGATGCAGTTGCCAATCGAAAAATAAAAAAAAAAACGAAAATCATTGATCCCAGCAGGTGATTAGGCTATCACCAGCCAAACTCATTCATCAAGTGAGGTGATTAGGAAATCCGGGCTAAGATCAGGGAATTTGGATTATACAAATACTTTGGAATTTTATGAAGAAACTGTTACATGGGTATGCTGCAAAGAGAAACACCACTTGTATTCCCCCTAATGTTCTACAAACAGTGACAGCGGCTACCATTAAACCTTACAAATAGTAATGACTAATTAATAATGACAAGATTTCCTTTTTGTTTTCAAAGCAATGATCACGAGAATTCACTTTCTTAGGGATGTGGCATGCCAGCCACCGAACAAAAACTCCAAAGAAGAAAAGAAGAAAGAACAAGAGGTTTAACAAAATAAGAACAAAATGAAGTTTCTTGCATCTTTTTCAAAAGGCACGATATCAAATTCAATTTGCTAGATTCGATTTACTAATCACTCGAATGTTTCAGAAGTTGGATTTAAGTTCTATGAACATATGAAGCTCACACTCACCACAAGATAACCAACAACTCATAAATATAAAGAAACAGATCTACCCTCTTCAAAGATACAATAAAATTAGAAATAGTCAATATTACCAGCCCAAATAAAGTACAGATGGTTATGTTCTGTCCTTCAGAAAACAGATGATGCAAGTTCAGAGACATCTGCTACAACCTGGTTATATTCTGCCTTAAGTTTATCCTGTTCCTCTGGACCTAATTCTCCCTTGCTTGGCTTCGTTAGCACCAGAACACAGCATGTTGGCCTCTTAGTCGCCCCTGCATTTGCAAGGTCCTGCAAAGGACATTGACAAGAGAAACGTCAATGTACTTGCAATCAGCGAAAACACTACACATCAAGCACACATTGGTACCGTGAGACAAACTACATTACCAAAAAATGACTTCATGCTTTATTTGATATAATAAAGTTCCTTCCCTTTTCCAGGGGAAGAGAGAGGGTGTTCTTGATTATAGGGTTAGGCAACTCTATGTATGTCCTATAACAGACTACTCCATGCGTACATCAGCATAGGAACAATAACAACATAAACCAATTGAAAGAAAACCACAAGAAGCATAGAGTCAGCAAGGATAGTCCAGCAATCCATCCATAATTCCTACTGCTAATCTTCAATAGCCGGAAGTCTTCAAACAATGGAGTTTAATTAAGGACACTTCTTCAAGCTGATGCGACATGCCACTTTCCAGTTCTGGAATTGGCAGTAATCTTATGGCACATCTAAGGCCTACGTATTGATTAAAATAAGAAAGCCCATAAGATCATCTAAATGTTGCAAACTTACCTCTTTTGAAGGCAGATATATGTAGGGAATCTCAGCCTCTTCACATAAGATTGGAACGTGTGTAATCACATCAATAGGAGATATGTTCCCAGCTATCACACATAATCTGCATTCCACAAGGGAGGGAAAAAACTTTTACAACTTCAAATGATAAAAAATCAATCCAGGTTGCAGTTATCAATATCAAACAGGACAAAACCCTTATTTTTCAATTTCAGGACATCTGTATAATGAGAGCAATTTCTATCCTACTACCATCCTTAAACTTTATTTCTCACCCATTACTGTCAGTTCATTATTCATCTCTGATTGACATGAGACCTGAAAAGCTTCAGTTTATTTTTTCTTATTCAAGAACATAAAACAAGAAATGAAAAATGAGTTAAATGCTTTACAAAGAAATGCATGATGCTAAACAAGTAGCAAAACTGAAAAGATAAAGATTAAAACTGAGGACAAGGTTTTCCAGGTAATTTACAATCAAACGAAGTAATCTCTTCTATACTCCTTTCCATTATTTATATCTTGAAGAGAATTCAATATCTGGGGTAAAAGATCATCCATGTTTAAGATACTACTTTTTCCAAGGAAGAATGAGAGGAGAGGATATTAGTTGCAAGTAATCTCTTTCCAGCAATTTCTTTCCTATCAACTTCCTTTCTCAAATTAAAATGCGAAGCCTTCATTGACTTGCATTTATAAAGCCAATGGAAAGAAGAGGAATCTCATACAGAACTGAGGACAAGGTTTTCCAGGTAATTTACAATCAAACGAAGTAATCTCTTCTATACTCCTTTCCATTATTTATATCTTGAAGAGAATTCAATATCTGGGGTAAAAGATCATCCATGTTTAAGATACTACTTTTTCCAAGGAAGAATGAGAGGAGAGGATATTAGTTGCAAGTAATCTCTTTCCAGCAATTTCTTTCCTATCAACTTTCTTTCTCAAATTAAAATGCGAAGCCTTCATTGACTTGCATTTGTAAAGCCAATGGAAAGAAGAGGAATCTCATACAGAACTTACCCTTTCTGACCACGCCTTATGCTTTTAACCACCTCCTTTACCCCTCTCTTCAGGCATTTGTGCTCAGCAGCTGGAAGAAAAAATACAAACAACATAAGTTTGGTAAACAACGTACTATAGACAAAACTAAGATACCGAATGTCAAATTATTTTTTCTTTTCATTTGTATCCCTTGTTACAAGTAAGATTACACATCTCCATATTAGTCGTGAACCCATGATCTTACTCTTTATCCTATTTCTTGTAGGAGGAAGTGCCACTTAGGCTAGAGCTTAGTGGCTTAAATTTCACAATTTTTTTCAGCAAAATCCCAGAATTTTCATCTATGAAATCCTACTCTAAATGTACTTACCCAAACAAAAAAAAAACAAAACCTACTCTAGATGAAATATCTCATGCACTTGGGGCAAACGCAAACCACCCACTTGACTTAGCACACTAATACAGCTCTCCATGTCTTCTCAATTAAAAAAAAAAAGAAGCTAAAAACAGAAACAACGAACCCATAACATCGAAAGACCCATTTTCTGTCTTTTAGAAACTTTCTCAGCAGAAAAACAGTGTTGCAAAAGAAAATGGAAGTCATTCACGCAATATGATAAAAGATATAAACAACTCTTTTACAGAAGATGTATATAAATTACTTCTCTCTCTCTAGGACAAATCTTCTCACTGAAAATTAACGCAACAAACAAAACAACAACTCTTTTACAGGAGTTGCATATAAATCACTTCTCTCCCTCTAGGACAAATCTTCTCACTGAATATTAACTCAATAAACAAAACAAAAAAAAGGTTCAATATTGTTCACAACCAACAGTCTACAAAAATTCTTCCCGGAAAAATTTTCAAGTAACTGATTCTAGACCAAACCAAAATTAACCAGCATAAAATGAAAACAACCCATGTCTTCCTACCGTAAACCCAAACCATAAAACACATGAACACGGACGAAAAATCACACATGTATTTGGTTATGTCTATCTCTACATATGTATATACCCCTGCGAACAAGCTTGAGGGTGCGCTTGCAAATCTTCTTGCCGGCAAGGGGTTTGGCAATGGGGGAGACGGCAAGAAGCTTCTTCCTCTCCTTCTCCTTCTGCTGCGCCTTCTCTGCTTCGCTATCGCTTCCCATCTTTTTCACCTTTTTTTCTTCTTCTCCTTCTCTCTTCGAAGCTAACTGCAGGGGAGGCTCAAAGAGGTGTTATATGCCTCGCGGGATGGCGGAGACTAGGGTTTTTCACCAACGGGGTTTTAAGTTGAGGGGCAGAACTGGAGTGTATCTATGAGTTAGAAAGTTCGGGTTGTAAAAAACATTCTTCAAAATTTATAGAAATTTTGGATAATAATGTAAATATAAAAAATTATTGAAGTAGATGAATTAAATTTTTTTAAAAAAATTAGACAAACGAAAGAAATTGAAAACAATTTAAATATTAAAACTTTAGGGGATATCAACAAAAAAACCGAATGTTCTAGAGAGAGAGGCTCTACCTTCTCTCTAGAACATCCCAATCCTAGTAGCCCAACCTTTCCTCTTCTCCGATCTCCGACGGTGGGAGGAGCTTCGGTTTTTCCCGTCCTCCCTCCTTCCCCAGCACCTTCCTTAGTGCCTATTCTCCTCCCCTTTTCCTCGTTTCTTTTTTCAGCTTTTGCTTGAAGATTTAGAGGCTAGATCCGACGTTTTTGCTCATCCCCGAAGGCCACGCATCAACCCACCATCACTAGCTCCTCTGGCCAGTTCCTTCTGCACCATCCTGTTGTCGTTCGTCCGCAGCGTGCCGCCGCACGCTCCCGCCCTTATTTCTCCTTACACGGGCTATCTTTCCGGTGCTCATTGGAGCCACCGCCCCTTGGACTGCTCCAGCTCCTCTAGGCATTCAGATTTGGCCATTATTGATCCATTACCAACCGCGTGTGGCTTTCACGCGCCACATTGCTTGGTGGTCTCTGGCCTTTTTTCAGCCTCTCCTAGTTTTTGAGTGCTTGTTATTTTATTTTTTTTGTTTTTTGTTTTATTACTTTGTTTTTGGCCTGTTGGTGGGTTAATTTGTTTGTTCCTCTTTAGTTGTAGCGGCCCTTGGAGGGCTTTTTCGACCACTTGTTGGGTTTTCTGACCTCTTTTTGGCCTTGTCGGCCCCCTTGTGAGCTATGTTGCGTTTGTTTAGGTTGCCGCTCTTTCCTAATTCAGTGACTAGCACTCAAATGGTTTTGGTAGCTGTCGTCTACCGTTTTCTACCACCCGCTCTCTCTGCCCGGCATGAAGGATTATGTGGTTAATCGACCTTTGTTTGGTCCTGCTAGTCCTTTCTGTAGTTTAGTTTACTTGGATTGTTAGTTTTCAGTTCTTTTATTGTAATTTGTTCTAAGGATTCATTTTGTAATGTTAGCCTCTCGGCATTTTTCATTATAAAAAAAACAGTTTAAATATTCTTAAAGTTCAAAAAGAGTCTAAAGAAAAAAAAAAAAAAAGATATTAAATTTAATAAATTAAAAATTAGACAAAGAGAAAAAAAAAACTTGAAATGTGTTAAAATATTTTTTAAAAGAATAAAAAGAGATCCCCGTATCTCCTAACGCAGCCACCCTGTAGGAGCTGGAGGGAAATTGTGGGGCGGAGGGTGATGGACGACCACCCCATGATAGAGGTGGAAGTAGGGTTGTTAACCAACTTAGTTAGAGTCGGAGAGGCGATATCCAACTCTGACTTACTCGAAGGGCAGATTTCGCCTCCTATTCTGATCTCGACTACGTGAAAATTCGAGCTGGGCCGTCTGGGCTTGCTAAGTTGCAGTACCCATTTTTGATTAAATATAATTTATAATATTTTATGGCTAATTTCGAGATTTTCTATTAAATTTTTTTAATACAAAAATAATTATATAGATTTTCTGTTGATACCATTGCTCGTTAAATTAAATCTATATGTTTTCGATGGTTCTTTGATTTAATAAATGAGATTAGATGAGTATTAAAGAATATGTTTGTGATATCTTACTATTAGTGATTAAATCTATTTTTTTAAGCCTTTGGTTTGTAAATTAGTAAGGTTAAATTCTCTAATTTTTAATCGCTCTTATGCTTTGTTAATTTAGCCTTGATTAAGTATGTAAAGATAGAGCTTAATTAAATTAAAGATTTTAGTGAGATAAATTCTAATTAGTGATTAAGCTTTAATCTTGGGCTTGTTGAGCAAAAAGGGCCTTCGAAAGGCTAGAACAAGGGCTGGACGTGTGGTCCTTGAAGTGAGTTGGAAGATGGACTTAAGTGGGCTTGGAAATGGGTTTAAAAAGTCAGCCCATTTGCAAGGGGAAAAGAGACAATCGGCTACATGGGGATTTGGAGGAATTTTGGAAGATTTTGGAAGTTTGTCATTATTGCCTTGATTAGAAACATTTTGATACCTGGCATGAAATGTCCCCAAGCCACCCAAACCGGCCATACACTAAGTTTGCTTCCTTTAGTTAACTTCAGGTTAATCATTAGCTATACCAAATTTAGCCACCTAGATTAGGCTTAACCTTAGACTTTAACTTGAGTTAAGATTGTCTATTTAAGGAAGAGGAACCAAAGGAATTCATTTTGGTTGTTAGCAGTGCATTGATAAAGAGCGACAGAGAGAGAGCTCGGGTGAGAAAGAGAGAAACCGAGGAGAAGAAGAAGAAGAAGAGTGAAGAAGGAGAAAAAGGTTTAGTTTTATTTTCCTTTAAGTCATCTTTAAGCTTAAATCAAATACTAAATGTTCTTCTCTTAGAACCTTAGGGCAATTGAGTTTTTCAAAGGACAAGGAGGAAAACACATCAAGAGGAAAGGGTAGTTAAGAGTTCTTGTATGTACCAATGTGCTCAACGGATCTTGCGCTGGGATTGGATGTTGCCAGGTAGAGATTCCAAGACGACTGAGCAATTTTATTGTGGAAGCAAATAGCTATCAAAATCACAGCACAGTCTGGAGCTTCAATCCATGCAGCTATGCTTTTGTTGTGAAACAAGACCTGTTCAATTTCTCTCCGTTTTTCTCGAAAGCCTTCAGTACAATAAAACGCTTCCCGTGGTTATCGATTGGACGATAGGTACAGAAAGGTGTGAATCTTCTCAAGCCATCCCATGTGGAGGAAACATCACTTGTTATGATCCAGATAACGGGTATGGATATCGTTGCATAGACAAACTCGGTTACGATAGAAACCCATACATCCTTGTTGGTTGCCAAGGTACGTACAACACCTCGAACAAGCTACTCAAGAAACTGTAAGGCACCGATTTTATTAAGAATAAGAGAATTATTTTCGTTCTTTTTGCAAGTTTAGTACTTTCATAGAATTGATAAATTAAAACCTATGGGATGGGATCAAAATTTTGATACTTCGATCATGTAAAAAAAAAAAGGAAAAAGAATCAGTTATACTATTTGGATTAAAGATATCTTAACTCTGAGCTTGATCATGATATGCAGATATTGACGAGTGTTCATTTCCAAGTCAAAATGATTGCACATATCCAACGAGATGTGTGAACACGTAAGGGAATTATAATTTATACATGTTCTTGCCCAAGTGGCACCGTGGGGATGGAAGAAAAGATGGAAAATGATGTTCTCAGAGTTTCTCGCCAAGTGGGATCCTCAGTGGTAAGTGTACTATAGAAAAAATGACATCACTACAAAAAAACAGGTCTACAGCGGCGGTCATTTTAGCGGCGGTCACCAAAACCGCCGCTATATACCCCGGCGGTTTATCAAAACGGTATATATCTCATCTCTATAGCGCGTCAAAAACCGCCGCTATAGACAAAGTAGCAGCGGTTGATATAGCGGCGGTCATAGACCGCCGCTATATACCGCCTATGGCAGCGGTTTCTATAGCGGCGGTCAGTGACCGCCGCTATAGATTAGTGAAACGCGCGTTTAGGGCAAATTAGCTGCCCATCCCGCGCGCCCCCCCCCCTTTTCTTCTTCCTTTCTTCTTCCCCCGCCCCCCTGCGCGATTTTCCCTCCCTCCCCGTTGGGCATTTCAACGGCACCCCCCCACCCCCCCAAATCACCACCGTTGCCCTCCCCCCGCCCATCTCGTGATTTCTGCCCCTCCCCGGCCCCCTCCTCCTCCTAAAGTTCAATTCTGTATGCAATTTTATTCCGTTCACATTCTAGTTTTATACAATTAATGGAAACTGGGCAAGTTAAATATCGACAAAATTATTGAGAAGCCTATTGTTGAAGATTCCCAATTATTGGATTCAGGCATTCTATGTATTTAGATCTGACTTGGCATTGTTGTTAATTTATTTTTGGTTAGGGCGTAAGAGAAGGCAAAGGGAAAGTTCGTGGCCTTAAGAAGACCAAGCAGCGCATTTGTCCAGGTAATTGCACGATTCTGTTCTTTTTAATTGTCCTTTTCATTCTTGAAGCCATTGTTGTTTTTCAAATTCTTGCATTGTTTTGCTTAAGGTTCCTTTGATGCGCATATAAATTTGGTTTGGGAACGTATATAATATGTTGATTTTAACATTCAAAATTGTATCTTCCAGTTTGCTGGATTTTTCTTTGAGCTCATTCTAATACATATGTTGATTTTGGGAAAAACAATGATGTTGATCTAAGGCTATTTTTTCATGATATTGGTGTTTTGAGATCTAATGGGATTTGGCTTTCTGCTTTATGGGTTCATGATATTGCTCTGTTTATGCTTCACTTGCTCACAGTTATTTTTTTGAATTCCTTGACCATTGTAGGTTATATAACTCGGAAGGTAATTGCTCTACTTGGGATCAGAAACTTTTAATACTCATTTCTGATGGTTGCTGAAAATATATAATTAATCAATGTATTAATTGGTTGCTGAAAATATATGAATTATAATGTATGAATTTATTGTTGAAAATATATGAATTGGTTTGTATGAATTGATTGCTGAAAATATATTTTTTGTTTTGTATGAATTCATTGGAAATATATGAATTGAATATTTGAATTTATTCCTGAAAATATATGCATAGGTTTGTATGAATTGGTTGCTGAAAATATATAATGTATTAATTGGTTGCTGAAAATATATGAATTATAATGTATGAATTTATTGTTGAAAATATATGAATTGGTTTGTATGAATTGATTGCTGAAAATATATTTTTTGTTTTGTATGAATTCATAAATATATATTGCTGAAAATATATGAATTGGAATGTATGAATTTATTGATGTCCAAAAGTCCGCTGTGTTTAGTATGTTTTTTTGGACCAGGTATCTTTATTAAAAATCTATTTTCTAAATTTCTTTCACAGTTGAACTCAATAGTCTCAACTACCGTGGTTTTCGTAACTGTGATTGAGGGACACTAGGTGACTTGCCATTCACATATTACTCTTTCACAGGTCAGTGGTATTTTGAATCTCTTCGTCAATTACTATTGTTTGTTCTTTTTTCCTTTTTTTTTAGAGATTAGAGTTTGTGGATTTTATTGGAAGGTGGACGGAATAACTAACTATTGTTGAAGATGCTGGTGTTTGTGGGTTCTGTTGGAAGGCGGAGGGTAGGGCTAACTTTTATTTGTTGTTGGTTCTGTGGAGTTTATTGGAATGTTGGTGTTTGTGGATTCTGTTGGAAGGCGGAGGGTAGGGCTAACTTTTATTTATTGTTGGTTCTGTGGAGTTAATTGGAGATGTTGGTGTTTGTGGGTTTTGTTGGAAGGCGGAGGGTAGGGCTAACTATTATTTGTTGTTGGTTCTGTGGAGTTTATTGGAGATTGGAGGGGTAATTGTTATATGATGTTCGTTACGTGTGTTGTTTTATTAATCTATGTTAGTTTTATTGAAAAATCTTGATAAAATGTGAAAAACATTTAATCTTATGCATAATCTTTTTTGTTGCATTTCATATAGTTATTATTGTCGCTCATGGACAAGAGTTGGATGAAAAAGAAACGCGGGACAAGTGAATATGTGTTGGGAGTCAATGAGTTTCTGGGTTTTGCATCTAAGAGTATGGGTAGTGATGAGAGAATTTGTTGCCCTTGTGTAAAGTGCGTCAATTACAAGAGGTATAACATCAGTACGGTACATGATCATTTGGTCCAATATGGGATGTCTCCGGGTTACGATTATTGGTTTGCGCATGGTGAATTGCGAGATAGGGCAGCATCTAGTCATCCTTCTATTTCTGTTGGGGATAATGAAATGTGTGAACCCTCATCTGGGATGCATGAACTATTACACGAGGTATTTCCATTAGTACCGGAAACACAATCCCATAATGTACGAGAACAACGAGATCCACTTCCTACTGAACATACTGCAAAGTTTTATGACATGCTTAAAGATGCAGACGAACCTTTGTATGAAGGGTGCATAAAATTTAGTAAGTTAACTGCTGTTGTACAGTTATATCATTTGAAGTGCATGGGAGGATGGAGTAATACCTCTTTTACGTGGTTACTCCAAACACTGGGTGATATGCTCCCTGCGGGTGCAAAATTACCGAAGGACACTTATGAAGTTAAAAAATACATGAAAGGGTTAGGACTTGGATATGAAAAGATTCCTGTTTGTCCAAACGGTTGTATGTTGTTTTGGAATGAGAATGAGAAATTAGAAGTTTGTTCAAAGTGCGGAGCTTCAAAATGGAAGGGCAATGGGGAGGGAAATATTTTCTCACGAATGAAGGTGGATCATCTAAGAGATCGAAGAAAAAACCGATGAAAGTTTTGCGGTGGTTTCCTTTAAAGCACCGCTTGCAGAGATTATTCATGTCCTCAAAAACTGCTTCTCATATGAAATGGCATCACGATGGACGTGCAAATGATGGGTTGTTAAGGCATCCGGCCGATGGTCAAGCTTGGAAGGCATTTGATGCACAGTATGCTGATTTTGCTTCTGATCCTCGTAATGTTAGGCTTGGGTTAGCAGCGGATGGGTTTAATCCTTTTGGAAACATGAGCACTAGTCATAGCACATGGCCAGTGATATTAGTACCATATAACTTGCCTCCTTGGATGTGCATGAAACGTTCATCTTTAATGTTGTCATTACTTATTCCTGGACCGAAATCTCCTTCTTTCAAGATAGATGTATATCTAGAACCATTGATATTAGAGTTAAAAGAGTTGTGGGATGTTGGATTAGATACTTATGACATTGCTACGAAAGATATGTTTAAGATGCGTGCGGCATTGATGTGGACAATTAACGATTTTCCTGCATATGGTGACCTCTCTGGATGGAGTACAAAGGGACGTCTTGCATGTCCATGTTGTATGTATCAGACTTGGTCACGGTGGTTGGATAATGGTAGAAAATTTTGCTACATGGGGCATAGACGGTTCTTACCATTAAATCATAGGTGGAGAAGAGATCAAAGATCATTTGACGGTACTTATGAAATGACTCCACCACCCTATTTTATGACCGGTGATGACATTTTCAGGGAATTACAGGGTACTTTACATTTTGAGTCAAGTGTATGGAAGAAGCAAAGTATTTTCTTCACATTGCCTTATTGGAAGGATAATATGTTACGCCATAATCTAGATGTCATGCATATAGAGAAAAACGTAATGGACAATATCATTGGTACATTGTTAGATGTGGACGGGAAGACAAAAGATAACTATAAGGCACGTCTTGACTTACAAAGCATGGGAATAAGACATGATCTCCATCCAAAGATCACTGATGCAGGAAAGGTTCATTTGCCTGGTGCTTGCTACTCAATGACTCGCGAAGAGAAAGAATGCTTTCTAAAAGTGATAAAGAATGCGAAATTTCCGGATGGTTTCGCTTCGAACATATCACGTTGTGTCAAGCTTCAACAACGTAATATCATAGGTTTGAAGAGTCATGACTGTCACATCTTGATGCAGCATTTGATGCCTATTGCAATACGAAGATCATTGCCAAGCATGGTTTGTTCTCCTTTGATCTCATTGGCATGTTTCTTTAGAGAAATTTGTTCCAAAACATTACGGATAGAGGACTTAGATCGACTTGAGGCTCAAATCCCTATAACATTGTGTCAACTTGAAAGGATATTTCCGCCTGCATTCTTTACTGTTATGGTGCACTTGGTCGTACATCTGGTTGCAGAATGTAAGATGGGTGGACCGGTTCAACTTCGGGATGTATCCTATTGAAAGGTAATATGAATTATAGAGATATGTTATATCACGTTTCTTTGCACGTGTTGTATTTAATAAAGTCTAATATTATTGATGTAGGTGCATGCACCGTTTCAAATCTTACGTGCGCAACACGGCCGCACCTGAAGGCTCTATTGCTGAAGGATATATAGCAGATGAATGCTTAACATTTTGTTCAAGATATTTAGAATCAGTCCCAACGATCTTTAATAGATCACCAAGAAATGTAGACGATACTATGGGAGGAATATCATTTGTTCGTCTTGATATGAAAACATGCATGCAGGCTCATCGATATATCCTTTTTAATTGCGATGAGTTAATTCAAATTCGCACGTAAGTGATGTTACACTTCTAACTATTTCATTCAACATGTTTTTTTCGATGGTGAAATTAATTTGACGAGAATTGGTGGTCGATGTGTAGAATGCATAAGGAGCGATTGAAGGCAAGAAATGTAGTAGTCGACCACCAGATTATGTCATCGTCGAGATGCATAGGGATGAATTTTGTGACTGGTTTCGAAACTATGTATGTGTTATGTTTAAAATGTTTTGTATTGGCTGATTACTTTGAAACTTACAATTAGTTTTAATCTTGACTTGTTGTTCGAGGAAAATAGGTACAAAATATGGACGAGATGATGAAGCATCAACTTCCAAATAGAGTTCGATGGCTTGCTAAAGGTCCAAACCCCGAAGCTAGATCATTTAGCCGATATGTATATAATGGTGTGAAATTTCGTACAAAAGACAATGAAATAGGCAGAACAACTCAAAATAGTGGAGTATGTGTGACTGTTGAAGGGGGCACCACATATTACGGGCGAATTATAAGTATCATTGAGTTAAACTATTTTGATGAAGAATGTTTTGTACTATTCAAATGTGATTGGGTTGACACAGCTATTGGTAGGGGATATAAAGTTGATGAGTTTGGATTCGAACTTGTTAATTTTTCGCGTTTAGTGCATACTGGAGATCGATTAAGCGATGATCCATTCATTTTGGCACCATCTCAAGTATACTCAAGTATACTATGTAGCAGATGAAAGACATCCAAATTGGGAAGTAGTTGTCAAGACCAAACCAAGAGATGTGTTTGATGCTGGTAATGATGACGACATAGATGACTACTGTGAAAATGAACCTTACAATTTCAACGTTGAGCAAAACATCGAGAATGTACACGATGATTTGACGTGGTTTAGAAATGAGGTGGAAGGAACAACACTAGATATACCTCAGGAATTTCCTATGGTATGTCAAATATGTCTCTGTTTTTGTGATTGAAATATTTTTTTCTTACATGCTCAGATTTACCATATATTCGTTTTGTTGATGTTTTGTTTAAGGAAATGTGTTTTGTATTGTTCAATTTGATTGCTGAAATCACTTTTATGCATGTCAATACATTGTATAGGTACAATGACGAGGAAGAGATTCAGGACTATATCTTCTTCATCACAGCCACCTGTGCCACCATCACAAGAAGCAACGGCATCACAAGAAGCAACGCCGTCACAGCCACCTGCGCATCCTTCAGAACAGGCTACGATGCCATCGTCCGACATGATCAATCTTTGAACGATAATGAAATAATTGGTATGTTCATAACCACAATAGAGATAATCTAAGGGAAATATGTTACTCGATTTCGTTTCACATGCTAAATGTGCAGGTCATACTGAAGTCCGGAAAGTGCGTGGCGGCACGCGGATGACGGACGTCTGGAATCTGAAGGAAGACGAATTGATTCCAGTACAATTCAATGGCAATGGGCAGCCATTGGGTGATGAAGGGGGAATATTTAACAAATTCACTGGTGTGTTGCCCGTGTTGCGAATCAAATCCCCCTAGATGCGGCGGACTGGCGTAAAGTCCCAATGTCAATAAAAGAGGACTGTTGGAGCCTCATGACGGTATAATTTTGGTTATTTGTCACAATTGTTATTCAACTATATGAATTTAATAATTGACTCACCTAACTGTTTGGGTATATTTTGCAGAAACGGTTTACAATCCCCGAGCCTCCATTGGGGGATATTGTCAAGAGCTGGTTCCTCAAAGATTTAGGAGAGAAATGGAGGAATTACAAGTGTAGTTTAAAGCTCAAATATTTTGATGAGGCCTTTACGCCTCAGTATGTGAAAAATAATGCTCCAACAGACGTTAATTTGGAGCAATTTTGCAAATTAGTCGATTTTTGGTATTCTGATGCAGGACGGGTATGACATTTATTTATTCGTATTATAATTTTTATGAATATAACTTCAATTAAATTTTAACTGTCTTGATGTTAATGTAGCATCGAAGTCATGCTGGAAAACAAAATAGATCGCTCCAAACGACGGTCCACACTGCAGGATCAAAGAGCTTCGCACGTTATGCTCACGAATTGGTATGTAGTACTTTCATTAGTTTCTTTAATAGTATAGTACTTATCATTGTCATTCTTATTTGTAATTTAAAATTTCATCACGATTTCGTGTTTGTGATGCAGGAAAAAGAGAAACAAGTTCCAATCAATCGAGCGGATTTATATAAAACTGTCCATATGCGTTCTGACGGATCTCCAATAAATCCGGACGTAGCAGAGAAAATAGTATGTCATTATTACAATCAATTTGATTTCAATGTGCGAATATTAATTCAAAATTTAATTGTACGTTGTACTCTCTCAGAGGCGAATGGAGGAGATTGGACTGAACGATTCAGGAAGTTCACAAACTTCTGACGAATTTAGAGTGGATGGCAGCATCGGTTGGTCACCATCTGACCGATATGCACAAGTGATTGGTCCAGAACGACATGGTCGCATTCGCGGCGTTGGATTAGGACCAACTCCTTCATCTCATCCTACCAACACCAACGTAAGATCCAGTCAGCCGACATCCTCTAGTAACGAGAGAGCCGTATTTATGGAAAATAGAGTTCAGATGTTGGAGTCTGAAGTAGCATCGCTAAAATCTACAATACAAATGATGGCACAAGCTTGGGTAAAAGTTTTATTTACTTATCCTTAAATATTACTATTGACTCTATTTATGTATATTTCGTAGTTAATTAATGTTTGTTAACTGTTGTAGGAGCAACGTCAATACCAAGATGTTCCCAATAACAATCAGGTTTCACCAGCAATTCATAGATCATCTCATGCAAGTCGGAAAACAAGTGTTGGTAAGATACAAACATAAATGAATACTGTTATTAATTTAATTTTAAGTATTATAAGCTCTTTTATCTTTGTTCATGTCATTACTGTTTGTTAATTTTACATTATTGTAATAGCAGACAATGCCGATGACGCAGAAAGTGGAGGAGCAGATGGTGCTGAAGGTGGACAGGATTAAATTTAGAGTTATTTGTACTTCAATGTCATGACTTGTTAGCTTTTAGTCTACTGAGAAAATACCATTAACTTATTTTTGTTTGATGTAAAACTTGTAAGACCTCCTTATAATGAAATATATTTTGTTTTATTGCACTTTTCTTTGTTTCCATTAATCAATTACAATCTCATATAAACAAATTTGTATGGTAGGAAAATATAACCCAAAAAAAAAAAAAAAAAAAAAAAAAAAACGTATAGGTTTATAGCGGCGGTCACCTAACCGCCGCTATAACCACATGTCAGACCGCCGCTAAAAACATGTAGCGGCGGTCATTGGCCGCCGCTACAGATCGTCCGCGGCAAAAAGTTGGCTCTATAGCGGCGGTCAGACCGCCGCTGTGTGACCGCCGCTATATAGCCAACGTATACACCAGCGGTCTCCACAACCGCCGCTATAGGGCTGTGCCGACGGAGATATAGCGGCGGTCACGACCGCCGCTAAAAAACCGCTGCTATAGGATATAGCAGCGGTTTTGGAACCTATAGCGGCGGTGTACGGCCGCCGCTATAGGCCTTTATTCCTGTAGTGCATCCATTCGCATTTTGGTTTTGGAAAACTTGCATATATTGATAATGAACTGAACTACTCCTAATACAGTATTCTTGGAGCAATCTAGGGAATCGAAATATTATGTTATTGATCTTTGCAAATTTTTTATGGCTGGTAATTTATAGAATCACAAGATCACGGAATCTTTATCTTGCTTGTTACCCATATATACCAGCCTCCAATTGAATATAGTGAAAGGGATAATATCGTTTGGTTAATATGGAGACTTGATTTAGTAAATTCTATAGGCCGGGATCGTATATATATTTATAATGAGTTTAGATGGATAAACAAGTGTTGGTGGCGGTGGATTCAATCATAGGCCGCTTGCCTTGGCCTATGATTATCTAAAAACTTCAATTGATTTGAGCACGACTGATCAGTATTAAGCATTGACCTGAGAGACCTGAGGTCTTCACCTGCAGAAAATTTATCAAGTATCCCAGCTTGTTTTACTGCTCTTCTTGGTTTTAGATTTTCTTTGAGGTACATTTCATAGAGCTCGATCGCCATATATAATTTTTACACAGTTGGCAGTGGTATATAATTAATGCTTGATGTATAATGATCTATTGTTAGAATATTGAAAACCAGATAGCAATTGCACGTCTCTAAAACTTAGACATGGACTTGTCTGGCAAAAAAATAAATAGAAAGGAACGATCACTATTACTTAATCTTTCCAAATGCACGAAGTAATGTTTTTCCTCTTTCATTCATGAGATGAGCAGGAATTGTTGGGGTATTACTTCTAGTACTCCTTGGTGGATCGTCGTTGAATAAATTGGTAAAGAAAAGGAAGATGCGCAAACGCAAGGAGAAGTTTTTTAAGCGAAATGGTGGACTACTCCTACAACGGCAACTATTTTCAAGTGATGCCAATGTTGAAAGTACTAAATTATTCAACTCAAAGGATTTGGAGATGGTTGCTGACAAGTTCAGTGTTAATAGAATACTTGGTCAAGGGGGACAAGGCACTGTTTACAAAGGCATGTTAACCAACGGAATGCTTGTTGTAGTTAAAAAATCTAATGTACTTGATGAAGGAAAAGTGGGGGAATTCATCAACGAAGTTGTCATTCTTTCACAGATCAATCATAGGAATGTGGTTAAGCTACTTGGCTGTTGTTTGGAAACAGAAGTTCCCCTCTTAGTTTATAAACTCATTCCTAATGAAACTCTTTCCCAATATCTCAATAATCAAAATGAAGAGTGCTCACTAACATGGAATATGCGCTTATGAATTGCCATAGAAGTTGCAAGAGCTCTTTTTTATTTACACTCAGGAGCTTCGTCCCCTATTTATCATCGGGACATCAAGTCGACAAATATATTCTTAGATGAAAAGTTTATAGCAAAACTAGTAGATTTTGGCATTTCAAGATCCGTTGCTATTGATCAAACCCACTTGACAACGTTTGTATATGGGACTTTTGGATATTTGGACCTAGAGTATTTCCAGTCGAGCTAGTTCACAGAAAAGAGTGATATTTACAGTTTTGGTGTTGTCCTTGCTGAACTCTTAACTGGAGAAAAAACAATCTCTTCAACAAAGACATCAGAAGCCAAAAGTTTAGCGACACATCGTTCATGCAATAGAAGAAAACAAGTTGTTTGGTATTCTTGATAATCAAGTTTTGATGGAAGGTAAGAAAGAAGAGCTCATTGCAGTTGCAAACCTGGCGAAAAGGTGCATGCTTAGACTTGAATGGGAAGAACCGACCTAACATGAAAGAAGTTGTAATGGAGTTGGAGGCATTTCAAATGTTGCGAAAGCCTTGTAACCTCAAGCACAAATATGAAGTGGATGAAGACGATGAAATCTAAATATAGGAGCCATGGCATGTTGTTCGTATATCAACAACACGGTTATAGGTAAGTAAAAACCTTTGTGCTGTAGAATTTTCCTAGTTTCACCTAGCTTTTAGGCTATGTACTTTGCTCTTCTTATTATGCATAATAAAAGAAATGGTGATTCTTCATTTGCCTAATAATCAAAATTGCGTTGCTATAGATTCTGCTTGCCTTCAAGCGCGTCTTAGTGTGTGGCGTCCCCCCTAGATTTAGGGAACCTTTAATTAAGGACTGGACCTTTTTTCCTGACTTGCGACAACTCGTCTAGCTAAGACCAACTTGGGATCGGAAACCTTAACATTACGAACATTTCAATCCAAGGCCACTTGGACAATAACGATCCCTCTTTTAGCGGAAATTCTTGTGTGCAATAACATTTTAATTTGTCTTGTGACTCCTATCCAATTAAGCTTCTCTAATATTGAATATTAATGCTTACGCATAAGCATTAATATAATTTGTGCCTCAATTGATGAATAAGAAATCAATGACATGTTGAAATCTCATCCGTTTATTTCAAAAGTTAGAAGTACATAATTAATTAGGGTCGCGGCATTTTCTATATAGATACGTTTAGCTGCCATGACTCCGGCAACACGCAATCTCCATGGCAAGTCATTAGTACATTCATAATTCAACCAAGAGACCAGTCGCCCACAAGATATGTCATTTATGACTTTAAAAATAGGGAATTTAGCAGTTTAGTCTTGGGTTTTACCCCTTTTATTTTTTAGTCCTTGGATTTTATTTTTTCAAATTTTAGTCCTTTAGTTTACACTTTTTGATGAAATGACTCTTTCGTCAGGGATTGTCTGTTTCCCTAACGGAAGGGTCACATCAGCTGATAACTCAGTAGCTAATGTGGCTTGAAGAAAAATGCACAATTTTGCAAAATGATACAGTAAGAAAAACGAACCATTTAGAACCTAGTTCTTTCAAATAAGCGTGGATCTGAGTTTTCTTCTCCCATTTCATTTAGAACGCTAAATCCCCGATAGAACTCATAGCGCTGTAGATCTTGACACCGCCTTCTCTGGTTCCACCGTTGCGGAGCAAAGGTTGACCGGTTGGTTCGACAGCTTGGCCAAATCTCTGCCGTCTGCAACTCCAATCTAGAAGGATTCAACAAAGGAGCATGTCTTGCTCACAAAGCAGGTGGGTGTCCCGAACATGGTGGTATTTCTAAACAAACAGGACCAAGTCGACGAGGAGGAGTTGTTGCAGCTTGTGGAGTTAGAGCTAAGAGAACTCTTGAGCTCCTACAAGTTCCCAGGTGATACGTACCCATCATCTCGGGCTCGACTCTGCTGGCATTGGAGGCTCTAATGGCAGACCTGAAGATCACCCAAGGCGAGAACCAGTGGGTGGACAAGATATTTAAACTTATGGATGCTGTGGACAATTGCATTCCAATACTGCAACGGCAGACCGACTTGCTGTTCTTGTTAGCGGTGGAGTTTTTACGGATGTGACTGGGAAGGTTTCAGGTATTAGAAATGATAGGGATGAGGAGTTGAAGATGGTTATGCCAGGAGACCAAGTTAAGATGGTAGTGGAGCGCTTATAATGCCGATGGCTTGTGAGCAAGGGATGAGGTTTGCGATCAGAGAAGGTGGCAAGACTATTGGGGCTGGTGTCATCCAATCCATTATAGAATGAGTTCGTTCAACTTATGTGTGGTCACTATTAATTCAGTTTATGAGAGGAGAAAGGATAAGCTTGGAAAGTGAGCTTGCGACTATGCCTCTAATGTGAAAAGTTTTGAAGCACTTACCCAAAAAAAGAAGAAGAAATTTGAAGAGATGTCTCAAGACTTTTGGTTTAGAGACCCTGCTGCATGAGTTCAAGGGAATTAGATTGTAGAAGTTATTGATGATTTGAACAAGTCTTTGTTTAGTAAATCAATTAAGATTGCAGAATTGCATTACTAGGGATCTCTTTCCCGTGATTCACTTATAATTTTTGGTGTCTTCTACACAAACCAAGCCTCCATTTCTTCTACAGTTATCCCCTGTATGATCATATAAGTGTACAAATCCGATATTCGATTATGGTGGATTTTGTTGTTTCTCTTAAAGGTTTGTTGGTATGCAATTTATGTTTTAAGTTATAATAGGTAGTTTGTCCACTTGTTTCATGTACTCGCATAGTTTTGTCTTCTGATTTGCTTCCATTTGGTAGCAGACGAGAATTGGTTTGAGATTAGACAGAGCTTTCCGCATCTCGAATACCATAAATCCACATATTCTTCTCTCCCCCGCCACCCAAAAAAAAGAATCTCTGCCGTCTGCAACTCCGATCTAGACGTGGCTCTTGTTGGGACAATGTAGGGCTCTTGCTTAGGGTGATACAGAAGGTTGATATCCAGTGAGGAACTAAATGGGGAGAGAACATTGAAGAATTGAAGATAATAGTAAAAACTGAGTTTTTCCTAAAAAATGTCAAGTCAGCTAGAAGTCAGACTCAAGTTAGACATAATCACGATTTGAAGCATTGCTGTAACAAATTTTAGTTAGACCATTTCTAACTAATTAAATGACTCCAAGAAAGCCTCAAAACTTCCACTTTCAACTGTGAAACACTCTTAGCATATAACCCCATGATTTTATTCTTATTCTTTACTTAGAAAAATCCAGAAATCGAGCCTTCAACGCAGAAACCTTCTCCAGAGACTTTCTGCCATTTTTCTGAGCCATTGTTTGTGTGAACTAAGGATGAAGCCTTGAAGATTTTTCCCCTCTCTCTAGGATTCTTATTCTATATTTGATCACCATTGCTTTTTCCCAAACGAAATTCAAGATCTTCAGAAGTTGCTAAAAATCTTGAAGGTCCAAGAGCCATGTTCGTGCAATTTGCTGTTGTTGTGAGTTCACAATGGAGGACGGTAAGGTATGGACAACGAGGTAAAGGTTCTTGGCTTTTTGAATGGATGAGATGTTCTCAATCTCTACGATGGAGCAGATCTGAATGTTGTATTTTGGGTAAGAAAACAAGAGTGTTAGATTAGGAATTTGGGTATTCTTGAGTCTATGGATCACCTTGTATTTTGAGTTTGAAAAGCTAGTGAAATCTTTCCCTGGCCTACGGGCCCGAGAGTTTTTTCTCTTGAAATTTGTTTCCAATAGATTTTCTCTTCGTAACCAAAGATTGGTGTCTTTTATGGTGATTGATTTGTTTATATTGTTATTGATTAAGTATTGGTAATCATTGAACAACAAACTGAGAATGTTTGGTGTTTTTGGCTATAAAGAATCTTGGATATAGATTCTGATTTACATGATTTACATTCCGCTTGATAAATTGTGTTGATGTAATTTTTTACGTCGAAATTACTGATCTAATTTTGTGTAGCTTGTGCAGAAACCTTTGTTAAGTTTAAAAATTTACAAGAAAAGTTGTAGATTCTGTTCACCCCCTCTCTAGGTTCGACTAGTGTTGGTTTTGAGTCTTAAATCACTTTGTTCAATTGGCATCAGAGCAGATCTCGATTCTTTAGACTCAAATTATTAAAGATGGACAAAAGTCAATCTCTAGGTGTTCCACCATTCTTCTATGGGTCAAACTATGCTTATTGAAAAGTCAGGATGCAAGTATTCCTAAAATCCATAGACGAGAGAGTTTGGATAGCTATGACAAATGGATGGGAAAAACCAACTGTTATGGTAAATAAGGTCACTAGTAAAAAGAATTCACAACTTTGGAGCTCGAGTGAAAGAGAGACAGCAGCTGGAATAATAAGGGATTAAATGCCATATTTACTAGTGTGTCGCTGAGGAGTTTATAAGAATTTCGAATTGTGAAACGGCAAAAGAAGCTTGGGACATTCTCTTGTACAACCCATGAAGAAACTAAGGCTGTTAGAGACTCAAAATTGCAGATGATTATTTCTAAGTTTGAAGAACTTAGAATGAGAGAGGATGAGTGCTTTGATGACTTTTATGGGAAACTCACCAACTTGGTAAATTCGAGTTTTAGCTTAGGTGAGAAGATGTCTGAATCTAAAGTAGTTCGTAAAGTCTTGAGGTCATTATTAGAAAGATTTAAGTTGAAGGTGACAGCTATTAAAGATAGAAAAATATTAGATTCCATCAAACTAGAAGAACTTGTAGGATCTCTTCATACCTATGAAATGACTCTTCCAGTAATAAAGAAAGGAAAATCCATTGCATTGAATTTAATAGAAGAGGATTTGGATTTTGAAGATGACATGATGTTTGATGAAGAAGACATGGCCTTGTTTGTTAAAAATTTTAGGAAAGCATTTAAGTTCAAGAAGGGCAGAAATTGGAGAGGCCAAAAATCTAACTCAAAACCTTCTAAGAAACCAAGTTGGAAGAGTGATGAACAAAGAGATAAATCTGAAAAGAAAGAGCTCAAAAAAAGCAAGAACAAGGGCTGCAATGTCATGGGTGCAAAGGATTTGGGCACTTCAAAGCCGAATGTCCTACTTACTTGAAATCGAAAGGGAAGAATGCTATGAAGACACACTTTCAGATTCTGATATAGAGTCAAATTCCTCAGATGCTGAAACTTCAAATAATGATAAGGTAAATTTTCTCGCATTTACATCTTCTATTAAAACTGATGAGTTTACTGATTTTGATGATCCAGAAAAAATTATAATGGAGGATGTTGATGAGCTTGAGTGCTTAAAAGAGACTTATCAAGAGTTATATGAGGAAAGTATTAAAATTAAGAAGGCGAATTTCTTGACTCTTAAGAAGAATTGTTCTTGTTGAAAAAGAAAGAGATGAGTTAACTGAAAAACTAGTAGAGAAAACGCCATGATTCAAGAACTCATGACTATGAACACTTTTCTCGAAGATGTTACATCAAAATTATCGAAGGAGCTGGACCTAGCTAATGAACAACTTAAGAAATTTTCATGTGGTACCAGCAAACTTGATAAGATGCTAAGTATAGGACACTCGGATGGAAATAAAAGAGGATTATGTTTTGATCATACTACAGCAGCACCCATATCTTCAAACAAGGTAGTTTTTGTGCCATATACTCAAAAAATTCAGAGTACACCTGCACCTCAAAAGAAGGTAAACAAGGTAGTCACCTCTAAAGCTCCTGTTTTATCTAAGTCTAAATTTTTCAGATTTATTCCCAAGTGTTTTCATTGTGGTAAAGTCGGTCATACCAAACCTAAATGCTTTGATCTCTTGAGAAATGGAAAAAGACATCTTTCTTCATTTTCAAATGATGTATCTAAGTCTGAATTTGATAAGTTGTTAGTTCAAGTAAATATGTTATCTCAACAAATTCAGATTATAAATCAAAAGCTAAGTCCTGCTATTAATCAAAAGCTAGTTTTGAAAAAGAAAGAGACTAACATTTGTTTTGTAGCACATATTGCCTTAAAGGCAAAGAGCAATTTTATTTGGTACCTTGACAGCGGCTGCTCAAAACACATGTGTGGAGATAAAAGTCTCTTCACAACTTTCAAAGATAGCAAAGGAGGTGATGTAACATTTGGAGATGGAAGCAAGTTTGAAATTTTTGGTAAAGGATCTATAACTCTCCCTGGGTTCTATGTGCAAGGCTTAAAATCAAATTTATTAAGTATAAGTCAAATATGTGATTCTGGTCTAGATGTTAAATTTACCAAAAATAATTGTTCAGTGATTAATTCTAAAGGTAAATCTATTTTTAGTGGAACTCGTACATCGGATAATTATTATGGACTAGTTATTAATGATGATGTATCGTGCTATAACTCAAAAATTGATATATCTCAACTTTGGCATCAAAGATTAGGTCACTTAAATTATTGAGACTTATCAAACATTTCTAGTATAGTTGATGGTGTTCCTAAACTAGCTAAGATAGTTGACAAAGTTTGTGGACCATGTCAACTTGGCAAACAAGTTAAAACATCTCAGAAGAAAATAACTAATATTCGTAGTTCTAAATGTTTAGAATTATTGCATATGGACTTAATGGGGCCAACAAAGACTGAAAGTCTTGGTGGCAGAAAATACATACTTGTTGTAGTAAATGATTTTTCCAGGTACACCTGAGTTGAGCTGCTAAGAGACAAGTTTGAAACCTTTGAGAAGCTTAAAACACTTTGTAATCATTTATAAAATGAACAAGGACGTAAAATTTTAAGAATTTGACGTGACCATGGGACAGAGTTCGATAATTCAAGCTTTCAAACATTTTGCTATGATAAAGAAATACATAAAGAATTTTCAGCACCTATTACTCCACAGCAAAATGGAGTAGTAGAAAGGAAGAACCGAGTTCTTCAAGAAATGGCACGGGTTATGCTTCATGGTAAAGGTATTGCAAAAAATTTTGGAGTGAAGCAATAAATACTGCATGTCATATTATAAATCGTGTGTATCTTCGTCATAAACTCATAAACTCCTTATGAAATATGGTATGAAAAAAGACCTACAGTGAAGTATTTTAAAATATTTGGTAGTAAGTGTTACATTCTACATGATAGAGAAAACTTAGGTAAATTTAATTCACGTAGTGATGAAGGAATATTTTTAGGATATTCATCATCAAGTAGAGCTTATCGAGTTTATAATTTATGTACTCTCACTGTTATGGAAACTATCAATGTCAAAATAGATGATGATTTAAATGATGCTACTAGCCCAAATAATCTTGAGAATACTTTTGAGGAACAAGAGAATCTGGTTGAAGAAGAGCAAGATGCTACTGAGCATTTGGAATTAACTGAGGAAAAGAATGATCAAGTTGACACGGAGTTTGATGGGAACAAAGAATCTGACTCTGATGAAGCTACAGAACCCTCTTCACGTGTGAAATTGAATCATCCTAAACAAAATGTCATTGGTGAGATCAATGAGGGTATGAGGTTAAGAGGTAGAGTTCAAAACCAAATTCCATATTCATGCTATGTGTCTTTGTTTGAACTGAAAAATATTAATGAGGCTTTAAAGGATGAATGTTGGGTTAATGCCATGCAAGATGAGCTAAATCAATTTATTAGGAATGATGTGTGGTCTAGTACTAGACCTACTAATAATAATATCATTGGTACAAAATGGATCTATAAGAACAAATCAAATGAAAATGGTGTAATGGTTAGAAATAAAGCCTGTATCGTAGCTCAAGGCTACTCCCAAATAGAAGGCATCGATTTCGATGAAATCTTTGCACCAGTAGCAAGATTGGAATCCATTCGAATTTTATTAGCCATATCTTGTTCAATGGGTTTTAAATTACATCAAATTAATGTAAAATCTGCATTTTTAAATGGTATTCTATGAGAAGAATTTTTTGTAGAACAACCAAAATATTAGCCATATTTTATTAATGGGTTTTAATAAAATGAGAAGAATTTTATTAGCCAGATTGGAATCCATTCGAATTTTATTAGCCATATTTTATTAATGGGTTTTAATAAAATGAGAAGAATTTTATTAGCCAGATTGGAATCCATTCGAATTTTATTAGCCATATCTTGTTCAATGGGTTTTAAATTAATCAAATTAATGTAAAATCTGCATTTTTAAATGGTATTCATTTAAGAATTTTTTGTAGAACAACCAAAATGAGAAAATGAGAAGAATTTTTTGTAGAACAACAAATCAAATGAAAATGGTGTAATGGTTAGAAATAAAGCCTGTATCGTAGCTCAAGGCTACTCCCAAATAGAAGGCATCGATTTCGATGAAACCTTTGCACCAGTAGCAAGATTGGAATCCATTCGAATTTTATTAGCCATATCTTGTTCAATGGGTTTTAAATTACATCAAATTAATGTAAAATCTGCATTTTTAAATGGTATTCCATGAGAAGAATTTTTTGTAGAACAACCAAAAGGGTTTGTAGATCCTAAGTATCCTAATCATGTTTTCAAGCTCAAGAAAGCTCTCTATGGTTTAAAGCAAGCTCCTAGAGCTTGGTACGAAAGATTAACTACTTATTTGCTTTAAAAAGGCTTTGCTAGAAGAGGTGCTAATCGCACTCTTTTTATAAAGAAAACTAATAAACATCTTATAATAGCCCAAATTTATGTAGATAATATAGTGTTCGGTTCTCTAAAAGAGTCACTTGCTAATGAGTTTGCAGAATCCATGAAAAATGAATTCGAAATGAGTATGGTAGGTGAATGAATACATTATTTTCTAGGTCTGCAAATTAAACAATGCAATAAATGGCTGTTTATTTCTTGTCTAAATATGCAAAGAACTTAGTGAAACGTTTTGGCTTAGATAGTAAGAAACATACCAAAGTTCCAATGAATACCTCAGTAAAATTGAGTATTGATCCTAATGGTAAAAATGTTGATCATACCATGTATCGTAGTATGATAGGAAGCCTATTATACTTAACTGTTAGCAAACCAGATATATCTTTTAGTTTAGGGATATGTGCTAGATTTCAAGCAAATCCCAAAGAATCTCATCTGAATGCAGTGAAGAAAATAATTTGCTATATTAATGGTACTATTGATTATCGTATTTGGTACTCTAAATAATCTAATATTCATTTAGTAGGATACACTGGTGCTAACTGGGCAGGAAATTCATATGATAGAAAGAGTACATCAGGTGGATGTTTCTACTTGGGTACTAATTTGGTAGCTTGGCTTAGTAAGAAGCAAAGTTTCATATCTTTATCTACTACTGGGGCCGAATATATAGCCATGGGTAGTTGTTGTACACAACTCTTATGGATGAAACAAATATTCTCAGATTATGATATTCATCAAATTCTATGCTTATTTATTGTGATAATACGAGTGCAATTAATATTTCTAAAAATCCTGTACAACACTCAAGGTCAAAGCATATAGATATTAGGCAACATTTTATACGTGACTTAGTTGAAAAACAAATTATCTCTATTGAACATTTACCTACAGAAAATCAACTTGCTGATTTATTTACAAAACCACTTGATTCAGCAAGATTTGAATTTTTAAAGCAAGCTGTTGGTATTTGTCAAATGCCTTAAAATAATTAGGTTTTTATTTGATAAATTAGTCACTAAATTTTTGTCAAGGTAGTTAAGTAATATTTCATCATCAAATCTGTTATAAGATGTTCTATATCTTATTTTGATGTGTGTATTAATATTTGGAGTATCTGAAGAAGTCTTAGTGAATTTACATCAATTTTTATTTTTATTTTTCTGCAAATTTTCTGAGGTTAGAAGTTTATGCGAAGTTTGTCTTAGGCTAGAGCTATATTGCATCTGTGAAGAAAGAAGGACTTTTGTAAGCAACAATGGAGGAAAGCTTGAAAAATTTCTAAGTATGGATGTTAATGGGCTATGTGTTAAATAGCTCGGTACTTTTAGTGTTTGTAAAAAACAAAAGCCCAAGCCCGAAGTAGTTAAAAGAGTCAAAAGAAAAAGGTTCAAACAATCATTTTAAGTTGAAAAATCCACTAACGTATTTCAATGGTGCTTTTTCTTTTTTTTTGCCACACTTTCCCATTTTAGCCTTAATGAACCCTACTTTGGCCAACACCTTCCTCAGCTCTTTTTCTCCTTGCGTCGTTCATACTTCTCTCAAGTGTCGTGGGTCTCCTGTATTACCGTGGTCTCCTCTTTGTTTTTTGTCTTTCTCTATTGAATCTTTCCTCCACCACTACTTTGTTTAATCATCGCTTAGTCCACGACAAGGACAAATCTCGCTCTCTCTCTCTCTCTCTCTCTCTCTCTCTCTCTCTCTCTCTCTTCATTTTATATTGACTAAATGCGAGATTTGTGTTGCTTGTGGTCTTGTGGTCCCGAATTGATTCAAGGTTGTCTGCTAGTCAATGGGTTTTGTATTTGCCTAATATTCCATGTGTTTCTTTTATACTATTCCATGCATTTGTTAATCTAGATTAAACTTGTGCCGATTATTTGGTGAATTTGAAATCTAGGTTTTCAAAATTTTCCTTTTTCATATAAGCCATTTTGTTAGAAATTACTTGTTTATCTTGTTAATAATCCCTTTTATGAAGAGTAGTGGGTTAGCAACAATCACATTTAACTCTAAAATGCAGATTTCATTAACAAAATTGTTAGTTAGTGACAATATGTTCATTCGGTTAAGTGTTTAAAATGATTGGGTATATAGTTTAAATAGTCTAAAAGCATGTGGGTAAATATCTAGGTTCGGGTAACCTTGGTAAATTTGTTTTAGGGATTAGTTTAGAATTTACTAACATTATTGAGTCCTGAAATGTATTGTTGATTAAATTAATCCCTAAGTGGTGAAGTTTTTATTGTATCTATGACAATCTAATTACAATAGTTTTCCACAGATGGTTCGGATCAAGCATACAGTTATTAAACATGCTCAGAAAAGGCCACTTTCTCCTGCCAAGTCATCTAAAAAACAACTGGACCTCCTCCGTTTGAACCAATCTCTAAAAAAATAAAGAACCAAGTTGCTCAAAGTTCTTCTAGAGTATTTAAAGGAAAGGAGAAATAGCATGACACATCACCTGAAGAAGCACCTGCTTCAAAATTCCTTAATGTTGAAGCTGAGACGTATTATACAAAGAAATTCAGTTCCAAGGGTGTAATACTGGAGCGAGAAGTACTTCTTGACGAATTGACACATTTGAAGTTTTCAGAAAAGTTTATGTCAAGAAGATGGGACGGGCTGCTCACTAAACTAATCCCTCATTCTGAAGAGGTGGTAAGAGAGTTCTACTCAAACATCCATGCAATTTCTGATAAAAATTCCTTCACAATTTATTTCCGTGGAACTCTATTGGATGTTGATCCATCCTTTCTTGCACAATGCTTAGGTATTCCTAGGGTGAATCGTCCTATCTTTTCATATAATGCATTCACCCAACCCTTTCTAAGCACAATGGCTTCACTATTTACAGAGAAAAATCTATCCTTCACATCTAAAGAATTTAATTCTAAACTCTTTTCTGCAGAAAATCAGATAATTAGTATAATTGTTTCTACTAATATCTTTCCAACAAAATCTTTATCTCAATTATCATATGAAAGAATGCGCTTCTTATATGCCTTTTTAATTAATGATAGCATCGATTTGCCGTCTCATATATGTGCTCATATGATAAAAGTTTTTCATTCTAACTCCACCACAAACTTATTGCCTTGTCCCTGCCTTATAATGAATTTCTCAGTGCCAGTTGCATCACAATTCCTCGAAATGAGCCTCGGTTAAAACTTGCTAAAGCTCTTGGTTCTACTACATTGAACCAAAGCAAATCCCATAGAGGCCATAAAAAATCTTTTTCCTCCACCAGTCAAGGCCCAATGAGTTTAGATGTGAATTATTTTGTTGAGGCACTGAAACTACTTACTGAGAGGTCCAATACCTCTTATGTTGTGCAATCTTCATTGCTAGCTACTCAAAAGACCTTCAAACTAAATCTGATGAAAGTAATGAATGATGTTGCCACAATTTGCAAACATCTAAATGTGGTGGAAACACAAGGCGCCTCTAGCACGGCTGGTGGGGCCGCAGGTCTTGATAGTTCTGACTTGGATTCTGAAGATGAGGACGACGAACATTCTGATGGAGAGGCTACAAAAATCTCTCTTCTGGTGCTGAAGACTCAAACTAGTCCCTTTTGGCTCACTTCTTGCCAAAAAGGGGGAGTAGTATATCAATCTTTTTTTTTTGTTCTATCTTATCTACGTTTATGTATATTTCTAAAACTGCTATGTTTAATGTTGATATTTGATCAACTTGGTTGGGATGATTGCTAGAAGTAGTTGGATGGGTTGTATCTTATGGAGTTGGATTGTCATATTTTGAAGTGATATATTCTATTAACTGATGACTGATTGGAAGATGTAGAATTGAAGTGTTTATATTGCTTTTGTTATGATATTTGGTTGGTTCATGTGTTAATTTCTATTTGCTGAATTGCTGTATTTTTTTTATTTGGAACTCTATGTGTAAGTTGAATCTATCTTACAGTTTTTTAGCATAGGTTGTTAATTACAATTTTGCTTATATTGTATAACATGCTAACATATAGGGGGAAAGTCCCTTCTATCTTGTTAGGAATGTTTGTCTTAGGGGGAGAGTAGTATTCTTAAAATTCTTATCCATAGTATATAATTAACTACTATGATATGTTGCTTTAATTTCAATTATGATCTAATGAGGTTGAAGTTTGTGTTTTGCTGAGGTGTATATGCAGGTTTTAGAAATCTCAGGAATTTATAGAATAGGCTATGTTAGAGTTCATAGGCTGGTCAAATGTAAATGGGTTCTGTGGTGGTGATCAACAGAATCTATGTCCTAGGGGTTGAGATTTTTTTTTTTATCACGAAGTTAGCCAAAGGGGGAGATTGTTAGGAATATTTTTATTGGCTTTACTTCATTGTAATTTAGTTTTAATTAAAAAAATCTCAACCCCTAGGACATAGATTCTGTTGATCACTACCACAGAACCCATTTACATTTGACAGCCTATGAACTCTAACATAGCTATTCTATAAATTCCTAAGATTTTCTAAAACCTGCATAATACACCTCAGCAAAACACAAACTTCAACCTCATTAGATCATAATTGAAATTAAAGCAACATATCATAGTAGTTAATTATATGTTATGGATAAGATTTTAAGAATACTACTCTCCCCCTGAGACAAGTATTCCTAACAAGATAGAAGGACTCTTCCCCCTATATGTTAGCATGTTATACAATATAAGCAAAATTGTAATTAACAACCTATGCTAAAAAACTGTAAGATAGATTCAACTTACACATAGAGTTCCAAATAAAAAAAATACAGCAATTCAGCAAATAGAAATTAACACTATGAACCAACCAAATATCATAACAAAAGCAATATAAACACTTCAATTCTACATCTTCCAATCAGTCATCAGTTCGCAGAATATATTCACTTCAAAATATGACAATCCAACTCCATAAGATTACAACCCATCCAACCTACTTCTAGCAATCATCCCAACCAAGTTGATCAAATATCAACATTAAACATAGCAGTTTTAACAGAAGATTAGAACAAAAAAAAAAGTGATTGATATACTACTCCCCCTTTTTGGCAAGAAGTGAGCCAAAAGGGACTAGTTTGAGTCTTCAGCACAAAATAGAGATTTTCTGCAGCCTCTCCATCAGAATGTTCGTCGTCCTCATCCTCAGAATCCGAAGTCAGAACTATCAGGAGACCTGCGGCCCCACCAGCCGTGCTAGAGGCGCCTTGTGTTTCCACCACATTTAGATGTTTGCAATTGTGGCAACATCATTCATTACTTTCATCAGATTTAGTTTGAAGGTCTTTTGAGTAGCTAGCAATGAAGATTGCACAACATAAGAGGTATTGGACCTCTCAGTAAGTAGTTTCAGTGCCTCAACAAAATAATTCACATCTAAACTCATTGGGCCTTGACTGGTGGAGGAAAAAGATTTTTTATGGCCTCTATGGGATTTGCTTTGGTTCAATGTAGTAGAACCAAGAGCTTTAGCAAGTTTTAACCGAGGCTCATTTCGAGGAATTGTGATGCAACTGCAGTGAGAAATTTCATTATAAGGCAGCAAGTTTGTGGTGGAGTTAGAATGAAAAACTTTTATCATATGAGCACCTATATGAGACGGCAAATCGATGCTATCATTAATTAAAAAGACATATAAGAAGCGCATTCTTTCATATGATAATTGAGATAAAGATTTTGTTGGAAGATATTAGTAGAAACAATTATACTAATTATCTGATTTTCTGCAGAAAAGAGTTTAGAATTAAATTCTTTAGATGTGAAGCATAGATTTTTCTCTGTAAATAGTGAAGCCATTGTGCTTAGAAAGGGTTGGGTGAATGCATTATATGAAAGATAGGACGATTCACCCTAGGAATACCTAAAGCATTGTGCAAGAAAGGATGGATCAACATCCAATAGAGTTCCACGGAAATAAATTATGAAGGAATTTTTATCAGAAATTGCATGGATGTTTGAGTAGAACTCTCTTACCACCTCTTCAGAATGAGGGATTAGTTTAGTGAGCAGCCCGTCCCATCTTCTTGACATAAACTTTCTGAAAACTTCAAATGTGTCAATTCGTCAAGAAGTACTTCTCGCTCCAGTATTACACCCTTGGAACTGAATTTCTTTGTATAATACGTCTCAGCTTCAACATTAAGGAATTTTGAAGCAGGTGCTTCTTCAGGTGATGTGTCATGTTGTTTCTCCTTTCCTTTAAACACTCGGAAGAACTTTGAGCAACTTGGCTCTTTGTTCTTTTAGAGACTGGTTCAAACAGAGGAGGTCTAGGTTGTTTTTGAGATGACTTGGCTGGAGAAAGTAGCCTTTTCTGAGCATGTTTAATAGCTGCATACTTGATCCGAACTATCTGTGGAAAACTATTGTAATTAGATTGTCATAGATACAATAAAAACTTCACCACTTAGGGATTAATTTAATCAACAATACATTTCAGGACTCAACAATGTGAGTAAATCTAAACTATCCCCAAAACAAATTTACCAAGGTTACCCGAACCTAGAATATTTACCCACATGCTTTTAGACTATTTAAACTATATCCCAATCATTTTAAACACTTAACCTGAATAAACATATTGTCACTAACTAACAATTTTGTTAATGAAATCTGCATTTTAGAGTTAAATGTGATTGTTGCTAACCCACTACTCTTCATAAAAGCAATTATTAATGAGATAAACAAGTAATTTCTAAACAAAATGGCTTATATGAAAAACGGAAAATTTTTGAAAACCTAGATTTCAAATTCACTAAATAATCGGAACAAGTTTATTCTAGATTAACAAATGCATGGAATAGTATAAAAGAAACACATGGAATATGAGGGAAATACAAAACCCATTGACTAGTAGACAACCTGAATCAATTTCGGGACCACAAGACCACAAGCAACATAAATCTCGCATTTAGTCAACATAAAATGAAGAAAGAGAGAGAGAGAGAGAGAGAGAGAGAGAGAGAGAGATTTGTTCCTTGTCGTGGACTAAGCGATGATTAAACAAAGTAGTGGTGGAGGAAAGCTTCAACAGAGAAAGACAAAAAACAAAGAGGAGACCCACGGCACTTGAGAGAAGCACGAACGGCACAAGGAGAAAAAGAGCCCGAATGAAATGTGTTCTAAATGGTGCATTTTTCTACCCGTATCATTTTTCAAAATGGTGCATTTTTCTTCAAGCCACATCAGCTGCTGACTTGTCAGCTGATGTGGCCCTTCCGTTAGGGAAACAAATGGATCTCAGAGCCTTTAAATTTTCATTATAATCAAAATAAGCATAGTCGTAATAACATATTCTAAAACTTAAAAATGAAAAAAAAAATATAAACTTTAACTTAATTGTTAAGGCCAAATTTTCATCAATTATAGTAATTGAACTGGACATTCAAGTAAATGTCATCAATTATTATATTAGTGCTAAAACATTGTGTGGCCGAATGCAATCAAAAGTTTAAAATCTTCAGAATAAATGGCTCATAAATTATTGACAAAGGCACAAAGCAATGTTAAAATTTAATCAAAATAACATAGGCACACACAAATAATAGAGCAATAATATTTTAATTAAACAATAATAATGAAACGTGTATGTTTTAAAAAAAGAAAAGACAATAATAATTAAATGTAATAACATTTAGAATTCTAACTTTGAAGATGACTTTTTTTTTTTTTGCAAAGTGAAAAGTTTATTGTATTCCATGAGTTGAGTATGAATTTTATTATTTTTTGTATATGAGATAAAATAGTGGGATGGAGAGACAAAAGAGAGGCCATTAAGAGAAAATTTGAAAAAATCTGAAGAGGCCATTGAGAGGCAGGAAGTGAAAGAGAAAGAAAAAATGAACTTTAGGCTACATTTGTTTTAGCGTAAAATGAAGAAAATGAGAAAATATTTGTAGGGAAAACAAAACAAGTTTCAATGTTTGTCTAATTCCTTGAAAATAAACATATAGTGTTTGGTTGTCACCTGAAAATTTAAAGAATATTTTGTGAGCTTGTTTAGTTTGATGTACCTTCTAGATTCAGAATAACAACTATATTAAAGGAATCTAGACAGATACTTCCTCCAATGATCCATTTGAGTTATCAAGGCCCCGGGAAATTTGTGCATTTCTTATAAATTTTTCGATCAGCAAATGAAGAGCTGTCTATAGCCTCAACTCATCAAAGCCTTCTTACAACTTTATCTTAGCAAAATAATTGCAAAAATGTGGAGTCGAAGTTCAAATGACAACGAGATATTAAAAATATTGAAAGCAACCTCTTAGCTACTAAATCTTTCTCTACTTGAACATAAGTCCATTGAATTCAAAAACGTGACGAGAACGTACCTAGACTACAAAATTATATTATATTCTCTACCTAACCCTGCCCCATATGAAAGTTTTACGGGTAGTGATGAGAAAATTCGATCTATACGCGAGACATGACTTAACTAAGAAAAAGAAATTGATTCTACCAAAAATACAGAAAGAGAAATGACAAAAAAAAAAGAATTATATATTAAACAAATCATGTACCTATTAAAACTCTGTGTCCTTGCGAGAAAGAGAGAAGTTGACGAATTATAAAAAGTTAGAGAGAAGAATTGAGCATATTACAAAATGGTAGAAATGTGCATAGAGAGAGATTTTTTTAATTTAAACTTAAAGATAAGTTTTAATTTGTTACTATAGTAGAGAAAAAAAATAGTAGATCGATAGAATAGAGAAAAATAGTCACATGAAAAATAACTTAAGTTTTTTTTTTTTTTTTTTTTAACGATAGTAGAGAAAAAAAATAGTAGATAGCTTATATAGGTTGTGATAGAATACAGAAAAAATAGTCACATGAAAAATAAATTAAATTTCTTTTGTTAAGATAGTAGAGAAAAAAAATAATAGATAGCGTATATATGTTACGACAGAATAAAGAAAAAATAGTTACCTGAAAAATAACTTAAGTTTTTTTTGTTACGATCGTAGACAAAATAGTAGATAGCGTTGTTACGATATTATAGAGAAAAGATAGGCAACTGAAAAATAACTTACACTTCTACAAAGGATAACTTATTTTCAGCTTGATACGCATTATTTTCCTTTGACTTTTTTTTCAGCCCTACCAAACACATATTTTTTGAAAATATTCTGCATGAAAATATATTTAGTCGAAACAAACGCAGCCTTAGAAACAAAGGGAGAGAGAAAGAAAAGTAAAAGAGACACTTTAGAAAAATAAAAAAGACACTCTAAAAAAGAGAGAGGGAGAAAGACAAACTCTAGAAAAGAGGGAGGAAAGAGGGAAAGAGGAATTTTAGAAAAAAAGGAGGGAGAGAGAAAAGTAAAAAAGATAAACTTTTTAGTATTTTTTTCTTTAAAAGATTAGATGGCCCACTTTTACTGTAGTTATTCCTTCTCTCACGTTCTTTCATTCTTTCATGTTTATTTCTCCAAAAATTTTGAGAGCAGATTTCAAAGATCAATACCAATTTTAATTTGCCCTTATATTAAAAAAAATTGAAAAAGTTTGAAATTTCAGCCATATATAAAAAAAATTTGCAAAAAGTTTGGGGCCCCCTAGCTTCGTCCTTGCGGCAATGGATACCGTTGCGAGTGCGAAGAAGGTTATGATGGAAACCCATACCTTCCTGATGGTTGCTAATGTATGAATTGCATATATAGCAACAAGCTTCTCTAGAGAATAAGGATAAAAAAAATTAATTTATATGAATTTCAAATATGCTAGCTTGTATGACATTTTTCGTTTTTTTTTTAGTCCCTAAATTATATTAAACCAAATGAAATGCTATGAAACCTAACGACTATGTCTTAGAAAAGACAGACCACCAGTACACCACCGTACCCTAATGAAAATTTGGCAAAAATACGGCATATACGGAGCTACGTACTGCAGTCTCTCACTGTTTTGTACGTCCATGAAACGTGTAATATAGTTCTTTTGTTGACATGGACATATATTAATATATAGTCTTCTATGAACCAGCTCTAAACCACATGATTCACCTGAACTTAGTACAAGCATCACAGGTCCACGCAACAGAAAGATCTAATTCAATGTCTCTCTTGCTCTTCAACGATTGATTTTCCAAAACCAAATTCGAACGTGGTTTTTTTCTAATTCAAAAAGATCAAAATATCGAATATCGCCTTCTTCTTTTTCTTTTTCTTTTTCTTTTTTGGTGGTCAAGAAGTTTGGGCCTGGGAGAACCTCTCATGGCGGTCCACTGGCCCAATTTACAATAAAAGGAATTGTGTCCTTCTTTCTCCTGATCAATTCGAGGAACAAAAATCCTAAATTCCTGTGTGAACAAGACTTCTCTCTCTTTTAATCAGAACCGGTCACATAACTTCATTCAAAGGAAAATAGCACTTCAACCAACCACTGGTTACAAAAAAAAAAAGTCCACGACCTGCTACAAAAGCTACTGCTATTGGGATAGTACTACAAAAAAAGATTATTTCCAAAGCAATTTCTTCTGAGGGCATCCTCTCAAACTGATCTTCGAGGCGACCCAATAAATTAGGTGGTGCACTATCATATTGGCACCTCTATTCACGTATAGTGGGCCATCCTACGAGGAAAATGCTGGAGGTCCCCATTGATGTACTAACATGGTTGTGGATTCGCCATTCAGTCCGCCTTGGGTAGCTCTCATGATAGCATTAATCACAGCTCCCGAGTCTCCTTCTACTATTACCTTCTAGTGTCCCTTGCGGAAGGCTTCTTGAACTCCCAACCGTGATGCTGTTATTTCCCCTTCTTCCAGTGAGTTACATGCAGCCAGACATTCCACTGTCACTCCACAAACATTCCCCATATGGTCCCTCAATACTGCAGTCGCTATCCCAAAATTGTCCTGTGTAGCCAAGTCCTTAAATGAACGAGAAGGATATACAACAAACAATCATAGCTTGATGAAAATGGTAGCCATGTGAAAAAAAAATGACTTAAATAAGTACACTCCATGTACAAAACGAGATTAACAGAAACCAATGCTAAAAAACTAAATAATTTCCTCTATATTCTATCAGTTCCTAAGACAGAAAAATTTGAAGACTTGCTCGCTTCTTTTATAATATATGTAGTTATACAGATCCATAAATTTGATTTCCTAATAGTACTAAGCTGTAATTTTTGCTAATTGACTTTGATCTTGCATGTGCGGACAATTGATTGAGTCATGACATGATGACATGTAGCACGTAATATTATCGTAATCTTTCCGTCGTAGCAGTGTGAATTGAAAAATTATATAATACAATATTCGGTGAATCTACAGAGCAATTCACGTGCACCAACAGGAGTACCAGTACTGGATTGGTGAATTCACAACCACTTACTCTAACAATAATAGTTAAATGTTTTATTTATCGGTATGAAATAAAATCAATAACTCACTCTTAACCTCCTATTGTTTTTTTATTTTGTACTTGATGATGCCAAAAAAATTCGCCCCAGTGGATGAGCGATGGAGAGCCTTCCAACTATGGACAGAAAACCTGCAAGACAAAAGGGAGAGTGAGTGGAACTTTCCAGTGCAGTCAGTCTCCGAAATTCAAGTTAGAGTCTTAGAGATCCCTTAAAAATAAAATCAAGAGGATGTTATATAGAGAAGAGTGAATAAATTTGTCGATAGATCTCAAAAAGATTCTTTGCGTGAATAACCGAAAGCTTTTCATTCAAAGTGACCCTCTGCACCCTGGTTAGCGTAGGAGAAGATGTCTCTTGTCCTCCAAACGTGTTGTATACAAAAGGAATTAATTGGGCCTCAATGGAGGAAGGCTCCTCCGGGCTTTATTTTAGATCTTTGGAAATTTACCTCTAAACCTACTTTCGAGGATTTTTAATGTTGAGCCTCGTTTAAGTGTGTTGGGCCGGTCTGTTAGAGAAATTTCATATCTATCAGTACTTAACATAATCGATTATTTGCACTGCGTCCGCTATAGCATATATGAAAAGTCAGATTACAATGGAAAAACATAAAGAAGAGCCGCTGCAATCTGACTTTTCATATAAATATTGTAGGGCACGGATGCGATTTGTTTAATGTTCAATAACCACGTCCACTAGTTCGTCAAATGCAGCAGCCGAGTCTACATTTACAGCACCCCCACTTTACACATCTTCACTTTATGGAATTCGTTTATTTGCTTGAAAGTTCTAATAAGATCCCTTTTTTGGACGGCAAACGTGTATATATAGATAGCAGACAGAGCTGTTGGCGGAGCAAGATTTACCTTTAAGTGCCCGGTATATATATACACGGAGTCGAGGGATTAGAAAATTAAAAAATATATATACAGGGAGGTCAAAGCATTAAAAGCTCCTAGTAATACAATAAATTTTCATGTGAGATATAAGCTAATTAGATTTTATTTAATAGTGGTTTTTCTTACATGAACATATACATTATTTAATAATGCTATATATAATTACATATATACATTAGTTCCTGCCGCTGTGACTTTCGCTTAGTCTTCTAGATGCATGTGCTTTTAATTGGCTGTTAATAATTCTAGTAAATTATAGGGTTAACATTAAAATTACCATCCTCTATAGTTCTCTCTTATATTATATAATTTATTGTAAGAGAGATAAATAAAGAATATTGTCCCACTTTATTTAATATTGTCCATATTAAACTGTATATAATGTGGATTTTACCGTATTTAATAATTATTACATTATATATATATATATATATATATATATATATATTATATATATATATAATATTCTTCCCAGATATAATAAGATTATCGAGAGAGACGAGAGAGACACTGCGTCAGGACCATGCTACATGAAGTTCGTTGTCTAGTCAAGCACAAACTATTGGACTGAAAACGAAGCATAGATGAGCTGATTTCCCAACGTAGAAAGAACGTACGATAGACCACAAGAACATCCATCACCATTCATAGCTGAAGATAAGGTTTGAAAAGTCTTGTCGTAATTTCCAAGAAGAAGCTTCCTCCACAACAACTTTTAAGAAGTCCACGATGCATGTTTTGGACGAAGAATAATCATCATTACATGCAGGAACTACCGAATAAGGAAGATTCCTCCACAACTTTTAGGAAGTCGACCCATATTTTGGGCAAAACATAAATACATGCAGGAATGAAGCTAGAAGAAATATTTTGTCGGGGCTGAAAATATTGATTTTTAAAGTTAGAAGGAATTTTTTGAAATAATATTAATGAAAAAATTAATGTTACTCTCTCTGAAGCCTCTTAAAATTATTGTAAAGTCAAATTCTACCTAACACGTATCTAATATGAAAATTAAACGTATATGATTATATCATATTAATGCCTTCAGTTTTTTTTTTTTTCCGAGAAAGATACAATGGAGTTGCGCGCTGGTTAATTATTAGTGACTCACTGAACATATATATATCCCACCCCTTCTTCGTTTAAGAGACTAAAAAAAGATTAATTACTTGTGCTCATATAATTACCGTTAAGTATACCCATCTAACTCATAATTTTTCAGTCTTCTTTATGTTTTCCTTCAAATCTTTTTATCTTCTTCTAAGCTTTTTTCTTCAATTAATCAGAAATCCAAAATCTAGGAAATGATGGAACAATTTTTTAAAGAACATTCGAGACCCGGACAGGACTTTCAACATTTTGTATTATTATATCGTTAATTGTGAAAGTACTGTCCAAAATTAGAATTCAGAAAATATGACTGGAATGGGTACGACAGTGACTTGAACTTGAGGTAGTGAAAGCCAGGCTAAATGTGAAATGGAGAAAATAATGGAGGAAAATATAAGAAGAGTATAGTTGTCGCTTCTTTGTTTCATTTTCCTTGATGACTATAATCCCTAGACAAAAATTTCAAAGATAAACAAAAAATCAACGGCCACCACACTAAAGATTACATGAAAAACGCCAGTTTGTTTAAACTACGAAAATACCCCACTGTAGGGCAGGCTATCACGTAATTATCCCCACGTGGTTGGCTTGCTCCATATATGGGGGCCTTCCTTCATAATCATGCCCATATAAAATCCAGCATCTGTAGCAAGTTTGAACACCCAAAAAGCTCATTAAACTTGGATTTTCCTCTCAGAAACAGCGGGGGCAATGGATTTTTATAGGATACTTATGCAAGTGACATGGGCTGGTGTCATATTAGCAGAAATGGCAACTGCAGCAGTAGCTGCTCAATTAGCCAAGCCTAATTGCCAGGACCGGTGTGGAGATGTGGGAATTCCATATCCATTTGGAACAACTGAAGACTGTTACCTTGATGAATCTTTTTTCATCAATTGCACAACATCCTCAACCGGCAATTTCCTGCCATTCTCTGGGGAAACCATTGTTCAGAACATTTCCATCCATGGCCAGCTTGACATCTTGATGTATACAGCCAATGACTGTTACAACGAGACGGGTTCCCAGTCTAGTAACCAACCCTATCTCACTACGGCCGACATTTTCACAATTTCCAACACACAGAACAAGTTCGTGGCCGTTGGCTGTGACACCAACGCCTTCCTTTACGCTACCCGGAACAGCAAATCGTTCTACCTAGGTTGCGTGTCCTCATGTCAAAGTATTAGCGACGTGATCAATGGGTCTTGCTCTGGGATTGGGTGTTGCGAGGTAGAGATTCCAAAAGGATTGAAGAAATTCTCTCTCGAATCAACCAGCAATGAAAATCACACAGGTGTATTGAGTTTCAATCCATGCAGCTTCGCTTTTGTGGTTAAAAGGGACCTCTTCAATTTCTCTTCGTACTATCTTGACAGCCTTCGGTACAATGAAACCGTTCCGATGGTTCTTGATTGGGCGATCGGTAATGACACATGCAAATATGCTCAGACCAAGTCGGGTTACGTTTGTGGAGGTAACAGCACTTGTTATGATTCTGACAACGGGAATGGGTACCGTTGCCGGTGCAATGACGGTTACGATGGAAACCCGTATCTCCATGATGGTTGCCAAGGTACGTACGTATCACAGAACTATCAAATTTCTCAAGGATTTGACATGATACAAAAATAAAAGAGATAGACAATAATGTTCAAGAAAGAAAAAATTGCAAGAAATTCGAGCATACAATTTTGAACCAAATGAATTGCTACAAAATCTAAAGGAGAATCCCTTCTTCTTCAACTCAACAAGACGACAACTACAAACCTTGTTATAAAACAGGGGACCACCAGTTATCACTGTCTCTCACTTTAGTAGGGCAAAAGATAAATATGAAAATATTTGTATTTTTGCTGAGGACGTCATAATTCGTTATGAGCTTCCAACCGCACAGTCACTAATCTATACTTAGTGACGGCACCACAAAACAATCACTACAAATCTAAAGGGATCTAACGAGATATGCAATTAGACTATTAGAAGGAGAAGGATGGCTTTGACCTTCTTCTGACTCTACGTCTTAGAAAGTTCGTATCATGATTGGTTAAATGGTCTGATCATTTAAAGAAAGAAAGACAATATATATGCTTTAAATGTTATAGGCTTCGTAGTGATAATTAATACATATAGTACTGAATTTTTTAGGACGATACATACGCTGTGTCTATATTTTTCCATTTTGAGGGCTTGCATCTGCTTTCCATTATATTTTTTTTGTTTTCTCTTTTGAATTGAGTAAGGTTTGGCTTGATAATTTTACGTGGTTTCTGGGATCGACTCAGCATGCATAATTGATTAATTGAGTTGAATATGCATGTTTCAAGTAGTTATACAAATGCTAAATGAGCAATTTGAGATTGTATTCCAACTTGTGATGCGTTACACTACTGTGTGTGTCAGATATTGATGAGTGCAATCCTCTACGTCCCTGCAAAGATACCAATCAAATATGCACCAATCTTGCTGGGAGTTACAGTTGTTCTTGTCGAGAGGGGTACGAAGAGTATCGGTTGACAATCGGAACAATTTGCCGGGAAAAGGGCAAACAGTCGAGGACTATCATTATTGCACTGGGTAAGTTCACGGTATAGAAATTTTTAATATTTCCTTTTTTTTTTTATGGAAAGAGAAATTATTTTGTAGTTCTTTTATTAAGCCAAAATTTGTACAAAATTTTGGCACTCAACACCACCTTAATCAAATCACAACAATTTATTCCTTTCGTTATTATTATTATTATTATATATATATTCCTTTTCTTTAACATCTTTTGACAGAGCAGTAAACAAATGACTAATGTTTCGGCCCTTTAAACGCAGGTGTTGGCATAGGGATCATTGTTGCGCTTCTTTTCAGCTCCTGGATATACATTGTACTCAAGAGAAAAAAATTTATCAAGCTTAAAGAAAAGTACTTTCAACAGAATGGAGGCTTCATTTTGGAACGACGACTCAACAACTCTCAACGAGGATCCCATGAAACAGTCAAGATCTTTACTGCAGAGGAGCTGGAGAAGGCTACCAAAAGGTATGATGAAAGCAGGATCATTGGCCGAGGAGGTTTTGGTGTCGTTTACAAAGGATTTTTATCGGATAATAGGATTGTTGCCATCAAGAAGTCCAAGATAGTGGATCAAAAGCAGGCCGAACAATTCATTAATGAGGTTGTTGTTCTCTCCCAAATCAACCACAAGCATATTGTCAAACTCTTGGGGTGTTGTTTAGAGACACAAGTTCCTTTATTGGTCTATGAGTTTGTTCCAAAAGGGACTCTCTTCCAGTACATTCACCAGGACAGCAGCATATCCACTTTACCATGGGAAATTCGTCTAAGAATAGCTACAGAAACAGCAGAAGCACTATGGTATCTGCACTCTGCTGCTTCACCGCCTATAATTCATAGAGATGTGAAGTCTTCAAACATATTGCTTGATGATAATTTCACGGCCAAAGTCTCAGACTTTGGAACTTCAAGGTTAGTTCCTCAAGATGAAATGCTTTTGGCCACTGTCGTACAAGGAACTCTTGGATACTTAGATCCTGAATACTTGCAGACAAACCAGTTGACAGAGAAAAGTGATGTTTATAGTTTTGGAGTGGTCTTGGTGGAGCTACTGACCGGAAAGAATGTACTTTCGTCCAATAGGCCTGAGGAGGAGAGAAGTCTAGCCGCGCACTTTCTTTCTTCGTTAAAAAATCATCGATTGTTTGAAATTCTTGAAAATCATATAGTTGGAGAAGGGAATGAGGAGCAGATCAAAGAATTCGTGGAGATTGCAATGAGTTGTTTGGAAGTAAAAGGGGAGGAGAGGCCTACTATGAAGGAAGTGGCAATTCGACTAGACGGACTGAGAAAGAGGAAAAAGCATCCCTGGGTTAATGTTGATTTGCATGAGGAAGAGGCCGAAAACTTGCTTGATGCGACATGCGTTGCAAGCTTTGAAATCGCCGGATATGATAGCATCAATAACCATGTACCGGTAGCCTTGGGAGATGGAAGATGAATGTTTAAGATATGAACTGGCCCTTCGAATATAGGAAGGTTCATAAAAAACAGAATAACTCTGCTAGAAATTGTGTATTTTGTGGTCTTGGCACGTTCTCTTCTATGATTACAGCGTGTCACTGTAGTGGTGGTCAGTCATTTTGTCTGAAATTGTAACTGCTTTATTTTCTCATCTCGCTTGGTTTGTAAAATATTCTGGTTTTAGACTTCCACGTAAATGTCATGCTGCTCGTTTATGGATCCCTTTATCTTCGACTGAAAAAGTACACTGCCTCGATTTTTTTCTGGTTAGAGAAAAAAAAGAAGGCGTAGATGGATCAAAGAGAAAAGAAAAGAAAATCACTGCAACCCAAGATTAACCCAATGGGCTTCAAAACAAACAGAACGAAAATTACATTGGCCCATGGAAGGTTATTGATGTTGAATGTTGAAAAATTTTGTAGCCATGGTTTTGTTGGAGTTGGAGAAAAAGGACGTATAGACAGAAAGAGAGATGTTGGGATTGGTGAAAATACTAAATTGGCCCATGGAAGGACCAAAAATTTCCATGATCAGAAAAGTTTTGAAAATTCTTGGAAATTTTGTTTTTTGTTTTAGTAAGTAATTATTGGAAATTTTCGGTAATGTGATCCAAGATTATGATGTAATCATTTGCTTGATGCTCCCTAATATTTTTGGCACCATATAGGGAGTGCTATTGAAATGAATAAGAATTTAAAGATCGAAGAAAATCAGGATAGAAAAAAATCTCTAAAACTTCATGGTCAGCTTTATCCGTGTTATAAGTGCAATCAATTAATCAATCACATTACCCATGGGTCTATGTGGGTCTTTTGTATCTCCTCCCTCTATTTATCTATCCTTCTTATTATGCTAAATAAATAAATAAATGATGAATAATAAAGTCAAGTCTTCGGCCTTTTCCAAACATGTTTGCTTGATGTGTTGTTTTGTTTTTTTGTAAGCAGTCCAGCTTGATGTGTTGTTACTTGATCAAATGACACCATTTATTATGGCCGTTCAAGGAGGGTGGAGGAACAAATTAAGAGGAAATCCTCCGTGTGATACATGCCTTATGACAAACTGTAACGCGACAAATATTTATTTAGTCTACCATGCATGCACGGATCACATCAAGCATTTTGGATTGGGACAGTCTTGCAGTAAGTTACTGGGAAAAAGACTTCTCCATAATGTCTGGGAAGTCCACACAAAATTAAGCCAAGCCTCTGCCGTTCCATCGCAGTAAGTTCCTCGGGCGCTGAATTGGTCTTCTTCCCATATGCTGTAAGAGCGTCGTGACCTGCATGCCTCATGCAGTTTACTAGTTTAGTCAAGCTGATCTACGATCACAAAAAGAAGCCTGAATAGCCTGAAAACGACGCATTAGCAAGCTGGGATCATTTCCCACCGCCCAAAGGACGCGCTGACGTTTGCAAACCATAAAAATCCATCATTATATACAACTTATTAGTATATAAGGTTAGAAAAGTTTCGTGGAAAATAACTCAACTTGGCACCAGAGCTATCCCGTAAGGACTAAAGTGGCCTTGACTGGTTCTAACGATCGAGAACATCAAGGATTTGAGGGGCGATTGTAACACCCGGAGTGTCACACTGACAGTGACTATAGATGAAAAGTAATGACATAAGGTCAAATCTCACGTCAATCCTTACCGGATATAATTGATCAGCCTTATAATGATTCTAAGACTTAGTATTGTAAAATAATTTGGAGATACCATGTATTGAATAAAATTCATAAAATTAATATAAAAAAATTCGAAAAATCACACACATACACAAATACACTACTAGAAAATTAACTTTTAGTGGCGAAATTTTCGGTGACGAATAGAATTTCGTCACTAAAAGTTAATTTTTAGTGACAAAATGCTATTTTCGTCACAAGAAAGGCTTTTTAGTGACGAAATTACTTTTTGTCACCAATTTCGTCACTAAAAGTTTTATTTGTGACGAAATAAAATTGTTGTCACTAAAAGTTAATCTTTTGGTGACGGAAAGTTTTGTCACCAACTGATCGATCGGTAATATATTACCGATCGATCGGTATTGTAACCATCTGCAAATTCGGAAGGACGATCGATCGTCAATATATTACGATCGATCGGTATCGTAAGCATCTGCAAATACGAAAGGACGATCGATCGGAAATATAGGACAATCGATCGGTAAGCGTAACCGTCAATATTTTTTGAATCGCCGTTCAACGAATGGGAAGACGCCACGTGTCAGAAAATAGCGATCGATCGGTAAGTAACTATCGATCGATCGTCACAAACAATTATATGAAACCGCCGAAGTCATTTCCACCGGTTATCTCTCCGCGAAATCTCTTGAATTCTCTCAAAGTGCAAGGAGCCATTTCGTGCTGCATTGTCTTTCAAAAGCGTGGAATCATCTTCATTGTCTTCTACGCAAAGGTACGTACTTATATTATTTTTTAAGCAATATTAAGTGGTTGTTCAGTAGGAATTTTTAGTGTACGTTTTCTAATTTGCTATATCATTCATTTAGGACCGAAAAATATATTTATTTTATTGTTGATGCATGTTTTAAGAGTTTAGGATTTTGGGATCAATTTTGGGTGATTTTGGGCCTGTTTTGGGGGTATTGGAATGCCTTGTGTGTCTTTGTTCCCGTAACGATCGATCGGTCTAAATGGGTCGATCGTTATCGATCGTGTAAGTTCTAGAAATGATCGAAGACGTAGACCGTTTTGCCTTAAAGCGGCGATGATCGATCTTTGGTTGATCGTCGCTTAGTGGTATTGTGCGTTTTGTTGCATGGACGATCAATCGTCTGTGCACTGAAACGCGTCTTTTTTAACCGATAGGCGTTCGTTCGGTGAAATTAATTGATCAGATCGCCATTGTAGTGATCGTCGGTATATTTTAGTGATCGACGTAACAGTTTATAAACGAATCGATCGTCCATATTTAAGTGATCGATCGTCACATCTTAGTGATGATCGTCAGTGATTGTGATTTATTTTTTTTTTAAAGTAATACGTATTGGTGCTTTGCTTATCTCAACAATAGTTTTATAATAACAACTTTTGCAGTATACTATAAATGTCAGAGTTGTAAGCGTGCAACATGCACAACGAGAACCGGGACGGGATCGTTGTCCCAAGAGCAGGAAGTCACTGATTCGATGATGACCATGGAGAGGCGAATGGAGTACTTGAGGGGGCGGCCAGTGGCCAAAAAGCGTGCTGTGACGCTCTCTGATTTTGACAATTTATTGCATGAGGAGCACTCCCTCTACCAACTCTTCGAGTACCAGGGATTTCTTCATCAGCTATCGTGGACTGAGGGGTTTTGTGTGGACGCAGTTGTGCAAGATTTCTTCTGTGCACTCGTCTCGGTAGATAGAGCACCTGAGGTGCAGCTAGAGGTGCGAGGCGTGCAGTTCTTATTCTCGGCAGACGTCATTGCCGATTTCTTAAACTGCCCCCGGCCCGAGAGCCCCGTTTCCCGGCGGTACCCCTGAATGATGAGCAGAGGACATCAGAGCAGGATTTGTGGACACTGATGACTGGGAAGACCTCTGCAGTGGTGGGCAGCATAATTAAGCAGAGTGAGTTCAGTGAGTTTTGGCGATTTTGCACCTTATATGGACGCCGAACGTCGATGGCAGAACTCATTCCACCAGTGTCCGTTCACGAGAGCTCAGTGCATGCTCTTATTGGGTCAGCAGACGCGGATAGATTTTCCGTTGTACATGTTCGAGGTGATTATGGATGAGGCTTGGGAAATTAAGGAATATAGCCTCCCATACGGCGTGTTTCTGACTCAGTTCCTCATTTCTCGGGGAGTCGTGATCGTTGCCTCGGATACACGTAAGGAGGTTAAGAGTGCGCTGAACAAGTTCACTCTGTCCAGGAGCCGGGGCCAGGAGGGGGCATTGACTCGACGGTTCGCTCGTAGAGCAGCAGCGGCCGTAGAGAGGCATCACGGCCTTCGACATCAGCGTCAGAGGCACCTATGGAGACGGGAGCACCTGCAGTGCCTCCTCCATGGGTGGCCCAGCTATTTGCGGACTTCGACAGCCGTGTCGGCGCGACTATGAAGGCCACTCTTACAGCCATTTGAGAGGCGGATGTAGTCAATGGAGGAGCAGCTGAAGGAGCTCCGGACCGCCTTCGATGGGGAGTGCACTGTGACAATGCTGCGCAACAAGTCGGTCGTGGCTCATATGGCGAACGTCAACGAGCAGCTGGAAGATATTAAAAAGACTCTGGATGATTTCAAGATGGAGGCAGATCCACAGAGGATTCCCGGAGATATTCCTGATGACGTGGCCACTTTCCGTGATGCTGTTCGACGTTGATGAGTTTTGATGTTGTTTTATTATATCTATTTGGGACATACATTTTGATTTATGGTTTTATTTATCTGTTTGAGACATTTGTGTTTATTTGGATTTGGTTTTTTTATTTACGTATTTGAGACATTTCTGGAATATCTGTGGATATGCAAAAGAAACTTTGATTACTATTTACGTGTTTTTCTATTTGTATTTCTTTCTCGACACTTATATAAGTAAAATGACCAATATACCCTTTGGTCGGCAAAAATAACGAAATAAGTGGTTTATCAAATAACTAATATAATAATTTAACAAGAAATCGTTTTTTATTTTACTGCTTTACAACTAAATACACCGATCGATCGGTAAGTGCACACCGATCCATCGGTGTTGTCCGTCGTTATTTGGGTGCACTAACCGATCGATCGGTATATACGCCAGATCGATCGCTACATTAGTTTTTAATGTAACCCTCAATTTTTTTAAATAATGTGAGTTTAAATTATTAGAAACATAGAAATATATATTAACAAAGTATGTTAGGATGTATTTAGATTACAAAAAAACATATCAAGTACATATCATTAATTTTTAAGAAAGCATTTATAAGTTATACATGTTGTAACATAGATGTATTTTGTTTGTGTTAGTATGAGTGAGGTATTAAGATATTTGAAATTAGTGACATAACGCTTATTTAACACATGATTATAATTTATGTATATGAGATACGCATTAATATGATATTATAAGTCAATTAATTTAAATAATTAAGTCATTTGTTAGGCAAAAACTGTTTTTTAATAATTAGGTTAACCGATCGATCGCATTATTGGCGATCGATCGGTACGTAACGGTGTCGTTTAATATTTTGGTACCAATGGATCGTTAATTTTGGGTCTTCATACGACGGCGTTTTATTCTCTTCAACGATCGATCGAATTTAAAATCGAAAAAATCTAGGCGGGAATTTTATACCGATCGATCGGTAATATTACCGATCGATCGGTGTTTATCGCGCTTGAAATGCCGAGGATGCTCTAAAGCTGTGGGTGAGCAAAAACACACCCACGGCAAGAGGAAACTAGAGACTCACGGAAGGAGCCATTTTTCTCTTTAATTTTGTCTAAATACCGTCATTTTAGTTGTGAGAGTGTTTAGAAGTCCTTAAGGTTAAGCCCAAGCTCAAATTCATTGGTTTTTTAACCGGGTGAGTGTTGAAAAATTTGGGCGACATTTGTGAGATTTTAGTGTGAATTTAGTTCGTTTTGATCTACATTTCATGCAAAAGGTAATATCCTCAACCTACACTACGATTTTTGATTGATTTCGTCGGTTATTTGGTGTTATTTTTATTTTTCTATTCGTGGGTGTTGTGGATTGGATTTGTGTTGATTAGAGCTTCTTAGAGTGTTTTTAATATATATATTAGAATTAATATTGTATGAGGATGATTGTAGTGTTTTGGGGACCGTGGTTGAGTGCGTGGGAGGTCTGGCAAAAAGCTTGTTTTTTGTCGATCTGGGTTACTCACGATCGATCACCAGATTCTGACGATTGATCGTGTGTTAGATGGATGTTCACCGATCGATCGTCATTATAAAGACGATCGATCGGTAACATGCCGATCGATCGATCATTTTCTTGATCAGTATCACAACGATCGATTGCTTGTGAAATTAGGGCGATGCGATCGTGTGGCGATCGATTCTCTTAGTGATATGTCTGCGTTTGTTGCACATCGATCATTGTGCACTGTCAAATTATTGATCCGAATTCATAATTATATTCGCTAATTACTAATGACGATCGTTATAATTTAGTGATTATTGAATCTAGGTGTCTCTGCGTCACTCTCACAATCGTGTCATGTAGTCGACACTCTCCGAAACTCCTATACCTAGAATACATTGTGATTTTTTATTAACACATATTTATATACAATTTTTGCAGGATACATAAAATGTCAGGAGTTAAGCGCGCATGGAGAACTGGGACGGGAGTCGTCCTAAGAGTAGTAAGTCGCTGATCCAATTTGACCTTGGAGAGGCAAATGTGAGTACCTGAGACGGCCATGGCCAAAGAGCGTCCTAAGACGCTCTCTGATTTTGAATAGCTATTGTACAATAGGAGCACTTCTACCAACTTTCGAGTATTCAGGGTTTCTTCATCAGCTCTCCTGGACTGAAGGGTTTTGCGTGGACTCAGTTGTGCAAGATTTTGTCTTCTGTGCACTCGTCTCGCATAGAGCACATGAGGTGCAGCTAGAGCTGCGAGGCGTTGAGTTCTTATTCTCGACAGACGCTCATTACGATTTCTTAGGAACTGCCCCTGGAGGAGATGCTGTCGAATTTTTTCCAAGTATGGATGGACACAAGTTGAACTGATGTTAAACTCCAAATGCACAATCTTGAACGGAATAGGACCTATCAGCTGGGCACAAATGTCACGTTCCAATGATTTGGTGTTTATGAATTACTTAATTCGTGTATTTTTTTAGATTGGTGGCGATGGATAAGAGTTGGGTTTACGAGAAAAATCAGTTTGGTGAAAAGTATCGGAGGGGGTCCGTGGGTTTGTCGTTATGGCGGCTCGTTGTGTAGACTCTCGGGCTCAGATCAGATGTCCGTGTCGGAAATGCAGAAATGTAGTGTTTCAATGTTGGATAAAATGGAAGATCATATATACATTAATGGGTTTGATGTGAGCTATAAGTCATGGGTGTTTCACGGGGAGGGTATTCAACTTACTTCACAGTTGAGTCAAGAGTCGGTGCGAGCTTACCATATAGTGATGATGATTTAGAGGGAGATAACTCTGATAGAATAGAGGAAATGTTATCTGATGTTCGTGCCGGATTAGATGGTGGGGCGGCAAGGGTTGAAACAGAGAACCCTAATATTAAGGAAACCCCCACTTGGGGACCGGAGGCTTCGACACCACTTAATAAATTATGGGAAGAGGCAGAAGTGAATTGTATCCTGGATGTACCAAGTTTAGTAAGTTGTCATTTACAGTTCGGTTGTTGCACGTGAAGTCGGAGAATAAGTTGTCAAGGCATTTGATATGCAATTGATTGATAGAGGGGAGACGTTACCAGGATCGTATTACGAGGCGAAACAATTGCGAAAAGGATCTTGGGTTTAGTTATAACAAAATCCATGCATGTCAAAATGATTGTGTGTTGTTTTGGAAGGAAAACAGTGAGTTAGACAGATGTCCGATATGTGGGGTGTCTCGGTGGAAATTCGAAAATGATTTGCGCAATCAAATTCCCAGAAAAGTGTTGCGTCATTTCCCTTTAATCCCTAGACTTAAACGTTTGTTTACCACAAAAGATGTAGCAATTGACATGAGATGGCATAAGGAAAACGGGTCGATGATGGGGAGAGTTTGAGGCATCCTGCAGATTCATTGGTTTGGAAGAATTTTGATAAGGACCACGATTGGTTTGCTCAAGATGCCCGCAACGTCCGCCTTGGTCTTGCTTCTGACGGGTTTAATCCGTTCGGAAACATGAGCAATGCATACAGTATTTGGCCGGTCGTTGTGTTTCCATATAATTTACCCCCATGGAGGTGTATGAAGGTCCCATTTTCACTAATGACTCTTTTGATTCCGGGTCGAAAGTCACCGGGAAATGATATTGATGTATATCTTCGACCCTTAGTGGAAGAGTTGAAACAATTATGGGAAGATGGAGTTGAGACACATGATGCTTCAGATGGGACGACATTTAAGATGCATGCAGCTTTGATGTGGACCATAAATGATTTTCCAGCATATGCCAATTTATCTGGATGGAGTACCAAAGGGAAGTTGGCATGTCCAACGTGTAATTTAGACACTGACTATAAGTGGTTGAAGCACGGGAGAAGAATGTGTTATATGGGTCATAGGAGATATTTGACACCGGGGCATGCATGGAGATATGATGTGGATACGTTCGATGGGAAAGAAGAACATAGACTTCCGCCTGAGGAGTTAACTGGTGAGGACATATTGGAACAATTGACGCATGTCGGAGAGACTATCTTTGGTAAAGCGTCAGGGAAGAATAGGGGAAAGAAGAAACAATCGTCGGAACGTTTGAATTGGACGAAGAAGAGCATATTTTTCCAACTGCCGTATTGGAGTACATTAGGGTTACGGCATAACTTGGACGTGATGCACATCGAGAAGAACATATGTGACAACGTGATTGGGACGGTGATGAATATCGAGTTCAAGACCAGAGATTCAGCGGGTGCACGTAAAGATTTAGCTGAAATGGGGGTCAAAAAAGACTTGCACTTGGTGCATGACGGTCGGGTTGAATTGATGCCTCAAGCGGTGTATACTTTATTCGGGAAGAGCGAAGGAGGGCCTGTGAGTGGTTAAAAGATGTGAGGTTCCCCGATGGTTATGCAGCTGAGATTTCACGTTGTGTGAATCTAGATGAGTTGAAGATTTCTGGAATGAAAAGTCATGACATGTCATGTTCTTGCTTGCAGAGGGTTCTTCCAGTGATGATCCGAGGGTTGTTGAAGGAAGACGTGTGTGGCGCAGTGACTGAATTATGTTTGTTTTTTCGAGAGTTGTGTTCTCGTACGCTTGAAGATTTCTGTATTGCAGAGGATGTCAGAAGATATCGGGATAATTTTATGCAAGTTGGAAATGATTTTTCCACCCGCTTTTTTTACAATAATGATGCATTTGGCGTCCACTTACCGCGCGAAGCAATGCTTGCTGGACCAGTACAATATAGATGGATGTATCCAGTTGAACGGTTGATGGGTCGCTCGAAACGGAATGTGAAAAATAAGTCTCGTCCCGAAGGGTCGATTGCAGAAGCGTATATTGAGAATGAGTGTTCGACATTTTGTTCCCAATACCTCCGAGGGGTCGAAACAGTGTTTAATCGTAGAGATCGAAACTACGATTCTGACGGCGATCCCGAGATACGAGGAAGGTCATTGGATGTGTTCACTCAGAGAATTAGATTACTAGGGGCTGGAAAAGGACATGACATAGACCGAACAGAGTTCAAGAAAGCTCGGTGGTTTGTGCTGAACAATTGCAAAGGCATCAGCAACTACTTAGAGTAAGTAAAATAAAATTTCATACGTTTTCTATAATATACAGACGTTGATTAACCTTATCATTACAGTGAACACATGGACGAACTTCGCGCGCAAGGAGTTGGTAACATTTCTCGTATGCATGAGGAACAATTTCCGGATTGGTTCTTAGGGCGAGTAAGTGTTATTGACAAATAATTCAAATTTAAATCGTGTATTTGTTTTTAATGACCTTCTAATATATTGTTGTAGGTTCAAAAATTACGTTCTCAAAATCCATGTACATCGATCGATGAATTGTATTCATTGGCACGTGGGCCTGATACACGAGTGATGCGTTATTCTGCATGTGTTATGAACGGATGTAGATATCATACAGTACAACGGGAAGAACGTCGGAGAACGCAGAACAGTGGTATTGTAGTACCGGGATCACATGAGGGAAATCCAATAGAATTTTACGGAAGGCTTGTAGACATTTATGCCATGCAATACTTGCGGGGAAATACTGTATATTTGTTTAAGTGTGATTGGTGGGACGTTGGAGATCACCGTGGAATTCGTATCGACGAGAACTTTAAGAGCATAAACACTTCCCGACTGTGGTACTTAGAAGATCCATTTGTTTTGGCTAATCAAGCAAGTCAAGTGTTTTATCTAGTTGATAATCTGCATGGACCTACATGGCGAGTCGTGCAGAAGTTGTCTGTAGAAATGCATATGACATTCCCGGCCTGGATCCGGATGGTGAAGTTGATGTAAACATTGAATCGGGAGCAGCCATTGCGAATGAAGCGTATCAAGAGGACGATGCATTGACTTGTTTATAGACTTCCGACAGTTTAATCTTAATCCACTACGGAGGGATGACGTTACGCCAAACGTTATCCAAGCTTCTGAGGCAATTGATCGGCGGAAAAAAAGACGTATAGATAGTAACAATGTTTCAGAGGGGAATGAAGCAGAATTTGAAGAGAATACCGAAGAAAGTGGGGACGAAGATTCGTTCGAAAGTGATAGCAACTCTACTGAGAATGAGGCATCGGGCGATAACGCGCAAGAATCAGATTCTGATTAATAATTTCTTTCATGTATATTTTTCTTTCTAATGTTGATGTTTGCTGAACTATTTTTACTGTTACTGTCTCGTTTACCATATCTTTATCGTTTATTTTGTTATGTCACAGCTTCTACGGTGAAATGAAGCGTGGACGAGAATTTCCTTCAGTTACTTCTGGACAGTTGCATAGTATGAGTCCGATCCCGAGTCCTACACTGAGCGCTCCTTCTCCGAGAGTGAATGAAGGCATGAGTCAAGGCACGCCAGCTTGTCCTAGTAGTTGTGCATGTAAGAAATTATTCTAAGTTATATTTCAATTTCCTTAAGTTAACCGACCGACTAACTTTGTTAATTTTATTTTATGTAGCGACATCAGCTTCTAAACGTGGGCGAGGTAGGACACGTGGAGTCAGTTTGGAGAAGAGTCTTGGGTCCGGGTCTGGGTCCGGAAACTATCGGTGCATATCCCGGAGGGAGAGTGTGGAGGAGTGTCTTCCACTGCTGCCATTCTATCGACGAAGATTGGAATGTTGGTCCGAGGGTTGATTCCGATCTCAGTTAACAAGTGGGTCGATGTTCCTACAGAAGTGAAGGAGTACATTATGGATCGGGTGTTGGTATGATTAAATTCGTAAACATAAATTTTTGGTGGACGCATTTCGTTTATCATTGTAATATTGTATGTTTTGGTACTTATGCAGGACCAGTTCGACCTTGACTACACCCGTCATGAGGACGTGAGGACGGTGGTCGAGACAATGATGACGGCACGTCGAACGCACCGCAACCGAATGCATGCGTATTTTAAGAAGTTCCCGAGTAAAGAGGCGGCGTTGCTGAAGCCGCACCCTGATACCACAGAAGAACAGTGGAAGGAGTTATGCGATCTGTTCACCAGCGAAGCATTTATGGTACGTGATTACAAAAACTTGTTGCTTAAATATTACATTCTTTTTATATTTAATTACTTAAAATATCGCAGAAACGAAGCGAGCAAAATAAGAAGAATAGATCAAAGTTGACTGTGAACCACGCTGCTGGTTCGCGCTCGTTCCAGCGCACACGAGCTTGCATGGTAAGTTAACAACTAAATCTTAGACTTTATTGATATTGTTTGTCAATAACTTTATGTTATTGTCATGTAGAAAAATCAAGAAAGCGGCAATATCAATCCTGCAGAGCTATATAAAAAGAATTATACAAACAAAGATGGGATTTGGACCTCGGAAGGAGCGAGAGAAATTTATGTAAGTCGCTTTCATTTTAATCTACTTTATGTAATTTATGTATAGTTTATCTACATTAATGTTTCTGGTAATTATTGTCATTTTTTCAGGAACGGATGGATGCCTTCCAGCGTAAGTGTGATTTAGAAGGGAAGACTTATACCGAAATTGAAGTATATTCCGAGATATTGGGCAAGAAGTCGGGATATGTTCGGGGATTAGGACGGGCGGTTAAGCCTCCGCCTTCATCAACTTTGACTACACAGTCTTCTGATCTACAGCACCAGCTAGCAAAGGCAAGGGATGAGATAGAGGCGATGAGAGCTGCTAGAGAAAAAGACTTGCAAGAATTTGCAAAGAAGCAAGCTGAGATGGAGGCCACGCTGAGGGACCACCGTGAAGAGCAGCGGGTGGAGCAGGAGCGCATCCGGTTGGAGCAGGAGGAGCGCATGAAAAGGGAGCAAGAGCGCATGCGAATAGAGCACGAGGAGCGTATACAACTGGAACAAGAGCGCATGCGAAAGGAGCAAGAGCGCTTACGGGCAGAAATATCGAAGGAACTGGAGAAGAAAATGTCCTCTGTAATGGAGAAGAAAATGAGCGACATGTCAAAGCGACTATTCAGCCAGTTTGGGGGTTCAAAAAGGTAGATGCATGTATATTGTAATAACTTTTTAATTATGTATTATTACGATATTATTTTCGATTTAATTATGGATCACTATATGTTATTATTGATATTTATTAATGTGAGTATTGTATTATTATTATAAAATGTACGTGTTATATAATATTTTCTATTATTATTGTTAAAAAAAAAAACCATTCTCTCACCACTGATCGATCGTCATATTCAGCGATCGATCTTTTGTTGTTCAACCGATCGATCGTCCAATACTACCGATTGATCGGTTCATAAATCAATGTTACATCACTGAATTAAACGACCGATCGTCCATGGCATAACGATCGATCGTTATACTTTAGTGATCGATCGCTTATATAAAGCGTCCGATCGTCGTTGCTTAAGCGATCGATCGTCAATATGTACCGATCAATATGTACCGATCGTAAATATATACCGATCGATCGGATTCCCAATCGATCCATCACTTCGTTTTCAACGACCGATCGTGAAAATTACCGATCGATCAGTATATTTAGTGACGAAAAATATCCGTCACTAAAAACTTTTCGTGACGAAATTCGGATTTCGTGACGCTCATTCGCTGACGGAGCTCGTGACGAAAATATTTCGTCACTAATTCTTTTAGTGACGAAATATTGACTTTTAGTGACAAAAAATTTTGTCACTAAAAGTCAATTTTTTTGTAGTGATACTAATACTTTTTACTCAAAAGTTAATAACTTCTCACATAAACTCTAATAGTACTTTTTTCAAGAAACTTTTTTAACAAACCTTATCTTTCCATATCTTTTCACTAAATTCTAATATTTTTATTAAAAAATTACACGTATATGACTTTTTCATTCAAAATAACAGATAAATAGACGGCAGGATGCAAATTGAACGAAGCCGAAACAACGTAGGTGAAAATATCTCAAAATTAAAATAATTAGGTGCAAAGCCAAACTCTCAAACCACGTGGGTGCAAAATGTAATTAACCCTTTATATTTTGTTTGGATGGTGTTGATTTTTTTTTTTTGTTGTTTAAAAATAGTGTAGATTTTATTGAGATTTGTAAAAAAAGGTGTTGGATTTTATAAAAAAAGTATTACAGTTTATGAAAAAACTGTTTATTTGTAAAAAATTATTGGAGTTTGTAAAAAAATGATTGTAAAAAAAAAAAATTCAAAAGAATTCTCTACCACCAAACATAAATATTCGGACAGAATATTTTTTTGGTTAAAAAACATTTCTAATTGGGCCACTCGATCATTGTTTCTCAAAATAATATCACTTCAATTTTTTCCCTTACAATATTCACCCTTTTATTTACTCAGGAATAAATACATTGCACCCTCAAATTATGAGAGTCTTAACAGTTTGCACTCAAAATTATTATTTTTATCACGTTGTACCTACTAATTATTAATTTAGACACTTTGCAATATTTATTAAAGTTTTCATTTAATTTTAACTCATAAAATTATGATTTTACCTTCATAAAAAGACATTGTCAAAAATTATAGGAATACAATGATTATTTTGAGTAAAAATAAAAAAATTCCGTTTAAATAGACAAACAAATTTAAATGGAAGGTGCAAAAGGGAGTAGAATGTGACAAAAAAAAATTAAGGTGCAAAGTGAAAATACTTCCATAAGTGAAGAGTGCAAAATATCTTTATTTCATTTTGGACCTTTAGACATGGGTGACAACTCTCAGGGCCCGCTTGCACAATGGACTAGTAGACCTAGATAAAAACCCAAGCTCGTCATATTGGGCTAGCTTGAAAGGGCTCCAAACAATTCCTCCACGCGCTGTTTCTTTGGGAAAAGAAAAGAAACAGAGAGAAAAATATCAACATCTTCATCGTCCATTAATTTATCAGCAATAGATTTCGACTAATAGGTGAAAAAGTTTTAAATTTGTTGACAGATAATTGTAGAGTTAAACTTGAAACTCAAAGGATACATTTCGAAATAATATCCAGGGAGAATACAACAGAAATATTAAAGCAAGATTCCTGATTTTATACTGGAGCTTCTTCGTCCCCGCGCGCCCTAGCTTGGTGCTTCAGGAAAAAAAATGTCAGAGTCATTTGGATGCCTTGAACGATTGAATTGTGGGGTCGGGAAACTGTTGGTTTTCTATGGTTTTCTATAACAAATGATGGCAGATAGTAATTGGTTCATCTTGAAGGCCAGTGATGAACCCGGCCTTTGCGCATTACAATACTGCTCTTCGATCCCCCACGTACCAACATCGTTTCTCTCTCGAAAACCACCCATCAGAGCTTACTTTCCCTGCATACGATATTTCAAGACCGAAAGAATGTCAGAGCTTTCCATATGGTTGAGAACGTTTTCATGTGTTTGAGATGTTTTCTTTGAGTGATATTAGTGATTGAAGTGTTTCTTACTGATAAGTGATAAGTACAGTTACGTGTGTAATTAGGTGAGTACTACTTTTGAGACCTTTTCATGTGTATATCCTTGTGTTTTATTTACGAAGCTCTCTAATTACTTGAATTTCTATCTTCACTATGCTAATTATGAGAAAGTTGTGTCATTTTTCCCACACGTCTTTTGATCGAAAAATTTGGTATTAAAGCAACACTCAGTGATTTTCATACTGATTGAGTATTGTTTGTAATATTATTAGTACACGCTAACAATATAAAGTTCGAGAAATGATGGACATCTTTATTGGAATATTTTGTTTGGATTGAGGTCTTACATAAATTTTAGTCGGTATTGAATAGTCCAATTCAAATAGAGATATACATGATATGTATTGAATTATGTAGAGATTATATTATTTGTTAATAATTACTGATGACACTAACTGTGATAGGCCCACGATGTGTTAATTTCTCTTCGAATTAAACTATTAAATTTAAATAACAAATTAGAATAAGATACTAATTATGTTATAGTTTTTAATCAGTAGGTATTTTAAAATCTTTTATCTAAGTTTTTTTGATAGTCTTAATGAATCATCTTCCCTTTTTTTTCTTTTGTATCCAGTCAGAAAGCTGAGAGGACAATTCTGTTGAAAAAATAATTTAGTAAACGGAAAAATCTGTGAGATGATGACGTTGCCCATACATTAATGTTGTTTCACTTCTTTTTTTCATTAAGTAACTAATTAAGCTTCTTGTATTTAAATATCAAAATCAAAATGAACAGAATTGGCCATATATATATATATATATATATATATATATATATATCTATATACGCAGCAGCCAAGCTAATGTCTACAACACCCGGCTCCACTTTACACATCTTCACTTTATGGCAGTTCGTTTCTTTGCCTGAAAGTTCTAACAAGATCCCTAATTCCTAATAATTTATTGTATTAAGCTCCTAGTAATACAATAAATTTTCATGTGAGATATAAGTTAATTAGATTTTATTTAATCGAGATTTTTCTTAATAATTCCTCGATATATCCCTCGATGGTAAACATTTAATAATTCGAATGATCTAAATAGTGTAGCATATAAATGTTTTAGTCAGTTTGACAGTCAGCTATTCTGTCATACTTCATGAAGACGTGGGATGGTCGGCTAAATGCATTCAGTTTTCTTCTTTGGTTGGTTCGCCCAAACATAATGGAGCTACAGGTCATGAGTCACGCGTGCTCATCAACAGATCCCACATTTTCTTTGTTTAAGAAGGCATGCCATATATTAACCCTTTTCGCAGGTAATTCTCTTAATATTTCACAATATTAAAGGCCACATTGATGATTTGCTTCAAGATTAACTGAAGTGTGAAAATAAGGTCCCCACATGATTTAATAATGGTAGATCTTATAGTACTATTTAATAATTGTTATATACGTTTGACTTTCTTCAAACTGCACCATAGAATTCCGATAAGAAATTGTAGATACTTATACCAAATCACAAACCTTTTAGTGCAATTAATTGTATCAACTATAAGACACTAATTACGATTACAAAATTTTAAATGTTGGACTACTAATTAATGCTCTGATGAATTAGTTGAAGTTAGCTAGAGTTCACTCAAGTTGGTCCAAAGGGTAGTTTCGCTCTTCCTCGGTCCTAGAAAGTACGTACGTACCGATCAAGAGAGAGAAGCCAAAAAACTAAAGACTAAATGAAAAAGTCATCTCCTTCGCGGTGACCACGCCTAATGCAGGATTTAATAAATCCTTTTAATCACTGATCATCATCACATCTTTTGTATTTTATTATTTGATGTATATTGATTTTAATATGGCAATTGACAACAGGATATAATATTCTTGTAGAGGGAGGGAGGAGGAATAACGAGGAAATTAACCTCAAGCTATTCGCCTCACCACTAACTGTTACACGACTAACCGTCAGGCTATCGTAGATCACATCAAACATCCAGTATTAGAAAGTCTTACTGTAACTCCTGAGAAGAAGATTCCACAGCAATTACTTTTAAAGCTTCATGTTTTTTTTTTTTTATATGAAAAAGAATTGGAAAGAGATAAATATAATAGATATATTTTATTATAAGACTTATATTATTCGAAAATATTATACGACTAGCATTAAATGATGTGATATCTATATATTGTGTCTATCTCTCTCTCAATTATAATGTGCAATTCGAATAGAAAATTATAGAGAATCATGATCTAAAAGAATTTAAAAATATTAAATTTTAAAACTATAGGGAATTTTTTTTGAAAAGACTTACATTATTAAAAATATTAATGTTACTCCTTAAAGTCTGTTAGAATTATTATAAAATCTAATTCTCGATATTTAAATATTCAAAAAATCCAATTCTACCTATCAAACGTCCAATATCTAACTTCAACTTATATGATTATGTCATAACATTTAAATATTCAAAAAATCCAATTCTGCCTATCAAACGTCCAATATCTAACTTCAACTTATATGATTATATCATAACGTGTTATTTATCAAGAACATGACACCTTCATGCATGCTCCGTAACATTTGAGCAAATTATAAGGAGCAGCTATACTGGAAGTTTGAATAGGACTTAAAAAATTGAAGAAAAGTCAACATCCAAACAGGATCTTATTTTGGTGCTCAGCTTTATACAGGTTAGGAGCAGTAATGCAATCACAATGCATGAAAAGACTGGAAATGTTCTGCACGGGTAAAGCCCAATCACCATCCAGTTTTTCTTGTTCTTTTTTTTTTTCCCCAAAGATACTATAGCTTGGCACTGGTTAATTATTGGTGATTCTGAATATATATATTTCCTGCCGTTTCTTCAGTACTTAAGAGAACAAAAAGTGATTAATTGCTCGTGCTCATATAATTACCGGCCAGTACCGATCTAACGATCCTAATTTTTTGCCTTCTTTATTTTCTCCAAATCTTTTTTTCTTCTTCTTCTGACCATTTCCTTCGACTAACCAGAAATCCAAAATTTAGGAAAAGATATATGGAACAATTTTTTTGACAGTACATATGCTTAATAATTAATTTTCAAAAGATCATTTGGAAAACAGCACTTTAAAGAAAATAGTATTGGAAATTCGAGACTGGGACAGGAATTTCAAAATTTTGTATTATAATCTTGTTAATTGTGAAAGTAATGTGCAAAGAAATTAATCAAAAAATATGAGTGGGATGGGTACGACAGTGACTTGCACAAGCGACTTGAGGTAGTGAGAGGCAAGCGAAATGTGAAAGCGAGAAAATAATAAGAGTGAAGCTGTCGCGCTTCTTTGTTTCAAATTAATTACACGAAAAACCAGTTTGTTTAAACTATGAAAATACCCCACTGTAGGGTAGGTTATCACGTTATCAGGACGGGGTTGGCTTCCTCCACGTAATGGGCCTTCCTTCGGAATCATGCCCATATAAAAGTCCAGCATCTGTAGGAAGTTTTAACACCAAAAACTCGTTAAACAGCTGGGACAATGGATTTTCATATGATACTTGGTTGGTGCAAGGGACGAAGTTAGGATTTGTTTTAGAGGGGGTTAAATATAATTTTTGCTTACTTTTTTTTTAACTAGGTGTTGAGGTCATCTTACGTGTACTTTGACTAATCTTAGGGCCTTTAAATTTTTATTATAATTAAATTAAGCATAATCAAAATGTTACAACATATTTTAAAACTTTTTTTTAAAAAATTATAAACTTTAACTTAAGTGTAAAAGCTAAATTTTCATAAATTATGCTAATTGAACCGGACATTCTTTCAACAAGTAAAAGTCATCAATTATTATATCAGTACTAAAACCTTATGCAGCCGAATATAATCAAAAGTTTAAAATCTTCGAAATAAATAGCTCATAAGTTATTGATAAAGGCACGAAGCAATGTTAAAATCTAGCCAAAATAACATAGGTACACACAAATAATAGAGCAATAATAATATTTGTTTAGAAAAAAAAAAAGAGCAAATAATAATTAAATAAAAAAAATAATAATTAAATTTTTTTAGAAAAAAGAAGATAATAATAATTAAATGTAATAACACTTAGAATTCTAACTTTGAAGAGTAATTCTTTTGTGTGCAAAGCAAAAAGTTTGTTGTATTCCAAGCGTTGAATATGAATTTTAGAAAAGATAGAGGTCATTGAGAGAAAATTTGAATAATAAGAGTGTAAATAGTGAGAGAGAAAGAAATGATGAATTTTAGAAAAGAAGTAGAGAGAAAGAAAAGTAGAAAATATACAATCTAAAAGAGAGAGAGAGAGACTGAGAGAGAGAAAAGAGGGAGGGAGGGAAGAAGAAATTTTAGAAAAAATGGAGAGAGACAGAGAAAAGTAAAAAAGACATGCTTAGTATTTTTTTTTCTTTTAAAAATTGGAGGGCTCACTTTTAAAGTAGTTATTTCCCTTTTTTCTTCGTCCTAGGTTTATTTTTTCAAAATTTTTGGAAGGGCCATTATAAAAGATTATTATCAATTTTGCCCTTATATTAAAAAATTTTTACAAAAATTTGAAATTTTACCACATATAATTTTTTTTTTTGAAAAACTTTGGGGGAGCCATGGCCCCACTAGCCCCGGCCCCTAGCTTCGTCCCTGGTTGGTGTCATATTAGCCGAAATGGCAACTACAGCAACAGCTGCTCAATTAGCCAAGCCTAATTGCCAGGACCGGTGTGGAGACGTGGAAATTCCATATCCATTTGGCACAACTGAAGACTGTTACCTTGATGAATCTTTTTTCATTAATTGCTCAACATCCTCGACCGGTGATCTGCCATATACGGGAAACGTCATTGTTCAGAACATTTCCATTGATCACGGTCAGCTCGACATCTTGATGTATACAGTCAATGACTATTACAATGAGACGGGTTTCAAGTATAGTGGTAACCAACCCTCTCTCCATACGGCCGACATTTACACAATTTCCAACACACTGAACAAGTTCGTGGCCGTTGGGTGTGACACCGAGGGCATCCTTAATGCATGCTACCCGGGACAACAAAACGTTCATCCTAGGCAGCGTGTCCTCGTGTCGAAGTATTAGCGACGTGATCAATGGGTCTTGCGAGCCGGTAGACATTCCAAACGGAATAAAGCGATTCTCTTTTGGAATCAAATGAGTGTATGGAGTTTCAATCCATGCAACTATGCTTTTGTGGTTAGAAAGGACCTCTTCAATTTCTCTTTTGACTACCTTTACAGCCTTCAGTACAATAAAACCTTTTCCGATGGTTCTTGATTGGGCGATCGGTAATGACATTTGCGAATATGCTCGGACCAAAGTTGGGTTACGTCTATGGAGGGAACAACAGTTGTTATGATTCTGACAATGGAAATGGGTACCGTTGCACGTGCACAGGGACGTCTATGAGCATAGACAGCCTAGGCGGTTGCCTAAGGCACCCAAAATAGGAAAGCTCACAATTTTTTAGTTTACTTAATATTTAATAGGTTATAGGCTCCTAAATTTAAATATTTTAACTTAATAAAAGAAAAAATAAGTCTTAAATATTTGTTAAACTTTTTGAAATCCTCATTTAATGCAAAGGAAAACATAATTCAAAATTTCAAAGGAGATAATTTCTAATTTTAAAATTCAAAAAAGAATTGGAAATTTTAAAATTGAAAAAAAGACTATTAGACTTCCAACTTTTAAAATTGAAAAAAAGACTATTAAGCTTCCAACTTTTACCCTTTCTTAATTCTTACTTTATCCCTACTTTCACTAGTTTCCTTATCTTTTACACTTTCCTTCTTTATAGCTCACTTCTCAATTGATATCGGCTTACTTTCACTCTTCTCTTCACCATTTTTCCTTATTTTTCTATTGTGATGGTCATATCCTTTCTTCTTTCTAACTAACTTTCAAGTGTTTATTCAATTTCAAAATCTAAATCTTCCTTATAAGGTAAGAAGTTTTTCAAAACTGAAACTAATCAAATCATTTCTAAGATCTATTATGACGTAAGAAACATTAAATTGCTAGCTATGTTATCAATTGAAAATGATCTCTTGACAAATCTTGAATACAAAATATTGATAATTAATTTTGCATCTCAAAAAGCAAGAAGAATAATTTTTAACTAAAATTTGATGATATTTTTATATTTTAATATAATAATTTATAATTATTATAAAATACCTCTTTTTATGGTTTTACCTAAAACCCCATTTATCTTAGAGACGACCCTGCACGTGCAATAGAGGTTACCATGGAAACCCGTAACCAAATGAACTGCTACAAAATTTAAAGGAGAATCCCAAAAAAAAAAAAACAACAAGACGGCAACAAAACCTCGTTATAAAATACATACTAAAGTCAGATACAAGGTCTTTTGTAAGACAGACGAAAAACAGGGAATCACCACTTATACTGTCTCTCACTGTAGTAGGGCAAAAGATGAATATGAAAATATTTGTATTTTTAGCCGAGGATGTCATAATCCTTTATGAGCCTCCAACTACACAGTCACAACTCTTCTTTTTTTTTTTCCTTGGCATACACAGTCACTACTCACTAATATCTATACTTTTTAAAAAAATTCTGTCTCCTAGCTAACAAAAATCTCTAACTCTAAACAGATCTAATGGAGATATGCAATTAGTACTATTAGAAGGACAAGGAGACTTTGACCTTCTTTTGACTCTATTTCTTAGGAAATTTTCTATCATGATTTTTTGAATGATCAAATTCAAAGAAACAAGGACACAATATGCATTAAATATTATAGGGTCCATAAGGTGTCTGACAATTAATACATATATAAATTTTTTGGAATCCACACATTGTGTCTATATCTACGAATTAGATTATCTAATTCTAACCGCAAATTGAAAAAAATCTTCGTCAAGGAAATTCACTTAGATGCGAGAAGTTTAGAAGGAGAAGAGAGAGAGAAAGTAAATTGCCTCCTTCCTTCTCCCATTCTAGTTGGCTATTCTTTAGTTTCCAAACAAATTGTTCTACAAGAAGACACGTTCGTCTCGCATGCTCTTTTTTTCTCCCAAATTTGCTCTATTTTGGAAACAGGCCCACAAGTAGACAATATCAATTTCCATTTCCAGGGCTTGCATCTGCTTTCCATTAATATACTTTTTTTGTTCTCTCTTTCGAGTTGAGTAAGGTTTGGCTTGATACTTGTATGTGGTTTCTGGAATATTGACTCAGCATGCTTGATTAATTGATTTGATATGCATGTTTCCAGTAGTTATACAAATGCTAAATGAGCAATTTGAGATTGTATTCCAACTTGTGATGCGCTGCACTACTGTGTGTGTCAGATATTGATGAGTGCAATCCTCTAAGCCCCTGCAAAGATACCAATCAAATATGCACCAATCTTGCTGGGAGTTACAACTGTTCTTGTCGAGAGGGGTACGAAGAGTATCGGACGACAATTGGAGCAGTTTGCCAGGGAAAGGGCAAACAATCGAGGATTTGCATTATTGCACTGGGTAAGTATCTAATTCAGAATGTTAAAGTATTTTTAATATTTCTTTTTCTTTTGCCTGTTAATTAAATGCAGGTGTTGGCATAAATAGGGATCATTACTGTGCTTCTTTTCAGCTCCTGGCTGTACTTTGTACTCAAGAGAAGAAAATTTGTCAAGCTTAAAGAAAAGTACTTTCAACAGAATGGAGGCTCCATTTTGGAACGACGACTCAACAACTCTCAACGAGGATCCCATGAAACAGTCAAGATCTTTACTGCAGAAGGGCTGGAGAAGGCTACCAAAAAGTATGATGAAAGTAGGATCATTGGCCGAGGAGGTTTTGGTGTCGTTTACAAAGGATTTTTATCGGATAATAGGATTGTTGCCATCAAGAAGTCCAAGACAGTGGATCAAAGGCAGGCCGAACAATTCATTAATGAGGTTGTTGTTCTCTCCCAAATCAACCACAGGCATATTGTCAACTCTTGGGGTGTGTTTAGAGACACAAGTTCCTTTATGGTCTATGAGTTTGTTCCAAAAGGGACTCTCTTCCAGTACATTCACCAGGACAGCAGCATATCCACTTTACCATGGGAAATTCGTCTAAGAATAGCTACAGAAACAGCAGAAGCACTATGGTATCTGCACTCTGTTGCTTCACCGCCTATAATTCATAGAGATGTGAAGTCTTCAAATATATTGCTTGATGATAATTTCACGGCCAAAGTCTCAGACTTTGGAACTTCAAGATTAGTTACTCGAGATGAAATGCTTTAGGCCCCTGTCGTACAAGGAACTCTTTGATACTTAGGATTTGTTCGTTTCCGTTTGAATTTTAGAATTTTTTAAAATTCTAAAATTCTAGTCATCCGCATACCAATAAAATTTAACATCGCTTAAAAATTTTAAAAACACTTGAAATTTCACAAAACCGAACATCTCCTTAGATCCTGAATACTTGCAAACAAACCAGTTGACAGAGAAAAGTGATGTTTATAGTTTTGGAGTGGTCCTGGTGGAGCTAATGACCGGAAAGAACGTACTTTCATCCAATAGGGCCGAGGAGGAAAGAAGTCTAGCCGCGCACTTTCTTTCTTCTATAAAAAAAACATCGATGGTTTGAAATTCTTGAAAATCATATAGTTGAAGAAGGGGGAGCAGATCAAGGAATTGGTGGAGATTGCAACGAGCTGCTTAGAAGTTAAAGGGGAGGAGAGGCCTACTATGAAGGAAGTGGCAATTCGACTAGACGGACTGCAAAAGAGAAAAAAGCATCCGTGGGTTAATGTTGAAATATCGCATGCGGACGTGACTGAAAACTTGCTTGATGCGACATGCGTTGCAACTGCTGAAATCGCGGGATATGATAGCAGCATGAATAGCCATGGACCGGTAACCTTGATAGAATATGGAAGATGAATGTTTCACTGTACTAAAAGTTTAATGGGGAGATATAATATAATAAACCCGCGGGGTTTGGTAGAATCTAGAAAGGTTCAGAAAATAGATTAGAAGCGACTGATTAATGTTTTCTTGGTAGAACGCAAGAATTGTGTACCTTAGTTATCTTGGCACGTCCCCTTCTATGGGTACAATGTGTCGCTGGAGTATCTTGTGATCTTGTCTTTATAGACGAAGGTCAAGGACAAAATTCTGATCGAGTAATATAATAACTTTTCGTGCGAAATATAAAATAAATATGATGTCAATTAAAAATTTTGGGTGATTAATGGCTTGAATTAAATGTTGTTGATGCACTATTAGATGCATAAAGATCTGAACATTGACATAAACATTTTGGATCTGAGGGTTTTCGGATCTAAAATATGAGCTAATAAATGAAAAACCTAGAAATAGGCTTAATATGAATATTTGGACTAAAACTAGACTAAACCGAGCCCTTTAATTTAATTTAAGGTCTATCTTTGATTAAATTAAAATGAATGGAGCATTCATTAAGGTAAAAGAGGTCTTAATAAAGATAAGTGAAAATATTAAAATGAATAAAATATTAATAAGGCTTTAATGGGCCTTTTATGGTTGGCCTTGGAAGCACAATAACCCTAGCAGGACTTAGAAGTTCATTTAGAAACCCTAGAGGAGCCCATTGAGACTTATAATAAATTTGGGCCTTTAAATCATAAATTATAGAACCCTATTAAATGCAAAGAAGTGGCCAAAGATAGTGTAAGGGGCAAAGTTATAATTCGCCCCATGACTATAAGGCAAAATCAATCTCGACCCTTCAACTATTAAAATGATGATTTACATCTTATATATTTGAAAATCTTCAATGTACGCCCTTCTTCCAAATCAGGCATTAAGTCAAAAGAAAAAAAAATGCAAATTGACTGAAATGTTCCTAGAAGACAAATTTTAACAAAATATATAAAAATTCAAGAAATAAATTAAAAATAAATAGATTACTAAAAATAGAGTTTCAATAGTTTTATTTAAAAAATATTGCTTTTTTAAATATAATTTTTTATTTTTTAATGATTATTTAATATCTATAATAATTTTGTCTTAGAGAGGAGTTTCAATCATTTTGCAATATTTTCCGTTTGATTTGGATAGGGGCATACATTGAAGATTTTCAAAAATTAAAGGACGTAAATTGCCGTTTTGATAATTGAGGAGTTAAGGTTGATATTGCATTATAGTTATGGGTTAAACTATAATTTTTCCCCATAGTTTAAAAGGGCGCAAAGAGGACCATAAAAACTGAAAAATTGAGATAATTTCATTGTTCGCCCATTAAGTATGAGCAAAAATCAATGTCAACCCACAAACTATCTTAACAGATTTTTACGTCCTTTAAGTTTAAAAAATGATCAAAAGTCATCCTCCGTCCATTTTTGGGTTAAAATAGATGGAATCCATGAACAAGTGCCTCCCACGTGATATTCACCCATATCACTTTACCAATTTGCCCTTCTCCCTATTTTGACGTTCTTCTAATTTATCTTGACATCTCTCACATTTTCGACGACATCTCCACAACTGGCACTCTCTCTCTCTCTCTCTCTCTCTCATCCGCCATTCTGTGGTCGAGATCTGCTCTTGCCATCGACCATTTTCAGACACATAGGTGAAGCAAATGCAAGAACCATTTTCTTGAAGGTTTAGATCCTCACTTTTTTCCTTTTTGACTTGATTTTAAGATCTGAATGTTGTGGGTATTTTTGTTTTTTCTTATCTCAGTCGTCCAAATGTCCGAATCACACAATAGCTTTAGCTCTGCAAGTGAACAAAGTGAATCTTCTACAGAAGGTCTAAGATGTTTTTGTGATTTGAGAGCAAACTCGACTACTGCATTCACGGATGAAAACTTTGGCAGACGATTCTGGAGTTGTGTGAAATACAAGGTTAGTTACCAATCTCGACTACTGCCTTCAAAAATGTTTTGATTTCTTATTTAAAATGCATGATGGAATTTTTGTTTTTGTTTTTCTTTCTAAGAAGTGTTGTTGTTGGGATGAATTGAAATGTAAGGAAATCCAAGGAACACTAATTATTGCGTTAATGTTTAGTAGAACTATATTTTTTTACAACTATGTTTATTAGACTTAACTATTACAGTAATATTTAATAATTGGTTGAGTAAGTATAGTATAAGTACCAAGAAATTATTGGTAGATCGTCTTCAGTATTGTTATAGTTCTGAATCTGACATAATTCATAGTTGTTTAGATAAATGATGTTTAACCTAGTTGTTTAAATTAATGGTGGCAGGATGGTGGTCATTGTAATTATTTTGCATGGAAAGATCCTAAGATGTGCGCATATGAACGAAAGGTTATTCGCCAACTGCGAGCAATGCACGATCATGGACTACTAAATAGCAAGAAGTTATTGATGATTGCAGTACTTACCCTCATCTACAGACTCTGGATGTGTTGAAGGTGCATCATCTCCGCCCTCCGTTGTCATGTGCTCGTCATCTCCCATCTTGTTGTCACGTGTTTGTCATCTCTATTGACAGTGTCAGTATCATCGAAGGTCCCACTCGATGGCCCATCGATCTCGAATGAATGGCCACCCAAACCTCCCGTAGGCCCACCCACCTCCAATGAATGGCCACCCAAACCTACCGAGGATCCACCAAAGTCTTCATTGGCCACTACTTCGTCGTCATCGTAGAGATCGTCTTCGTTACTTAGAGCATTACTCCACCATTTGGTACCAATTCCAAGACGACGCCTCTTCGTTTCATTATCGACCTCATCAACTAGGTCCACTGTAGTGGTAGCCTCAAACCCATCTACTTAGAGAAGTATTACATCCTTCCTAACGCATGCAGTTGCCATTTCAAGCACATCGGTGTCCCTTGAGATAATCCTCAACCCATCGGAGAGTGTCTTCTCGGGCTCCTGATAGTATAACAAGTCACCAGACTTGTATTTGTACTCCTTGACAACACCCTCTATCTCTGTAAACGACAGACAATTAGGGTCGTATGGATCAGAATGAATACCAACCTTACCCCCCACATAAACACACCCGTCAGACTGTAGAACTTGCCCCGTAGTGTGCCTTAAACAATATGAATTCCGACAACATGTCACAACAAACCTGCTACAATGATCATATAAGTATTAGAAAAATACTGAGTAAGACACATCATTTTTACTTTATAATTTTGTAAGGTGATACTATATAATGAATGTTATAATACTGCTCAGAAAGTGGTAGTTAGAATCAGGTTCTCTATATTCAATACAATCTGTTTACAGTTTGTCTTGGTAAAAAACAAGAGCAACTCAATGTAAGAACACATTAGATTATTACCCGAGAGCAAATTCCAACCTAGTGTATCCAGCCTAGCTAAGTGTTAAAGTATGTAGAATTTCAAATAAAAAAGATTTCTTGTCATTTAGACTAAGGGCTAGGGGAGTGTGTCCCAAATCAAGTTCCTAACCAAGACAAATCTAAACCGGAGCCAAAACACTTCTTCTACCTTCGATTCCCAGATGCCTTACCAAAAAAATGAAAAAGAATACACCTTTCAATGCTAAGCTCTTAGCATTCTACAAATATAAAAGGGGGCCAAAACACTTGTTCCACCTTCGATTTCCATATGCCTTATCTAACAATGTCCAAATACATCTACCAAAAGCAGAAGAGAAGTCCTTATCTACCAAAAGCATAAATAGTGAAGCAAAGAGATAATAGTAACAATACATAAGATGACAATTTCTAGGTCAACAAGTCCAAATTCATGTTAGTAACAAAATACAAAACAAGTGGCAAAACAAAAGACAAAGACAAAACAACAGTTTAGATGAGTTCAACGCACAACTCAATACTTTAAGAGCAAAAATACAAACAGGACCACAGATAACATAAGAAATGCAACGGGAACCACACGGGACCACATGTTGTCGGCCACAAAACACTTGCATACACAATTGGTAATTTAAAATCAAAATTCCAACCAACGAGACCACACTCACAAGACTATAAAGAGCTGAGGGTTTGGACGAATACCATCACCACACCCCTCACTCTCAAACAACCCCAACCCCAATCCCTAATATTCTGGCAAAACCCACAGAATCAAATATCCTATGAAACCCATTCACCAATGTTCAAATTATCATGTTTGGAAAATAAATAGGAATAGAAAAAAAAAATCAATGTTTACTGTGCTTGTCTTCTCTTCTCTACATCCAATCTAGGGCTTTGGGGCTTCGATACACATGGGTAAACCCACTCAGGATTCCTACGTTCAGTTGATTAGTACCAGTCGAAACCAAATTTTTGGAGTTAATCTGAAAGCAAATCAGGAGGGGGACGGTTGATCTGCTACAATTTGGTCGTGTGGAAAAGGGGGAGGGTTGATCTGCGATAGGGGGAGGGTTGATCTACGCGTGAAGGGACCAGCAGGGTTAGGGTTAGTCTCTGTCACTTATAGAGGGCAAATTGGTAAAGGGATATGGGTGAATATCACGTGGGAGGCATGTGTTCATGAATTCCATCTATTTTAACCCCAAAAATAGACGGAGGATGACTTTTGATCATTTTTTAAACTTAAAGGACGTAAAAATCTGTTAAGATAGTTGATGGGTCGACATTGATTTTTGTTCATACTTAATGGGCGAACAATGAAAGTACTCCATAAAAATTAGAGATGGGCTGAGAGGCCCAACCGTAAGAGAAATAGAATTGGACCAAAAGTCCATCTAAGAAAGAAAACAAATTGGGCCGAGAGGCCCAATCCAAGGGAAAAATAATTGAAAGGGTCATAAGGCACAATCAAAGAGAAAAATAAATAATTTATTAAATAAAAAAATAAATTAGAAGTCATTGTAAAGAAAATAGAAAGGCTATTCTGGCCTTTAGCGTTGTTGAATCCCAAAAGGAGAAAACCTAGTTTAATAGTTGAATAATCTTAAAGGAAATGTATTTGAAAGACTAGATCTTTAAATCAAGATTAAATGAGATAAAGACAAGAAATAAAGAAAGCCTTCCCATTAATTATATCCCCTTCATTGAATTGATGATTCTTTGAATTTATGTTAGCCAAATACTACCAAGTGATAACATAATTTTTTGAAGAACTTTGCTGGTCATTGAGACATATTTGTATCGCCTTAGCTTTTTTTTTTTTTTGGATTTGAACCAGCCATCTAGTTGTAAAATTTGCATTCCCCATTCCCAGCCTACTAGAACAAGAAGAACTTTGAATCACTGACACAGCAAGCAGGAAGTTGGTCCCAATAGTATTTGCAAATCTATGGTGCACTGGATGCATCATACTTCCTCTATACTAGTGGAAATCGTTCATACAAAAACAGTATGCATATCAATGTTCACTACAAATTTCTATATCTTAGCCATGCATAAAAAGGCAACATTACAGTTGGAGTTGTGCAATTCCAATTCAAGTTTGATTTTGGTTCTTTTAAGAGTTTTGTTTTGGCAGTTTCGTTGTGTATGCTTCCCCATTCGAATTTCATCCTTTTTCACCTTACCTTATGTTCTCTCTTTTTGCAGCCTGGAAAGTATAATTTTCAGCTTTTAGAGATGGCTCAAGATCCTTCTTCTGGTGCTGAATCCCCTCGGCGACGTTCCGGTCTCTTGCGGGATCAGGTCCAACTGGTTAAAAGAAAGGAATGTGACTGCCATGGAATTGTCCCAATACACGATCCACTGTCATCTGAGAAAGGTTTTCTTCATTGTAATTCGTGCACGTCGTTTTGAGCCTGGTAAAAAATATAACCCCAGGAGGGACTGAAACGTTAAGTCCCACTCGGATTCGGGATTCCCAACCCGCAAGTCGTAATCCCCTCCCCTCACGAGTCTTTCTGCGTGTCTCTCTCCCCGACGGCCGACTCCCTCCAGCAACGGTGCAACCCAGCCAAAACTCTCTCTCTCTCTCCGTCGACTTCGAGCAAGCCACCAAATCCCGACGTGCCGGCCTATTTGTTGTGTAATGTCAACCCGTTTGCCCAGAAATTCTTATTTCGGTCCATCAAAATAAATTGCCCGAAAAGGCCTCTAAAGCCAACACATGGTATCGGAAATTCCGATTCTGGATTCCGATATTTAACGAAACGGGCACTAGAATCGGAATTACCCATTCGGTTCCGGACATAGCCACCCTTACGTGACTCACGATCGTATATAATATATATTCATTTTAGGCACATACCAAACTTAGAAGGGCATAGAATCGAAAGAAGTGCCATTGCTTTTGTCTTTTCTTTTTTCGAACCGGCACGATCATATTCCCATTTTTTTTCATTATAGTTATACGTAAGAGGCACTACATCAATGCTGACATGAATTTTTTTTTTTTTTATTCATTTCATCGTTCATGATATTTTTCTTCTTGAAGCTCGAAACAATTTTGTGACATGTAGTTTGTAATCTGGTCTGTCAATAGCTTGAATGTCGTTCCTTTGAATCCCAATGGTAGCACATTTTGTTAGGATGTATACTCTAAACGTGTACTCTTTTTTTTTCCTTCTAGTTGTTCTTAAACTGGAGCGGTAATTGAACAAATTTTTTTTTTAATCATGACAACTCCAAAATTTAATTAACCTAAAGAAGTTCAAAGACGTTTCAAAGATCTCTGGAGAGACAACGAGTTAAGGTGTTTAACGGTCACATATACTTAAACGGGTTTAAAGTTAAGATAACTCATAATAGGCGACAAGTTAAAAAAATAACGGCAAAGGAAACTGGTGGGCGAAGGGAGGCTCTAAATGATTTTTATTATATTTTATTAAAAAGTAAGAATAGACAAGATTTTCTGAAATTTAAAAATGTTTAACTGTAAAATAATTTTTATTGTAATTTGTTAAAAAAGTATAGGGAGAGAATATTTGATGAAATTTTTTTTAAAAAAAATAATGAAGTTCGTTAAAAGTAAATAAGAAAAGATTTAATATAATTTTTTTTAATGAAAAAGTATTGAAATTGATGTGAAAAGATATTGGAATTTGTATAAAATTTTTGAGGTCTTGATGATTGAATGTAAAAATTTTGATTGAGAGGTGATCACTTTGCTAATGCAAATGTATTGTTTTCCATCTTTTATTTATTTGTATATTTTTTTTTAAAAAAAGAGACTCATTGATAGTGTCATTGCTCCGACCCACTTCAATTCAGATGTACTCATACAGGGTGAGGTCTCTCAAAGGGATAGTGTGGTTTACCAAGGTTCAAATCCAAAAACCTCTCTCGAAGTGATGTTTCGACTGACTTCCTGCTATGGGATCACCACTTTAGGGATGTATCCTTTACATCTTTGATAAATATATATATATTTTTTTTGGCGAACTGTCCCTCGTATTATGCACCTATTAAATACAAAAACTTATAAGTAATATGCCATTGATCATGCCCAAAAAGAAAGATTTCTGAAAAAAAAAAAAATCATTTAATATTAATTTGTGATGATGCCAAAATCACTAAAAGCCAGTGCTGATTAGACCTGAAAGAAAACAAGAAGAGGGGTGACATCGGATGTAGAGACTCAGATGCCAAAGTTAGATCTTGAGAGAAGAGTTTAGTATAGAGAAGTAATTAAGTTTGAGAAAACATAAAGGAATACATGCTATTTATAAGAGAGAGAGAGGGTGTTAGAGTCCTAAAAAGAGTCCGACGATATGGGCTTCAGGACTCTTTATCTTACCTAGAGTCCTGAAGCCTCTTGAGCTTTTATCTTTCATGGAGTCCTTATCGTTATAAGAGAGGGGTTCTAGAGTCCTAAAGGAAGTCTAGCGGTATGAGCTTCAAAACTCTTTGTCTTACTTAAAATCCTGAAGCCTTTTGAATCCTTATCTTTTCTGAAATCCTGAAGAGATTAACTTCCGTTTATGTGGGTTGAGGGCCTAAAATACACATGTGGACTTGAATGAGACTGCAGATAGGCTCGTGTGTCTCAGTGGACTGGGCCGGTCATATTATGGTCCATCAATTTGTAATATTTGAAAAGACATGAACGCAGTTCGCACGTGACAATCAGCCAATCTGTTCTATTGATAACAGCGAATAAAAGTCATTCGCATAATTGAATCCTAATATGTTATATGTCAGTATATCATTTAAAGATTCATATAGATTATTATTACATGTACACGCACGTCAGATTAAAACGCATCGTCTCGGTAGTCGGTATCAAAACAACATCAAAGGAGAAACAAAACGCACCGTCTAGCCAAAACACAAAAAACACAAAGGATATAATACCAACGAATTTAGGCCTTGCTGGATAATTACCGTCTCTCTGTTCAAACCATGCTCGGAGCTACCTTCTGAGTCACTGACCATTACGGACACTATAATGCTTTCTTGCTTAACCTCTTTGGACCTCGTAACACACGCTCTCTCTCTCTCTCTCGCTCTGTCCTATTGCCATTACGATATTCATTACCTCGGTTCATATCTGTCTTTCTTTCTGTGTTTCGTGCAGATTTCTCACTTGAGTTTTGCCAACAATTGGAGTTTGAGGTCGTTTAGGACATCAAGACCTTGTCTTTCTCAGGTGGGTTGTTAATTTTCCTTCCAACTTGCAAGGCGCTACCTTCTTCGTAATGCCTTATTTGTTTGGTTACTTAGAAAATGGATGGAAAGAGGATGTTGAATATAATTGCTCTTTTCCCATAGGCAGTAGTGATTAAGAAAGGGTAATCCAAATCCCACCTTGTGGTCCTTGTTTAATGTAGTTTTATTCCCTTCTTCCTTTTAGTTTCTGACTAATATAGGCCTATATGTGTGTCCCACGGAAATTGGATGTTGTTTTCTTTCTTTTTACTATGCTAAGAGGCAGATTCTTTGTTGTGGGTGGAAGCATCGAGCAGTTGGGGAAACAACTATTGATACTACACCCTGATTTATGGGAGTGGTTCCAACTTTTTGAAGGGTACATTCAAGATGAAGGATTGTACCTTTAGCAAATGTAAAATGAAAATAAGTTGTTTAACTAGCGTGGCACAATCAAAGAGGTCATGAATAGCTTTAGCTCATAAGTTTTGGTTGATATTGTAATGCTTGATTATTAAATGTGTTATGGCTTATTTCTCTATCGAGAGTTGTTCTCATCGAACATATAGTCGTAGTGAATCGAACTTTCAGATTACTATGTCTATCTATTTAATGCTAAAAAAAATGTTGGATTATTGGGAAGTCTTTTGTTAAAGCAGACACATCCTTATGATGTTTTATTTTTGAGAGGAACTGTATAGGTGATGTAGGCTTGATCAACTTCAGACTAAGTTGCATTTTAGGTTGAAAAGTTGATATGGTATCAGGATTAATGAGCAATTTTAATTTTCACAAAAGAGGGGAGGGATTGCAAGAAGTTGAGGAATTGAATTGTGTAATCTTGCAAATTCAATTCTTATGTTTGGAATATAAAAAGGTCAGGAATTATGCCAGTTATGGTTGACACATTTTATAAAAAGTGAACCAATAAAAGAATCCATGGCTGTCTTATAGTTGGGTTTAGAAGTTGCTTCACCGCTTGCTTTATAGGCATAAAGGAGTCTGAATTTGTTACTTCATGATATGTCTTGCAGGAAGGAAGCATCATAAAGGCAGGGAATAAGCAGGACAAGACCACTTTTATAGCTTGCAACAAGATAACAAAGGAAAATCTTTTAATTTCTCATTCTCCAGCAGTCCAGCAAGATAGCCTACCACCTTTGGTTAGTGCACTAAAAGCTTCTGCTGAACAAGATGTTGCCAGTTTTCACTTTCCTGGTCATAACAGAGGACGTGCTGCTCCATCTTCGTTAGCTCAGCTAATTGGAATAAGACCATTTCTTCATGATTTGCCTGAGCTTCCAGAGCTTGACAACCTGTTTTCTCCAGATGGACCTATTTTAGATGCACAAAGAGAAGCAGCAAAACTCTTTGGATCATCAGAAACATGGTTTCTTGTTGGAGGTACGACTTGTGGGGTTCAAGCAGCAATAATGGCAACTTGTTCTCCTGGAGAATTTCTAATTCTTCCTCGGAATTCACATATATCAGCTATATCTGGCATGGTATTATCAGGTGCACAACCCAAGTACATCATTCCCCAGTATGATTTTAACTGGGCCATTGCCGGCGGTGTGACTTCATCCACAGTAAGTTTAGAGTAATTACGCGGATTTTTATACCGTTGTTAACGTGTATTTATTTCCAGCTTTATTTTTTTGATAAGAAATCAGTATCGTATATTTTGGGAAAAGTAGTTAAAACTTTCAAGATAGGGTAAGAGTGATGATTTTAACAAAAGGGACCCCTGAAAGATCTATATAGTTTAGCAGCCTTTGTTTTTCAGCCAATCTATGTTTGCTTATGAATGAAGATGGCTAATTGTACAGGTAGAGCAAGCAATCAAGGAACTAGAGATGGAAGGTCAAAAACCAGCTGCAGTTTTCATCACTTCGCCTACTTACCATGGAATATGCAGCAACTTGAGTGAGATTTCCCAGCTCTGTCATTCTTATAGAATTCCTATGATTGTTGACGAGGCTCATGGGGCACACCTAGGATTTCATCCGCAGCTACCTAAGTCAGCCCTCCAGCAAGGAGCTGATCTGGCTGTACAGTCCATTCACAAAGTTTTATGCTCTCTCACACAGTCATCAATGCTACACATGTCAGGGAATATGGTAGATGGTGAAAGAATATGTAGATGTCTGCAAACTCTTCAAAGCTCTAGCCCTAGTTATTTGCTTTTAGCATCATTAGATGCAGCTAGAGCACAGTTAAGTGAAAATCAACATACCATTTTCAATAAAGCAATGGAACTGACCTTTGAAGCAAAATGCTTGATCAAAGAAATGCCAGGCATTTCAGTGCTCGACTTTGACAGCTTTTCTAACTTATCCACCATTGATCCTTTGCGACTTACTCTTGGTTTTTGGGAGCTTGGTTTGTCTGGTTATGAAGCAGATGAGGTCCTATGTAGAGATCATGGGGTCATTTGTGAACTTGTTGGTCCCAGATCTATTACTTTTGCAATTAACCTTGGAACTAGTAGAGATCATATTCAGAGGCTTATATCAGGAATAAAGCATCTACTAGGAACTACTGCACCAATTCAGGCAGATGAAGGGAGGGTGGAGCATAGTGTTTGTACACCGTTTGCAGATATCAAAATGAGCATGATTCCCAGGGATGCCTTCTTTGCAAGTAAAAAGAAAGTCAGTGCAGGAGAGAGCCTCGGGAAAGTTTGTGGGGAGCTTATTTGTCCATATCCGCCGGGGATACCAGTTATGATCCCCGGTGAGGTTATTACAGATAAAGCTTGGGATTATCTGCTGGATGCTAAAAGCAAGGGTGCTGTTATTATTGGAGCTTCTGATCCTTCGCTATCTTCCATTGTAGTCTGCAATGTATAGTTCATTGCTGGGGACAAGTGCATCTAGCTGACAAATCCTTGCTCCAACTCAAGGTAGTGGCAGGAAATTTGAAGTAGAAAGGAGTGGAGCTAGTGTAGCTTATATGTGCGCTGCTGCCACGGGTACCGACATCCACCACCGCTGGAAATTTTTTTTCGCTGAAGTTTTGGGTAAAGTTCGGGTATGACTTTTCTCTCTCATGGAATATTAGCCATGATTTTGCCATGATCCATGGTACCCAACCCGACATTAGACAACCAAAGGTTTCACTTCACAGGGTGCCAATGTGTCTAGGCATGTTAGAAGACTAGAGTGATGAAATTTTACGTTTATTTATACTACCACATTCACAGCCCTTTCAGGACCTTCTCTATCTTTTTCAAAAATATTCAATGAAAGGTAATGTCCAAGCAGAATGATCCTTAGTTGTTTTCCACCCTTTTTTTTTGGTCAATCTCCATATTTTTAAAGAGAGCTAGAATATTCTAGAACAAACTTTTTCTCAAACTTGTTACCACACCAGATGCTTCGTATGCTATATCTTGGAAAGATTTTGTCTTGGACCAGAGCTCGATTTGTTGTATAGTGTTTCTTAATTGTTTCAGAAACTTTTCTCCTGAATAGTGACCTGCTTATTATGCTTTTCTTTTTTCCAGAGCAATTAGGCAATTTCTTTATATTTACAGATTTTATAGTTATGACCCTTGGATTTTAAGTCAATAACAGATTTAGTCCTGAACTGCTGATTTACCAGTTACTAGATACTTATAATTCTATCCAAGTAGTAGCTCTTTGATACCTCGCATAAATCTTCCTCACTGACATTTTCCAGAAACCTTCAATTGAAAATAAAAGGTCCAGTCGGTGCACTATTGTGATGTCTAAGCGGTTGGTGCCCTGATTTAATCAATGCAACATGATCCTATTGAAAAGAAGACTTGGTTTTCGGAGATCCAAGCGAAAGAAACATTCCATGGCAAAGGAAGAAAATTCTTAATTGAAAGCACCGAATGCTCGCAAGTGAGCTTTGGCTCAGATGGCACCTCGGGGGGGGGATAGATCCGGGGATCGAATCCCCCACCCCGCAGGCTTTTGGTCCTGCTACTCCAATTTGCTTAGGAAAAAAAAAAAGAGAAAGCACCGAATGCTTTATACTCTATTGCATTTCGTCATCACCTCCATTCTCCAACTCAGCATCTCAGTTAGCAACCCAGCACAGCTCACACGTCATTCTACAGCAAGGCAGTACGCACCAACACTTGGATACAGAGAATAACTCTGCTGAAGTTTGTTAGCATCTTTTCTGTTTCCTTGGGATTTCTGTAAATACCTAGGAGGCAGTTATTCTTCGATTCTAGCGCAAGCTTGTATATATTTTAGTTTTTTGTAATACTTTTACAATTCATTCAATACACGAGAGAATTCACTCGTTCATTTCATCGTCTTTTCCAAAATGCAAAATGGTATCAGAGCCTAGGCAAATTAGAAATGGAGCAATCGAACTTTAAGCATTCAGATTCTGATACTCCAATCATCCCTACCTCACCTCTTCCACAATCCAATCCTTCTCCTTCCTTTTCCAGCCTCACCATGGCTGCGATTAACAAAAATCCCAAAGACCCAGCAAGTCCCTATTACATTAATCCCAACGATGGACCAGGAACTTTGCTTACCACCCATCTTCTTACTTCGGAAAATTATCATTCATGGGCATGTACTATACGTCGTTCCCTTCGTATCAAGAAGAAACTTGGATTTATTGATGGAACACTTTCTGAGCTGAGTGGTTCCACTGACCCTCTTCTTGAGATTTGGTTCGAGTGTAATGACATGGTTGTTACCTGGATTCAAAATGCCATTTCCCTTGAAATCAAGAATAGTGTTGTCTATGTAGAGACTGCTCAAGAGCTATGGAACGAGCTGCAACAACGTTTTGCACAGAACAATGAGCCCCGAATTTATGAACTGTGACATGCTCTCAACTCTCTTTCTCAAGGTGATGATACTGTGAGCCTTTATTTTTTCAAGTTAAAAGGACTGCTAGATGAATTGCAGAATTTTGAGTCAATGCCCGTTTTTACTTGTGGTGCTATGAAAATAGTTCTTGACAATCAAGACCGCAGTTGGATCATGCAATTTTTAATGGGTTTGAATGATTCTTTTGCTCACATCAAAGCCCAGATCATTCTTATCAAACCTCTTCCCACTTTAAGTGAGGCATATGCTTTGGTTCAACAAGAGGAGAAACGTAAGCAGATTTCTTCTGCTCTTTTACCCACTTATTCAACGGCTCTAGCTGCTCGAGAAAATTCTTATTCCAAAACCCCTTTTCCCAAACGAGATAGACCTTACTGTTCATTTTGCAAGACTTCTGGCCATTTTTTTGATAGATGTTTAAACCAAATCCACACATCGAAAAACCCATTTGCTCTCATTGCAATATTGCTGGGCACACCATTGAGAAATGCTACAAATTACATGGGTTTCCGCCTGGACATAAACTTTATGGGAAGAACAAAGCAGTCACTTCTGCAAATCAGATCTGTCTTTCAGCTCCGAACTCCCTTGCTGATACCTCTCAGATTTCAATACCAAAGGAGCATTTACAACATCTGTTGGCTCTTCCCCAACCTCAGATTGGATAGCCTGCTGCCAACCATGTTCATTCTACTATTCCATCCGAATCTAATGCACCTCCAACATCATCCATGACTGGTATCTCTTCCTGCTTTCAAGCTCTCAAACACAAACACTCCTCACCTTCTTGGATTATTGACACCGGGGCAACAGATCACATGATCTGTTGTCCTTCTCTTTACACTACACCACCAACCTCTGTTACTTACAAAGTCAAATTACCCGATGGTTCTTTGGCTCCTGCAAGGCACATTGGTTCTATTCAACTTACTTATACACTCTTACTCACAAATGTACTTTGCATTCCATCTTTTGCTTTTAATCTCCTTTCTGCTCACAAACTTACTAAAGATCTCCACTGTTGTTTTGTTTTTTTCTCTAATGGTTGTTTTATCTAGGACCTATCCTCCTGGAGCATGATTGGGAAGGGTGAGCTCATCAATGGCTTGTATCAATTGCAGTTGCTTGATAATCCTCTTGCTGCACTGGCCATTTCGAATTTAAATTCCAGCAACTCTCCTTTGTTTTTGGCATCTGTTTCATGTTACTCTTCTTCTGAACTTTGGCATTTACGTTTGGGTCATGCCTTTCACTCTCGAATTTCTTTATTAAAGGATGTTTTAGCTGATTATCAATCTGTCCCCATTTCTCCTTGTCATATATGTCCAATGGCTAAAATGTATCGTTTACCTTTTCCTCTTCGAGAATCTAAATCCAGCAAACCTTTTGATATTATACACTGTGATATTTGGGGACCTTGCTCCCAAGTTGCCCATGATGGCTCTCGTTATTTTTTAACTATAGTTGACGATTACACTCGCTGCACTTGGTTATTTTTACACAAATCCTAAACCAGATAGCAACTTCAAGCTTTTTACTCTCTTGTTAAAACTCAGTTTCAGCTCAAGATTAAAATTCTTTGTTCAGACAATGGCAAAGTATTTGACATGCCTAATTTCTACATGAAAAAGGGTATTGTGCATCACCGCACTTGTGTGGAAACCCCGCAACAAAACGGGGTGGTTGAACGTAAACACCAACATATTTTAAATGTTGCCCGTTCTCTCAAACTCCAATCTGGTCTTCCTTTAGGCTACTGGAATGAATGTGTACTCACTGCTACACATCTCATCAACCGAACCCCTTCTCCACTTCTCAATAATATGTCTCCATATCAACTTCTTTTTCAAACTCCACCAACCTATCATTATCTAAGAGTTTTTGGATGTCTTTATTTTGCCTCATCCTTACACAGAAATCGTCACAAATTTTCACCTCGTGCTAGAAAATGCATCCTACTTGGGTACCCTTACGGTGTTAAAGGTTACAAACTATTGGATTTGGATTCTCATCAAATATTTCTTTCCCGTGATGTTATTTTTTATGAATCTATTTTTCCTTTTTTACTTCCCAACTCTTCTCCTTCCTCTTCTGTTTCTCCTAACACTTTTCCTCTCTCCTCTGTTTCTTCTCCCACATTACCTTCCTATACACCACCTTCGGACATACAAAATTTTTCCTCGCCTTCTCCTCCATTTAATCATACTTCTTCCCCTACCTCTCTATCCCAAACTCCACCTCCTACTCAGTCTCTTCGCCGCTCCACACGAATTTGTCAACCACCAGTGTACTTGCAGGATTATCAATGTCAACATTCTGCTACTACTCATCCTTCTCCTTGCTCCAGCTCAGGTAACGTTCTTTCATCCTCTCCTTCCCCTTTTTATTCTTTATCCACTGTTCTTTCTACTACTCACCTCTCTCCTCATTACAAAGCTTTCTCTTCTTCAATTTTGCAACCTGAACCCACTACCTACCAGCAAGCTGTCCAATCTCCTGCTTGGCGACAGGCCATGGATGCTGAACTTGCTGCATTGGAACAAAATCAGACTTGGGAAATTACAGATCTTCCTATTGGCAAGACAGCCATTGGTTCTAAATGGGTCTACCGTATCAAGTACCATTCTGATGGTATCATTGAACGATACAAAGCTTGCCTCGTTGCTAAAGGTTATACGCAACGAGAGGGCTTGGATTATCATGAGACTTTCTCCCCTGATGTGAAGATTGTTACTGTTCATCTTCTTCTTGCTCTCGCATCTGTTAAAGGCTGGTTGTTGCATCAATTTGATATCAACAACGCCTTCTTACATAGGGATCTTCATGAGGAAGTGTTTATGCAGCTTCCTTTGGGTTATTCTGCCTCCTCTCCTCACAAAGTTTGTCAACTTAAGAAAAGTTTTTATGGTTTAAAACAGGCTTCCCGGCAATGGTATGAAAAATTTTCTGCCGCCTTGCTTCACTATGGTTTTCGTTTATCTCTGGCAGACTATAGTTTTTTTTTATTAAGAAGACTGATTCCTCCTTTATGGCATTACTTGTTTATGTCGATGACATTGTAGTTGTTTCTAATGACTCTTCTGTAGTAACACATCTCAAAGACTTCCTGCACTCTCAATTCTGCATCAAAGACTTGGGTCCTTTGAAATATTTTCTTGGTTTAAAGGTTGCCCGTAATGGTTCTGGTATTCAGTTGTGTCAAAGGAAGTATACTCTTGACATGCTCCATGATTCTAGTCTCCTTGCCTCTAAGCCTACTCGAGTACCTATGGACCAGAATTTGAAGCTCTCCAAGGACGATGGTCCTTTTCTTGTTGATCCTGCTCCCTATCGACGTCTCATTGGCAGATTATTATATTTGACACTCATCCGTTCTGATATTCCTTACTCTGTTACTCTTCTCAGTCAGTTTATGGCTTAACCTCAGGTTCCCCATCTCTAAGCTGCTTACAAGGTTTTGCAATATCTCAAGTCAGCTCCGGGTCAAGGAATTTATTTTCCTTCTTCCTCAGCCATTCAGCTCACTGCCTATTGTGACTCCGACTAGGCTTCTTGCCCCGACACCTGTAAGTCCACTGCTGGCTATTATGTGTTTATCGGGCACTCTCTTATTCCTTGGAAATCAAAGAAACAGACCACCATTTCCAGAAGTTCAGCTGAGGCTGAATATCGTTCCATGGCAGCTGCTTCCTGTGAAATTACTTGGATTAAGTTTCTCTTGCATGATCTTTCCATTTCTCATCCACAACTCGCTATTCTCCACTGTGACAATCAAGCTGCTTTGCATATCGTTGCTAATCCCATCTTCCATGAGAGGATGAAACATATTGAATTGGATTGTCATCTCATCCGTGACAAACTCCAGGATGGTACTCTCTCTACTGTTTACACTTCGACCTCTTCTCAGTTGGTTGATCTTTTTACGAAGGCCTTACCGTCAACTATTCTTACTCCTTTCCTGCTCAAGATGGGAGTCTACAATATCTACTCTCCATCTTGCGGGGGGATATTACACTCTGTTTCGTCATCACCTCCATTCTCCAACTCAGCATCTCAGTCAGCAACCCAGCACAGCTCACACGTCATTCTACAGCAAGGCAGTACACACCAACACTTGGATACAGAGAATAACTCTGCTGAAGTTTGTTAGCATCTTTTCTGTTTTCTTGGGATTTCTGTAAATACCTAGGAGGCAGTTATTCTTCGATTCTAGCGCAAGCTTGTATATATTTTAGTCTTCTGTAATACTTTTACAATTCATTCAATACACGAGAGAATTCACTCGTTCATTTCATCGTCTTTTTCAAAATGCAAAATACTCCAATGAGGTTGGTGCGAAGGTTTGAGGACCTCGTCATAGAGAAGCTTGCTGTCACTTTCGAAGCTAGTCTTCAGCCATCCCTGCTGCAAAACAATGTCCATAGCCTTTGCTGCCACCATAGCTTCACCGATCAAAGGGTCCAAGTGAAGAATTCGCCCCAAACATCCTTGCTGCAAAGCAATGTCCATAGCCTTTGCTGCCGCCATAGCTTCACTGATCAAAGGGTCCAACAGACGAATTTGCTCCGTGTACGCAAAACAGAGGGAGCTGTTATGGTCTCTAAAAGAGACCGCTAGCACAAAAGTTTTCACGAATTGCAACATCCATGTTGCATTTGAAGGACCCCAACAACGAGAGTATCCGACGCTTTCTAAGCTGCTGGTCAACCTTATTCCAGGACATGCACAGTGTATCTCATCAAAATATCCTTCACATGTCTTGCTTCCCTAACATTAGCACGAGAGAAGATGATAAGATTATCTACGAAACATTAGGTGAGAAACCGATGGGGCTCTTCAATTAATCAGGATGTTGTGTAATTCTCCCCTGTTTTCAGCTTGGAATAGAAGATGTGAAATCGCCTCCAACTCAAGAATGAAGAGAAGCGGGGAGAGAGGATCTTCTTACCGAAGGCCCCGTTTGGGGTTGATGAAGCCAAAAGGGCTACCGTTAAGTAGGATTGAAAATGAAATGGTCGAGATACATTGATCGATCCATTGTAGCCATTCCTCATCAAATCTATAGTATCTTAGGACATGGAGGATAAAAATCATTCCATGTGATCGTAAGCCTTCTCCATGTTCACCTTGACTGCCATGAGGCCCTTCCTACCCCTATTTGTTTTCATGGAATGGAAAATTTCTTAAGCCATGATAGTGTTTCTTAGATCACTTGGCCTTAGATGAAAGTTGCTTGAGGATAGAAAACCAAATTTTCTATAACTTCGTTCAACCTGGAAGCTAGAATTTTTACTATGATCTTGTACGCCACATTACACAAACTATCAGGCAGTAGTTCTTTATCTGATTGGGGTGGTCAGTTTTGGAATTAAAACAAGGCTTAACTGGCCAATTGTTACCAATCTGTTCTGCCATATGCTTCGTAGATTTTTCCAATGGAAGGTTGTGGATCTGCAGCTATAGTTCGATGGAATCTAGGTCGATCTCCTAGATAGTATCTCCTAAAGACCAGGGTTTAAGGGCAAGGAGATAGCCCTTGATGCTCCAAGGAGCTTGCTCCATGATACGAAAGAGGAAATCAAGTCAGGATAAGAAGGCTAAAGTGTAATTATGAATTGTCTTGACAAATTATACAAAACCTAAACGTAGTCCGAAAATAAGGAATGGTTTGGAACAAGTTCTAACTAGCTGTGTCGTTTGCCACCATTATCCTTTCCCCCTGCCCCCACCCAGCCACCCAAAAAAACGTGTAAAATCAAAACTGTTGAGAAGCTATGGAGGTAAGAATACATTATTGTTTGGATCCTTGGTCAAATGAGACACCATGACCCTAACGACAGAGACAAAAACCCATCTTTGTCTGGTATACAACTACCTAACAAGACAAGAAGTCATAGATACCAATACTAACATAACCGAACAATAATTTACTCTATGACTGCACTTTCCCCCACTTACAAGTCCTACATGACCCCAACAACAAAGACAAAAACCCTTTCATGTCCTCAATACCCGCTACAAATAGTGTCCAGCTAGCTTTGAAAGAGAACTACACACAATACTCAAGTCATTGACCTATATATTCATTACATAAACATACTGCAACAAACATCTAGTATTTTCAAGCGGGAAGAAAAAGGGTGGAAAATTTTACCTTTGTGAGACCCTCAACATCTCCTTTGAGCTTACTATTAGTTGATTTTGGGAGATTTTGACAATTAGGTTTCATGCGTGCATGCAAATTGGAAATAAGGTATTCGGGCTCTTCTGTCATGTAATTTAAAATTAGGGGAAAAATATTGGTGTGTCATGGGGACGTGGCAAGGGAGATGGGCAATTGAATCAGACTACATGGCTGACGCCCATGCTTCTTTTGTTGAAGTAAATACAAATGGTCTAATTCGAGATTTCCTGTTTCGACTTGGTGACCTGGCAATGGAGATGGAAGCGTGTAGACTTCTTATTGGACATGATGTGGAGTCTGTCTGCCGCGTAGGATTTTTCCGTTAAGCAATTGTGCCCAAAGTGACGAAAGGATTAAAATATGAATGGTTTAAAGCTCAGGGACCCCAGTGGAACGAATTGAACCTTAAGGACTATTTTGAGAAAAAAAAAAAAAAAAAAAAGGTTAACTTTAGAGATTGGAAGACTAATTAAGCCTAATAAAAACTTACTAAAATACTTACCCTACAACACAATAATGTGCTAAAAACTTACAAATAACCTTATTTCAATACAAAAGGCACAAAACTTAGAATGACATACAAATAGAAACCTACATGTTACAACATAAAAGACAGAGAGAAGCTACAAGTAACAACTTACAATATGAGGGTCCATTTAACACCTAACATTGCTAACCAAATAATATTACAATACCATTGTTCAACACATAGCCACCAAACTACCAATCAAAACAAGACATTCAACCTCAAACCACCAAGCAACAATCAAAATGCATCTCAACCTCACCACTAAAACACAAACTAAAAAAATTAGCCACCACATTAAGCCTCATGACATTAAAAACAAATAATTTGAAAAAAAAAAAAAACCCTATTGGTAATGGACATAAAAATAAGGCTTAAATGCATCTCATGCCTCAGTGGTATGTGCGAATTGCATATATGCCCCTGAGGTAAACAAAGTTATTTTTATATCTCTGAGTTAAATTTAAAAGTCACAATATGCCCCTCCATTCCTTTGTCGTTTGAAACGTTAACGGAAAGTGCTAACGTGGCAAAAATAAATATGTCAACACCAATCAGATAATGCCATGTGTCCTCTGGCCCCACAATTGCCACATCACTTGTCCAATCATATGCCACGTCATTTCCTTTTAGACATGTCATCATTTAAAAAAAAAAACCCGCAAAAACAGAAACGTCGGCTTTGCCCCAAATTGAACTCTCTTCTCCCCTTCCCCCTAACCACGATTCATTCTCCCCCTCTCTACCCTAAGTCCTTTCTCCTGAAATCAAATCTGCAACTCTCAAAATTCGAAGCTCCTTAGCTCTCCATGAGAAATGTCATATGTTTTTTGGTCTTCCTCAAGACAATATGGAGGTTCCTAGTGTGGATCGATCAGTAAGTGCGGTGGTTCCTAAGTTGCCAATGTTGTCAACTGCCCTTGCAATATTTGGGCAACCGTGAGGACTCTACTGACTGACGACAACCCACGACGCCGATTTTATGGTTGTCCCATGTACAGTGGCACCTCTGTAAGTGAATGAGACTTCACCATATCATGATTTTGCCAGTTCGATCATTTATAGTAGGAGCTTATAGTATAAGTTTTATCTGTTTGATTTTGCCATTATTGTAGAAGCTTAGAGCTGTCTAGGTTCTACTCCTTGCTCGTCTTTGTAGGCGCTACCAGTGAGTTCTCAGACTTAGTTCCAGTGTATCTATGTTAATTTTTGGCTTATGCTGCTAAGAGCCACAAATATTAATTTTGAGCATAATGCTAAGAAATTATTAGCTCGTCTTTGTGTTATCTGATGTATCTAGCCTTTTGGTATTTTCAGCAGGCTTTGTGTATAAAGGACTATTTGTACCCCCTTTATCATAACGGCACTCGTGTGCAACTTTTGATGGTTGAATTATTAGCTAACTTGTGGATAGGAGTTCTCACACGCATATATATGGTTTCCATCGGGTCTAATGGTGAAGAGGGTTCGTATTTTGGTTCTAGTTGCAAGTTCATAGTCACAATCCAATTTCTTTTCTTTTAATTCTTTCCCTGCAACTGTTTACTCTTTTACTGGCTTAATGCTTAGAAAATTTTGAAGTGCTAGTGACTATTCTTTACTTTTTCTTGAGTTGATTTTGTAATTTACTGGGGCCTTTCTTCCTCTTCTTATGGCTCCTATGGTAAATGAGTTGATGTATCTAGCCTTTTGGTATTTTCAGCAGGTTTTGTGTATAAATGACTCTTTGTTTGCTATGTAAAATAATGATGTCTTTTCTCAGTCTCTATATGTTGAAATCAGAATTGACTCAATCATTCTAAGTGGAGACATGATTATAGCTAGCGGCCGTAAAATGAATATCCTAGAAAGGATTTGTGTCTTGTTTAGGCTCCATAATATTCTATTGATAGCCAAAAGAGGGGACATAAGTAGTTTCACATACCAAAAATAATCATTAAGAAACAAAATAACAGGGAAATTCACATTATCTTAGGATAGTAAAGGATCTCCCAGTTTAAATTATGTATGCCACTAACCACTAGACTCATTTCAATTATATTTTAGACTAGTCTCTCTTTCGAGATTAGGCATTAGAATTAACTACTTCTTTGGATCTATCTGCATTATTCAAAGGCCTAAATGGCTAAAGTATAGATAATTTTCTTAAAGTTCTACACTTTGATGCAGTCCTAACAGTAGGCTTGACCTTTTCTTTGCAGTTTGGTATTTAATTGATATGTAACATTCTGAATTCACTTTTGATATATAACAAACTGGTTGTAACTTCTTTCGATGGATCGACCTGCCAACTTATCCACGCGGTCAAGAGTTTTTACCTCCCATGATGAGGAAGAAGAAAAAGTTGGAAGAGGAAGCACACAAACTTAAGGAGAAAGAGAAGCGTCTGAAAATGTGCTTGTTTGGATTTTGGATTTTCTTCTTTGGAATGAGCCTATGTATGTGCAAACCTTGTGTATCTATTGATGTGTAAACCTTGTGCATATGTGAATGGGTACTTGTATTTAGTTGTAGGGCTTTTAGTTGTAGGGTTTAGTACTCTTTGGATTTTATAACTAAATTAAGTTAAATAGAGACTTTCATTGTAATGGTACTTGACTCTTTGGGGCGCTTTATGTGCACTTTATGACTTTGATTGTAATGGTACCTATTAGAATCTGTTTTGTAATGGAACTCTACTATTTGGTAGACTTTATGGTACTTTGTTTACTTGGTGCAAAATCTACAATGTGGAATCCAAATGGTACTTCATTCAGAATTTGTATTTACAAACCAAATCGAAACTTGCAAAATTGCTAAACCAATTGGTATTTTAAACAGAATCTATATTTATAAACCAATCCAAACAGAATCTGCCCCATTTAAATAACGTCTTATAAACCAAATCATGGAACAAACAGAATTTGCAAACACCAACCAAATCTGCCAAACTAAAACGAAAAACCAGCAAAGTTTACAAACCAAATGTAATCCAAATAAAATCTGGAAATCCAAATCTGCCAAATCATCTTTTATAAACAAAATGTGGATCAACAACATAACCAAATATGGAATACTTGCACAGAACGTAATTTGCCAATATAACCAACAACATTACACCCATTGTTCAAGATACAAAATATCAGTGTTCAATAAAAGAGAGAAAAAGATAATTTAAACTAAGAAAGATAGAGAAAAGAGAAGAGAGACACAAGATTTAAGTGATTCAGTCAATAGACCTACATCCACTGTGAGAAAGTCCAACTAAGTAGATTGGTGTACTCACTGAAGTGGCTAACCTTTAACTATTAGCTCATTTCAAGAATAGAAAAGAGGACCCCACTGTGCTTTGTCAAACACCACTGGAATGTCACAAAAAGCAACTTCTTTGGATGAATCATTGGCTTCAATTGTCTCTTAATCAGTAGCTTCGAATCGGGGGGAAATCACTCAAGACTAGGACTGTGATGTTCTTCTTTGGACAAAGACTCAAAATGCTACGAATTTGACTAAGTGTTTCATATTCGTGTGAGGGGAAAAGGGAATGGGGCTAAGCTGAATGACGCCGTTCAGCTTAGCCCCAATTGACATTTTTGTTTTTGTGTTTTTTTTTAAAAAAAAAATTTTATGCGACTAAGTTGCGCCATTCAACTTAGCCCCAATTGATGTTTCTGTTTTTGTGTTTTTTTTTTTTAATGGGGCTAAGCTAAATGGTTAGCTTTTCTATATTTGCGGTTTTTTAAAAAAAAATTAAAAAAAATTGATGACGTGTCTAAAAGACAATGACGTGGCATATGATTGGACAAGTGACATAGCATTTATGGGGCTAGAGGACATATGTCATCACCTGATTGGTGCTGACATGTTTTTTTTGCCACGTTAACACTTACCATTAAAGTTTCAAACGATAAAGGAACAGAGGGGCATATTGTGACCTTGAAGCTTACCTTAGGGGTATGAAAATGACTTTGTTTACTTCATGGGCATATTTGAAATTCGCGCATACCATAGGGGCATGAGGTGCATTTAAGCTTAAAAATATATTTTACAATAAAAGCATAAACAAACTCACCAAACAAGATATATAAGCTACACCATTCCTTCCTTGAAAAGTATGATCACTAGATCCAAGTTTAGTTCTACAACAATAACAATTAGACAAAAAGATTGTTAAATAAGAATATAATGAAATCCAAAGGATTGAGGCAATCTAAGAGATGGGTAAATTGAGTTTTAAAAACTTTTTTGAGAACCTTATCAAAAATCCAAAATCTTAACCAAACAGATAAACAAGTAAATGAGATAGGGTTAGAGATAGCAAACATTTGAATTTTTTAGATGGTTTGGTAACCTTGCCTACGTCCACCTCTCAAGCTCCTTTACCGAGCCTTGAGGCTTTCCACTATTGACCCTTTATCTCAAAGGAAATATCTTTTACACAAAACTCATGAACACCCTTCCAAGCTCCAAACCTCTATGGTGATAACCCTCCTCAATAAAGTTTACAAGAGTGCTCACACTCTCCTTTATACTTGAAAACGAGATTGATGTTGAAAAAAACTTTTATAAAGAGTAGATGATAAAGTTCATAATCTGTGTCAAAAGTTCACACAAAGACTAAGCTTGAAGGTGAAAGATTTATATGTAAAGCTCTTTGAAAATGAGAAATTAGGCTTTGAAAAATGATGGCTCGAAAATTGTGAATCAGCAAGCCTAGAATAACTCTAAAATTTTCCTATTATTGACTCTTTTGAAAAATCAACGATTTTAGGTTTATAGAAAAATTTAGCCTATCGATCAATTGGGATCCTTATATCGGTGGATCCGGTACCTGTGACTGTTGTTAGCATAATCCTTATTTTGAAATTAGGGTTTGAATATTTTGCAACATTGTTTGTTCTACCGATCGACTGTTGCTCATCAGGTAATGAATCCATTTAAAAAAGAGTTTGATTAATTTTCATCTCATTCATTGTTGCATCAGGTACGAAGAACGGATCCAATTGTTATACATGTCGGTCGACTGGTGATCTTTCGATAGTGAATCCTATTAACCAGATTAGGATAAATGTTATGATCATCACAGTTGAACCTTATGTAGGTAGTATACATAACGTTTGACCAAAGTTCTTTTGAAATAGACAAAACTAGTTTTAATAACTCTTTAAAGGTTTTAGAGTTTTTTTAAAAATCATTTTACTTAGAGAAATTATTTCAAGGGAATTTTTATAATTTTATTGTAAAGTAAGTGTGTGATCGAGCTTGTCTAAATAATAAGCTTAAGAGTTACTAGGAATGCCTTAAGGTCTTTAAGCCATGAACTCTTGCTCTTCAATCCTTGTGGTTGTCTCTTTTGCATTTGTTACTTTGGTGTTTGTAGATATCCATTTGTAATCTTAATCACTTTTTTTTTTTTTTTAATTATCAAAATTTCGCTTGTGAACTAAAGAGTCAGTCAAAACAATATTGGTGTAATGAAGTTTTTAACAAAAAAAATCACCTAAGTCAAGCCTATAGCTCTCAACATCATCCATCTCATCCAAGTGATGTTCAATAACAGGTAATTTTTGAAAGTGAAAAGGATTTACCAGTTAACTTGTGCTCTTAATCTCAATCGCCATTCCTTCTCACTCCATAGTCCATTCTAGCTGAGACTGGCATTCAATTGATGGCAACATAGTGTCGACCTTAGGTAATTTGGGGGCACACTTTCTTAAGAGTTTCAGCTTGCTGAACTCCGGTAAGGATCCAGCACCTTACCAGTTACCACTTGTACTGAATATAGACTCTTAAGCAATGGTAGTAATGAAGATAGCCAAAACAACACTAGTTATTTGAGTAACAATCGGATATTTCGTGGAATTAACCTTCCACCAATTCAAGATATCGAACTTCTCACTCGGGATCTCCATATCCTCTAAGTAATACCATTCTAGCTGAGACTGGCATTCCATTGGGTTTCTAAAAGCCCAAGATTGATGAAACTCTTGCAACATAGACAAAGAATTCTCACTACTCTTTGAGCTCGAAGAGGTCACATAATTGTAAGAATCAACAATACTCCCTTGTGGCTACTTGAAGAGCTTTCAATCTTTGAATATTGCTCATACAAGCGATCAATGTCTTTCTTAAGAGTTTCAGCAAATTGCTCTCCCTTCACTTACTGTAGAACCCTCTTGAACTAGAAATCTAGAGTGACCAACTTGAAGCATGGGTCAAGGGCAACAGCTATGAACAACAACCTATTTATCTTCTCAATATCCCCCAATACTTGTCATATAATATCCTCCAATACTTGTCATACTTTGACTTCATCCCAAGAGTCATACTACTCAACAAAATATCATTTGTTTCAAAATAAGCTCTAAAATGTGCATGAATAGTAGAGAGCTCCTAGAAGTAAAATTTAGGCTTAATTGCATCAGGGTTCCCTCTAGTATTCAAAAATTGCAAATAGGCCCTCGAGGTAACGTTTTCAACAATTAGGCCCTTGAGGCCGAGTTTTAAGAAAAAAATAATTCCCTTCGTCCATTTACCGTTAAATCCATTAACGCCCATTGCTGACATGACTTTAAAATCCACGTCATAATGAATCATTAAGCGACACCTGTCCACTTAAATGTAACTTGCCACATATGTGCCAGGTGTCTGCCACCTCACTGTATCTTCAAACAAAAAGACCATTTAATCTTTAACCATGTTGTTCACTCATCTTCTACACATAATTTTTCTTTTTACTCCTTGTTTTTCTTTGGAGTCTTCTCATTCACTCAAACTAAAAATATTTTCTATAGTTGGTCGTGTAAGAGATATGATTTCTGTCAAATTTATAGGAATGTTCCCATTTACTTATTTTCTCCTGCTTTTTCCTTACATCCATTTTTCGCGGTCGGGTTTCATGTGTTTTCCTCAGATTGGTTCTTGAGAAATGTGAGTTAAATTTTGACTGTAGAGTGCACTGAGAATGGCATACATATTTCTGTGTTGCTATGTGTTGTTAAAGAAACATATTTTGTTTCGTTGGCTACAAGTAATAGAAAGGATAAGATTTTGAAGTAGACGTTATAATATTTGTGTCTGATTTTTGGGAATCTAGTGTAGGGTCTTGGAATAGAGAAAGAGGCATGGAAATCTTTCTTTTTGGAGAAGATTAGAACAGCATGTGGTGGTGGCTGAGTCTCTCTGTTGATGTTTTCCGCAAAGTCATCTCCCTGAACATTTATTGTAAGGTGATTCTGTAATTTCTTCATCTTACATAGAAAACTCGAAGATTTCTCGGCATCTCTCTCTCTCTCTCTCTCTCTCTCTCTCTCTCTCTTTCTCTATTTTCATGGGGATTCTTTGTGCGATTGGGTAGGAGAGAAGAATTTGGGAACTAGGGTTCTATGTTTGGCGTCGAGAGAAACTAGGGAGGAAATGTAGAAAAATTATGTATAGAAGATGAGTGAACTGGTTTTTTTGTTTAAAGACATAGTGAGGTGGTAGACAGTTGGCGCATATGTGGCAAGCTACATTTAAGTGAATAGGTATTGCTTAATGATTCATTATGATGTGGATTTTAAAGCCACATCAGTGATGGACGTTAATGGATTTGAAGGCAAATGGACGGAGGGGTTTATTTTTTAAAAAAAACTCGACTTCAAGAGTCTAATTGTTGAAAACATAATCTCAGAAGCCTATTTGCAAGCTTTGATACCACAGGGGCCCCTAATGCAATTAAGCCTAAAAATTATACGTTGCTTAGTTAGAGCCAGAACCCTCACAATTACATCATAGAGATTTTAAAAAACTTAACAGAAGTATGAATGGTGCCACAATCATCATCATTAGGAGGCCCCAAGCCCTTTTTACCTAGCCCCACAAACAATTATAAAGATGCCCATCATCCTTTTGCATTAGCTCAAAAGCTCCCTGAAAATTTTGTCTTACCTAGCATGAGGTATGTCAAGTTTCGTCAAGATGAAACATCAAGAGACAATAAACTATTGTAAGGAATTTTTTTCATGTCTGGCTAGACTTGAAACGTTCAAGCCTTAGGGGAGGGGACCTCACTTACCTGACTATATTGCCGACCTTCATGATGGAGCCATCAATATCTTTCAGGCCCTTATTAATAATTAGATTTAAGATATATAGGCACAACACCTCTTGTGACTGAAGTCATGCCCACAAAAAGTGTTGTCACTTGCCATTATTCTTCTTTTCAACCAATTAATAACAGTGTCGTTAAAGGAAGCCTCTAGCTCCCTCCTTATTGTTACCCTTTCATGATCTTACACGTTATGAAATAAAATGATTCTTTTATGCAACCTTCAACTAGTAGTATCTATAAAATGGCTAGTAAAAACAAAAGTAGTTTAAATTTTGGATTGAAGTCTATATATCGGTCTTGAAACAAACCTTTAGCATCATGGTAAAAAATAAGGTCTTTAGATATTCCTTCTCATTCATATACATCTTCATACACTCTCCTATCATTGTATAATGGGAAGACATTGGAAACCAAGTCTCCATGGTCTTAACAAATGTGTTGAACCCTTGCTCGTCCATAATAAGAAATGACATTTCATCTACAATGATCATTTTAGCAAGGGTTGCTCGGATCTTCGTTTCACTATACTTAGCAATCCAACCGTATTTTCAGTTTCATCCTCAACCTTCTAACTTCCAAAACTTAAAAGTATTATTTCTTGTCTGTCTTATGTCTAATATAAATATATTTAGCCCTTGTTTGGATGTCACAAAAATTTTAAGAATTTTTCACCAGTTCCAATACATTTTTACAAACTTCAACAATTTTTTTACAAATTCCAATAAATTTTCACAAATTTAAAGAATTTTTTCACCAATCTCAAGAGAATCTACATTACCTCGAACCAAAAAAAAATTTCACCAGAAATTCTTTTTTGTCCATCCAAACACATGCTTGGAAAACATCTGTTCAAATGATTAAGCAAGAAAACACATGATGGGGTTATGAATATTCCATTTTGTGAAGTGGTCCCATGTCAGGGATCTATTGGTTTGGGGCTTCCGAGTACTTAATGGGCAGCCATGATTACCAACATTTATCCTCTTATGTGTTTTGAGTTCTTTAACTATTACTGGGCTCATCTCCTACCTCAACCTCATAAATGGGATATATAAGACTATCAAGGTCAAGACAAGAACTAGAACCTGAAGAATGTTCTCTCATTATTGAAGATGTACCGGTACAAGGTGTTCTAACCCCTTTAGAACCAATATTATCCATCTACTAGTGAGTAGGAACAAAATTGTCAATAGCAAGACTTGAAATTCTCTCAATAAAAAATTAAAACACACGCAAACAAAATCAGATTTGAAAATTTTATATTCGTAGAAAACACATTGCAAAAAAATGATGTTTACCATATGCTCATATGCAATAAACAAGTTGCATCAGTTAGCTTAGAGATATGCATGTAGTTTCTCTTTTAGGAAAATACACTTTGCACCCCATCTTTCAATTTTGTGATATTGAGCCCATGAACTTTTAAAATTCGTCGATTTGCACCCCTAGCCAAATTAACCATTAAATGTGATGGTAAATACCCACGTGATTCACTCCCACTTGTTATGTCCATTTTTTCCTTTGGGAAAAATACACTGTGCACCCCCAAACTATAAGGATATTGTCGCTTTGCACCCCCTTCTCTAATTTTGTGACATTTTTGTCAATTTGCACTCCACAAGCCAATTGACCGTTAAATGCGACGGTAAATCTTCCTTGTTCAACGTTACGTCGACAACCAAAGGGGGAACACAGAATCTGTCTGCAATTTCAATCACTTAAAGTTTTTTAAAAAACTGTTAAAGAAGGAATCACTTCAAATTCTAAATATCAGATGAACTACTAATTTCGGAAACAAATAATAAACAAATAACTTGATTTAAAATTAAAAAAAAAAGCTTTTTAAAAGTCCTCTGCACGGAACACCACGATTTAAAGAACTTCTTGATTTGAATCAGTGAATCATGTAGGTGACAGATGACATATTTACTGTTACATTTAATGGTCAATTGGCTTGTGGGGTGCAAATAAACGAAATGTCACGAAATTGGAAGACGGGGTATAAAGTGTCAATACCCTCATAGTTGGGGGTGCAAAGTGTCAGTACCCTTATAATTGGTAGTACAAAGTGTATTTTTTCTAAAGGGCAAAATTGACATAACAAGCGAGAGTGAATTACGTGGATGATACGTAGGCATTGATCATGAGATTTAACGGCTAATTCAGCTATGGGGTGCAAATCGACAAATTTTAAAAGTTCATGGGTTCAATGACTGGAATTGAAAGATGTGGAGCAAAATGTCAGTACCTCATAATTCAAGGGTGCAAAGTGTATTTTTTCCTCCTCTTTTTATAGCCCTTTTGAACTAGTGTGTGCGAACAAAGAGAAATGAGAAATTAGAAACTTATTAGAAAGTCAAGAATGTGTGCATATGAGAAAATCGAAAGAAGAAAAAAACTGATGTGAAACTCAAAGACTTAGCCAATAATCAAAAACCAAAAAGATGGAAAAACATATATATAAGTGGCTACGATAAATTGAAACGATAACAGTATCGAGACCACTGTAAAACATGCGCAGACACAAATCACAATATACAAATCATAATAATTTTTATTTATTTTATTTTTTAAGGACACCTGGCATATTCTAACCAGATGAGAACTTTCGTTTTGCTTAAGAATTTTTTAAAATCGACTTAAAACTAGTGAGTGAAAATATATTTTTCCTATATATTAACGCGAGAGGATATTTTGCATTCAGGTCCAGATGCTCTTTATGAGGTAGATACGTGATTGGATAATCACGTTATTCCACACCTGAACACCGCACCAAAGGTTTTTAACTTTGGCTAACAATAGTGGTAGCGTAAAATTAAAGCATTAAGACAAAAAAATTGGATTAATTACTCTTTTAGTTCACGATCGAGGTATTTCTAAATCTCAAACTGGTGTTTATAGTATTTTTTTGTCTTAAAGTAGAATATTAATGAGTCAATAGTCCTTTCCGCTGACAAACACTTATAATTAGATAGCAAACTCTCGTGTATAACGATCTTCACTTGTCTATTTTCAATGACAAAAAATTCATGCGTGTTTGTGCTTCCATTTCGATTCGGTTCCTGAACTGGACGAGGATTCTTGAACTATGGGCCGCTAAAGCGAGACTGGGTCACCGGTCAATTCTTTCAGGATCTTTTCTTTGTTTCCTCAGCGGTTAGTGCTCGCAGAATATTTTCTTTTTTTTGTTTCAACGGGAAATACACCTCCAAGGAATATATTATATATCGTCGTAAGGTATCATGTTTTTCACTTTAGACAAAGAATCAATATATTGGGGGATAGATGTGATTCCAAGTGGGTAAAAAGCAATTTATTCTGAGAGAATTGCAATCAATCAAATCTCATAGCGATTAGAAAAAAAATAAAATCTCATACCAGTAATCCTACTTACTAAACTCTTAATTGAAGGACGAATAATTCATTCAATTATTAAAATTGTAAAGGATTGCTTTTTTTTTTTTTAGACTTAATTACTCTTATGGTCGTATTTTTCGTCCTAAAGTAGTTTTTCTTTAGAATATTAATGTGTCAATATAGACTTTTTATCGACTATACCTGCATTTGGACAGCAAACTCCTGTGTGCTAACGGAGACACGTCTTAAACAATATCAAATCTCCACGTGTCCATTTTCAATGGTAAAAAATTCTTGAGTGTACTTATGCCATATTGTCATCAAATTAGAGGTTTCCTCTAAATCAAATATGCCATGCATAAGTAGTACTAATTAATTTTTAACCATTGAATAGATACATGAAGTCTTGCATTTTTATAAAGTGTTCCGACTTAGTGACGTAGGAGTTTACTGTCCAAATGCGGATGTCTGATAAAATAGTCTGTATTGACACATTAATATTCTAAGTAGATTATTTTAAGACAAAAAATACCTTAAATATAAGAATTTTGAAATACCATAGGAACCATGAGAAGAGTAATTAAGTCTAAAAAAAATTTGATCCCTCACAGTTTTAATAATTGAATGAAATTATTCATGGTTCTAATAGAATAAATAGTGTTACTGCTATGAGATTTGCAATATCTCTCGACATTCTAATAGAATAAATTGCTTTTTACCTACTTGGAATCGCATCTATTCCCACTTAGAATAAATCAGGAATTACTTTTTATTTACTTTTTACCCTAAAGATTCTTTGTCTAAAGTTAAAACATTGATCACTCGATGATATGTATAATGTATTCCTAGGAGGCTAGGAGGTGTATTTCCCGTTAAAACCAAAAAGAAAATATTCTGAAAGCACAGACCGCTGAAGAAACCTGAAAGAACTGACTGGGTGGCCCAGTCCGCTTTAGCGGCCCATAGTACAAGAATCCTCGTCCAGTTCGGGAACAGAATACCGAAGTCGAAGCACAGAACCAGACACACTAGGGTAGGGGTTTTTGAAGCCGTTCTTCATTTTGTGTTTCGCTGTTAGTTGCACCTCTCTTCCTATAGTCAACCATGCCTACAGTCAGCGTGGGAAGGGACCGTCTGTTCGCAGCCCTGGGAAAAACTTACAGTGAGCTCTCAAGGCTCCATCAACACACTTCTTCTTATGGTTTTCTTCTGGCATATTTGTCTTGTAGCGAAAATTGATGGCATTGTTCTGGTTTGGTTGAATCTCACAGCGAAGGAAGAGTTCGAAGATCTTTGCTTCAGGTTCGGGATCGAGCTCGATGACGTCGTAAGTATTTCGCTCTCTCTGCGCTCTTTTTTTCTTTCTTTCTTTCTGTTATTGGTATTGATAATTTCGAAAGGGGTGATGTTTTAATGAATAGTTTTTTTGCCTGAATGTTCCAGACTACTGAGAAAGCGATTATTAGAAAGGAAAAGCATTTGGATGAAGAGGAAGTTGGCGACGATGAAGAAGTTATCTACAAGATTGAAGTCCCTGCCAATAGGTATTTTACTATTTAATACACAAAATGAGGAAGTTGTCTGTGAAACCGGAGAATTTATATTGCTTTCGACTTTAATATTTGCAGCAGCTAGATCATTGGCAAAACTCCGATAAAGCTTTTCGCCACTATTCAGTACCTATAAAAGTTCAGTAGAGTATCAAATTGTCCAAAGTTCAACTAGAATAGCTAAAATTTGTAGTTTTAAAAACTTTGTCGACTAACTCCATGCGATTTGTTTACTGATTTGGATTGATTTTCCCGTTTAGGTGCTACGTTTTTCCTCGTGCTTGGTTTTTGCTTATAATTTAGTTGGTTTAAATGGAGATTCACAAGTTTATATTAGACTTCTTATTTTTTTCTCGAGTTCACTTGATTTGGTTGGTTTTTTTCCTTCATTTTTCTAATTTTGATGTAATTTGAAACTCTTAAGTGGGTTGATTACTTTGCATATGTGCAGTACATTTTTTTTTTTTTTTTTTAAGTAGGGTATACAACTAAAATTCGAGTTCCTCAACTGGGCAACTTGATTTGTTCCCTAGGCATCTATGATGTCCTTTATTACATTGGTTATCAGTATTGCTCATCTTTTTTTTTCTTCCTAGGCTTTTATTTTTGCTTCTTACACACAATGTTTCCTTTTCTTTCTGACCCCCTTTGTATCATAGATTTGTTATAGTTTGAGTTTTTCAAGTAAAATGGTTTGACTATTTCACGAATTTGCATATCCCCTTTTGATTTTGCATTTTGGAAAGGAAAGGTGGTTGCATTAACTTGAAATCTAGAAAAAAAATGGTAGAATTGAGGGTAATTTGCATCTAACTGTTGAGAAGTTGCTTATGAGGTTTTTACTTTCTTGATAGTGATAAGAAAATGAGAGTAACCATAAAATTTTTCCTTGAAATTCGCAGATATGATTTACTCTGCCTTGAAGGGATTGCTCAAGCCCTTCGAATCTTCAATGGGCAGCAGGAGATGCCAACATATAAATTGGCTAGCATTAGTAGAGAATCAATGATTAAAATGCATGTGAAACCAGAGGTTATCCCTGAAATTCCCAAGTATATTTCTGTTTTTTTTTTTATTTGGTTTCAAGTGCGGCAGTTGATTTTATATTGTATAAAGCCTGCAACTTTTTTTTCACTTGCAGACATCTTCAATTCGTCCGTATATTGTTTGTGCTGTTATAAGAGGTGTAACATTTGATGAAGCAAGTTACAACAGCTTTATTGATCTCCAAGACAAGCTCCACCAGAACATTTGTCGGTAATGAAATCTCACTCACTGCTGCATTTATTAGGCTTAACTTGGCCGCCCTCAAAAGCCGAACCCAGTCGGGGTTTGGGCCATTTAGTGACATGGTGGCCTTACAAAGCCAGACCCTCCTATACTTAGTCTGTTTAGGTTGTGTTTGAGTGTTAAAATTTTGTGGAGGTTAAAATTTTAGGGTATTGGATTTGGTGAAAAAGTGAAGAGAGAGAGAGAGATGATTTTTTATATTTATTATAGTGAAAAGTATTGATTTGATGGGGAGAGAGATTATATTGTAATTTTTTATTGTGTTAAAATTTTAGGAAGTGTAAAATTTTGGGTTTCAAATGCACCGTAGTTTGGCAGCCTAAGAAGCCAAATCCCCTTAGACTGTTTGGTATCAGGGCAGCCCTACAAAGCCAAAGCCCTTGAAAAAAAGATTAAAATACTGGCATCTCCTGGTTAAGGTGTCTTACTGGAAAAGGAGAAAGTAAAATGTGTACTTATCTGTTGTTACTTGTTGATTATGAATGGATGTTTTAGTACACGGGTCGAAGTATGAGTGCATTCCTCGGTGTGATTTCATTTTTCAGTTTTGATCATAGAATGACCAAAGTACATGATCTTATTGGGGATTTCTAAGAAGTTTGAATTCTGCATCAAATCCTTCAAATTGACTCCTGGGTTTGAAGCCAGTTTATACAAAAATATTAAATATAAAATAATAAAAAGATTAAATAAATAAATAAATAGAAAATAAGACTGAAGGCTTAGATCCTACCCAGATCTCCTCCTTAGGACCTTTGGCAGGAAAATGGTGGTAATGTACTTAATCTGCATGGAGTTGAATGTGAGAGATAGGAGAACCATAGTTGAAGGAAGGTTGATCATGCTAATCTCTAGATATGGTAGGAGTGCATGGTCAGTTTTGAAGGGCTGGGTGGATTTATTCCATGGAAAGGTGTAATTATCAAAGATAAGGTTTATGTCTTGAAAGAATTTACCGGTTTGATGGAATGGGATAAAGAAATCAGCTTAGGGAAATACAGATGAAATATTATGGTCTCAAGGAAATGTCTGGATTTGGTTGTCGCTTGACATTACATGCCACTAAACTAGGGATCTGTAAATAAAATTGCCCAAAAAACTCTTATTTTTTTGGATGAAATTAGCAAATCAAGAAAGCAATTGGGGGGATTCCTGAAGAGTTACATATCTGCAAAGTTATCTAATGAATGACAGTCTACAGGATAACAATACTTGAATAATTTGAACAGTATTTGAAGTATCATTTTATATATTGTAAAAGTTTGGTTTGGGTAGTATGAAGGTGGAAAATGATTTGTGGGGACCCAAAATTTGTTGAAATTAATTACTTGTTGAGTTGAGTTTTGCAACCTTAGGCTGTTACATGTTAACTGCTTAATGTTTTATTTTCTTTGGTACTCTCTTAGACCCTAGCATGTCAAGGTTCTCTCTTGATTTTATGTCATTTTTCATCTCACATGCTTACACTCGATTTCTTTTTTAGGCGAAGAACCCTAGTTGCAATTGGCACTCATGACTTGGATACCTTACGTGGCCCTTTCACATATGAGGTAGGTTTAGTTGATGGTCATTCTTCTTTGTATGCTATATATTTCCTTGGGGATTTGGTCATGTTTAATTGGAGTAAGAGGGAAACTGTAGCTGAAGGTATGTGGGCAGCCAATGTTTTCAGTTATGTTCATCTCTCTCTGGAAGGAAGAGGGAATTTCCAGCCACAGGGCAAATTTTTTGTGGATCTACCATTCCTTTGGTCCTTCAATACTTAAAAAAGCTGTATGTGAAGCATTTGTTATACCATCCAGTTCCTATATGAAGTCTGCGTGGCCTGGACTTGAGTTTTGAGCTATGAGCTTCTTATTCTGGATGGTTGAATTGATTTATTCAGTGGTTTGGCTTGTCCCATCTTATGTTTGTAATCTGTCATATTTTCTAAGATATTTATTCATCACTCTCTGTCTCTCTATCTTTTTTTTTTTGACTAGTTATTGGATATTTACTAGTGCTTTTTTGAGCATATGCACAAAAATGTTCTGCATGGATAAGCTGTCTCTATCTCTGTCACACACACACGCACACAAACATAGGCAGACACTTTTAAGCTTCTTGCTTAAATCTGCTTAATGGAAGGTTGTTTGAGGTGAGATCCATATACTATGTCAGTGGCTTACACTTATTGCTTTCCTTTTCAGGCCTTGCCACCTTCAAGTATAAATTTTGTGCCTCTGAAGCAGGTAAATTTTATTTCTTTTAGCTCATTTCTTTACCAATCTAAAATCTATTGTTATTGTTTAGCATGGTTGCTACCTGATAAACTGATGAAGAACTCTATTACACAAAATGATCACTTAGGCTGATAATGAAAGAATATAGGAGAAATTCCACTGTTTTCATAATTCCCGCACCTTTTGCAATTTGCACTCCAAGCTACTAAATTTGACACATTGCACCTCAAATTATTAGTTGGTTGACACTTTGTCCCCTATCTTACAATTTGACTTCTTAGATTTTGCCACGCGATGCATTTTCCCTTGATTTTAACAGTAGATCTTAACATGGGGGGTTAAGTGTAAATTCATTGGTATTTCGCTATGCAATTTGTTGAGTTTGGTAGTTTAGGGTGGAAACTATAAAAAGTGTGGTAGTTTGAAGATGCAAAATGTGTTTTCCCCAATAATGTAACGATGTTTGAAGGGCCTTCCTTAAAGATGCTGTTGAAGAGATGTCTTTTTCTCGATAAAATGAAAATTTCATTTGGGGGAGAAAGGTTATCCTTTTGTTTTTCTTTTAAACCAATGATTTCCCTCTTGGTGTATTATTCTTGACATCTAAGCTATCCTTTATTGTGATGTGATATGCATTTTGTTAAGGTATAGAATCATGTGGTTGACTGCTTCTACAGGTAGAGAATCTGTCCATCAAACTAGAGCTGTTTTCTTTTTCTTCTGATGTTTTTTTACCTTTTGTTTCTTGGCACATTTCTAATTTGGCCTGCCTCTTTTTGGCCACTAAGTTCTAGTTTCATTTCATTGCAAGTAATTCTTTACTTTCCTTATCATTTTGTGCCTCTGAAGCAGGTAAATTTTCCTTTTAGCTCACTCCAATGCCATCTGGGCTACCCTCCTCATGAACTCTTCATGTGATCTTTCTTTTTCTGATCTGACCAAAGTATGTTTAATCTCTGAATGTGTGCAATGTTCAAACTTCGAAGCTTCCCATTTGACACAGCTACTGGATGCAATCACTGTTGATGGACTAATTGGAGTTTTACACTGTAGTAATAGATTAAGGCTTTTTTCCATATACTATGTCATTTACACTTAAGTTGGTATAAATTTTGTGCCTCTGAAGCAGGTAAATTTTATTTCTTTTAGCTCATTTCTTTACCAATCTAAAATCTATTGTTATTGTTTAGCATGGTTGCTACCTGATAAACTGATGAAGAACTCTATTACACAAAATGATCACTTAGGCTGATAATGAAAGAATATAGGAGAAATTCCACTGTTTTCATAATTCCCGCACCTTTTGCAATTTGCACTCCAAGCTACTAAATTTGACACATTGCACCTCAAATTATTAGTTGGTTGACACTTTGTCCCCTATCTTACAATTTGACTTCTTAGATTTTGCCACGCGATGCATTTTCCCTTGATTTTAACAGTAGATCTTAACATGGGGGGTTAAGTGTAAATTCATTGGTATTTCGCTATGCAATTTGTTGAGTTTGGTAGTTTAGGGTGGAAACTATAAAAAGTGTGGTAGTTTGAAGATGCAAAATGTGTTTTCCCCAATAATGTAACGATGTTTGAAGGGCCTTCCTTAAAGATGCTGTTGAAGAGATGTCTTTTTCTCGATAAAATGAAAATTTCATTTGGGGGAGAAAGGTTATCCTTTTGTTTTTCTTTTAAACCAATGATTTCCCTCTTGGTGTATTATTCTTGACATCTAAGCTATCCTTTATTGTGATGTGATATGCATTTTGTTAAGGTATAGAATCATGTGGTTGACTGCTTCTACAGGTAGAGAATCTGTCCATCAAACTAGAGCTGTTTTCTTTTTCTTCTGATGTTTTTTTACCTTTTGTTTCTTGGCACATTTCTAATTTGGCCTGCCTCTTTTTGGCCACTAAGTTCTAGTTTCATTTCATTGCAAGTAATTCTTTACTTTCCTTATCATGGTTTTCTCCTTCACTTATTAAAAAAAAAAAGAAAAGAATTTGCTGTCTTACCAGAACTCCCTGTGTTTTGGAGATGGTAGTGGGTTAAGAAAATTTGCCTCTAGCTTGAAATGTATTCTTTTTTCCATTTCTTTTTCATGTTTTCTTTCTTTAGTGAGGAAAAGTGTGTTGCTCGATGTGTAATGTTAGAACTGATAGATTTAGCTTCCTTTTTTTTCTGACAATTCAGGTGAAGAACTTCAGGGCTGATGAGCTAATGGAGTTTTACAAAGTGAGTAATAGATTAAGGCTTTTTTGTTATTTAACCTTTGAGTTGGCAATTCATAGTTCCATAAATTATTGTCATATTTGGTGACTGCACACAAATCCCTCGTGAACCATTTTGCAGCAGCATGGATATTGTACTCATATTTATTGTGAAGACGTTGTTATAGAACTTATTAATGGATGATTCTCTGATTTGGCAGTCAGACTTGAAACTGAAGAAGTTTCTGCACATAATTGAGGACTCACCAGTGTTCCCTGTTCTATATGACTCTAACAGGTATGGTGGTTATTGATGTTCATGCAATTATAAGGATTCTTAACTTTTTTTACCGGCCAATTTATTTCAGTTGCTGTTGCTGTATTCTTCTTCAATTTCTCGTCTTTTTTGCCTTTGTTGGAGCTTTCTTTGCTATGGACATGTTGAGGTCATTCTGTTCCTTTCAACAATTTTACTATTAAGTATGAGAAAATTGTCTTTATTGAATTTCCACAGAACCCCCGGAAATCTATAGCCTCTGTACATCCTTTCTCAATTTCTTCTAAATACTGTATTGTTTATGTGCTATTGGTTTTTAATGTTCTGTTTCCTTTTTACTTCAGCTGAAAATTTCTGTTCCTTGTGCAGGACTGTTTTGTCTTTGCCACCCATTATTAATGGTGCACGTTCTGCAATAACCTTAAAGACGAAGAATGTATTCATTGAATGTACTGCCACTGATCTGACGAAAGCCAAGATTGTTTTGAACATGATGGTAATAAAAGAATTTGCAGTTGTTTAGGGTTTTACTTCTGATTAATGCCAGATGACTGAATGTTTTCCTTTTCCTCTGTTCTTGTAGGCGACAACCTTTTCTGAGTATTGTGAAAGGAAGTTTGAAATTGAGCCAGTTGAAGTGATCTATTCGGATGGGAAGTCATATATTTATCCAGATATATCCATCTACAATATGGAAGTTTCTCTGTCTTATATTACTGGTGCAATTGGAGTTTCATTGGAAGCTGATGAGGTATTGCAATTTGTGTTGTTTTAGATATTTATTTCATAGCTCAGGAAACTTTAAGTGCACCATTCAAGGTGGTGGTGGTTGTTGTCGTCTTTGTCGAGTGTGCGCAGTTTATTTAGTTAATTATTTAATTTATGGCTGGAGTTGGGTCTTATTGCCTCGTTTGCATGATTCACTGAACTAAGCTGGTTTCACTCCCATTCTTTGTATAGTTCAACTTCTTTGGTCCTTATGTTTGTTGTCAGCTGTCTCATATCTGCAAGAATCTGGTTGATGCTTTTTTTTTTTTAATTCCTTTTTCAATTGAGGTTCCTTTTTTTTCCAACTGCCTAAAGAATAGCTGTTGCTATATGTTCACTGATTTGAATCATCAAGGCTGTTTTGTGGTGATATTCTCTATACTTCTCTGTTGGTGAGGAAACATCCAAGCTTTTATACAACACAGATAGACATTATTTTAGGATTTCTTATTTTTGCTAGGTTGATGCAGCAAGATTTTTGGTCTACTATATTTTCTTTTAATTGGCATAAATTATGCTCCTTCATATTGATACGAGGGATAAATGTAGAATTGATAATTTTAGCAGATTATGTGAGGGTATTCGTGTGTAGTTGAGTTTGACTGTGTTGAGAAAGTAGGGTTTGGTAGAAAAAAATGAGGGACAAAATGTGTTCCACCTCTCAATATAGCATTAAGAAGAGCAGGACTAGTTAATTCATTGGAATTGGAATCTGCTGCAATGGTTGTTTTTCAGAATACTAAGTCTTTCTATAATACTCCTCAAGCGGTAGCATATATGTTGTATTGGCCAGCTTGGAGCAAATACACTTTTACCAGATACTATATAAAAACTTTGTAAACACATCAACTGATTGATCTCTAGGCTTCACATATGATGTAAATAGATCTCACTGCATATCATGAGGGCAAAAAGCTTGGATGCAGTATGTAGAGCCTCCTCATACAAAATAGTGGAATGGTACTTGGAATTGAAATTCCAATTTTTTGAAGGAATTGTTGCAATTGTCTCAAAATCACTATTAGTGTTTGCAATTGCCCTTTACTTGGCTTCGACACTTGATTGTGCCACTATCTTCTGTTTCATACTTTTCTAAATGACTAGGCTACATGCGTAAGAATGTACATCTTATAGTGGGTAATCTATCTAAGGGAGAACCTCCTAAATCTGCATTAGTAAAATGGTGTGCCTTTATATGTTTAGTCTATATCCTATTTCAAGAGCTGGAGACTGGATATAATTAAGTGATATAGGTGGCATATGAGACCCCAAATCCTTCCGGGAGTGGAAGAGGAGAAGAAACGAGAAATGAGTCTCATAAGAGATAAGTTCCATGTTGGGACTTCATTGGGTGAAACTGGGCCTCATAATGATCAAGGAGCTTTAAAAGCAACCTTCATTAATTCTTTTTTAAGTTGAAGTGTAGATGTGGTTAGAAAATTCTTGGAGCATTAAAAATGGTATCGAAGTGGGCTTAGTAACTGCCAATGTGAGCTTGGTGAGCTATGATGAGGACGTTAAGGATTTATGGATACAAGATTATGATAACTCAAACCCCACATAGAGCGGGAGAGGAGAAGGAATGATAAATGAGATCCATAAGAGCTAGGTTCGACATTGAGACTTTACTTGATGGAATTGAGCCTTAAACTGGTTCTAAGGAGTTTCAAAAATAACATTGGCTAGGTCTTTTGAAGTTGAAGTGTAGATGTAGCTAGCACTTATGGGATGTTACACGGCAGCTTTCCAACATTGAATTCAAGGAGTCATCAAGAACTGATTCCATGGATGGTGCTTTGCATTAATCAAATCAATACTTGGTGACGTCTTTGTAGTCTCCTTTGATACCAAGATGGAAAATAAGATTTTACGAAAAAGAATGAGGGAGAAAGATGTGTTTCTACTCTTAATGTCGGATTATAAAATGTGGGAGTAATTAAAACAGTTGACTAGACATTTATCACAATTATTATTTCCTTATTAGTAAAATCCTTAACAACAGTCTGTTCTAATGGACGACTTTAGAACTTGAAGTTCCAAAAATACTTTGACGGTAGTGTTAATTATTCCATGTGATTCTTCCTATGTGCTGCATGTGTGCCATGTGTGAGATCCCTTTGAAGTTACTGTCCATTTGCTTAGGATTACGCTCATCCAATCTCTTTTGATGAAAAATTAGAACTTCTATGAGTTTAATCATTAACTGTGGTTTGAACCAAGCTAAATACATATCTTATTGAGAGCTATTCAAACAGAAATATATAGAGCTTGGGCTTGCCTTGAAACCGGGCTGTATTATGTGTTGGTTCAGGCTTATCCAAATGGGGCTGTAGCTTAGCTTGTTGAGCCTATTTTAGGTACAGGGTTTCATATCGAAGGTCAGAAGTCAAGTGAACGAAAATCATGAAATTATGGAATTTAATTCAAGAGAGTACGTTTGGTTATAACAATAAAATGCCCTGGTGGAATCCAATTGCATTAAAGGCAAAGCCAGAGGTAGGAAGCTATGTTTATAGGGTTCAAACCTCAAGGCTATTAGAGCATAGAATGAGTGCAAATAGCATGTCTGCATACGAGGGAGCAGAGCGTTCTATATTTTCTTCACTGTTTTGTGGCTAATGACTGTATCCAAGGTTAGAAATCTCCTTGGTAGAGGATGTGGTGTTACCTAAATGATAGGGTTACCTTTTGACATAAGTTGGAGGTGTCAAAAGGATTGGGAGTAGAATGACTGGAAACCTGAATCTGGTTGTCAGTTGTAAAAATTACTGGCATACTTGAAAATATTGCAAGAAGAAATAGAAGTAGAGGAAAGAATTGGAGGGTTAATACTGCCTTTAACCAACAATAATCCTGAACCTCTCGTTACTCCTAATGAACTTTTATACTTGCCAAAATCAGAGTATTTCTGTTGGTGTATAATGGAGCATGTTTATCTACTAAAATCCTTATTCTGTTAGAACTAGGACTTCTGATAAGGCTTTCAAGCGGAGGGAATTGCATAGTCAAGAGGAGCCAAGTGTTGGGCAGTGTGAGACACTCAGGATTCAGGATGCTGGTAGTGGGGAGAGGCTTAGAACCCACTTCCTTGCCATATGCAGTCCCAAAATTATAACCAGACCCATCATCTCTGATTTTGTTTTGGCTATATTTTTCTAGGTAGTTTTGTTATCTATAGATGTAAGTTTTAACTCCTGATCATGGCATACTTTCTTTGAAATCTTGAACTACCTATAATGGGGGGAGGGAATGGAAAGTAGGAGGGTTACAGAGGGAGGGGACAAGGGAAAGGAGGAAAGAGAGAGGAGTTTACGCGTCCATTGTATCGTTTCGTTGACAAGGAAAGCGGTGAAGGATGATGGAAGGGAAATGCTGGATGAGGGTAAAACCAAACTTCATTTCCTTCTATTGCACATTCCCCTCTTTCAGGCAAAAGAAAAGGAAAGGCTTTCCCCCTTCTCTGTCCTCCAATCTGTCCCACTTTAGGAGGATCGGAAAACATGGGCCTGATGGGATTTATCTAATGCATTTGCTTTCTGCCTATTCAGTCAGAAGGACTTGTGGGCCCTCTCATCTCCCTCCTGCCCCTTTCTGTCATCTCCCTCCAAACATACATTCAATTCCATTAGCAATCCTATATGTACACTGTCACGTTGCTGTGCAGACACTTGTATTTGTTACCTTTGTGACTCGTACTAATCATATGCAAGGGCTTAGCTTGTTTTTTGCACTGTCTTCCCCAATCATTCAGGTCACAAGTTTGTTAAATCGGATGCAATTGCGAGCAGAGAAGTCTGTATCAGGTGATAATGACTCCAATATCACTGTATCTGTACCCCCCATAAGAAGTGATGTTCTTCATCCATGTGATGTTATGGAGGTAGTGATAATACTGAACCTGGTCATTTTTCTGATTCCTCTTTTCTGCATCGAATATGTTTATAATGTCACAATTGTGTTCTTCTTGACAAGGCATGCTGTTTTTTCTTTTTCTTGCTAAGGACGTTGCGATTGCTTATGGATACGATAATGTCAAGGATATTACAATTGCCAAGGGTTACAACATTACGAAGGGAAGGGCTGTGTCTCTGAAGCCACTGCGCTTGGAAGAGTTTAGTCATCTTATCAGATTGGAGGTACAGAGCAGATATCAACAGATCATATTGTTGCGCCTTTTTCTAGATTAATGCTAGCATTCCTTGCATACTTTCTACTATTACATCCTATTTGCTTACAACTTCTCTTTTGTTGTGAATTTTCCTATTAGATGGCAATGTGCGGGTTTACGGAGGTCTTGTCATTTATTTTGTGCTCGCAAAATGATAACTTTGCAATGTTAAATCACCAAGATGACAGATCAACTGCAGTGATTATTGAAAATCCTCGTTCTTCTGAAAATGAGGTCTGGATCCCTAGTCTTTGGTGCTTAGTCCTACTCTGATGACTTTGGACTTTCTAGCATAATTTTGTGGAAGGTTATGGTTGTTGTTATGATTGTTTTAACTCCTTGATTTTATTCCTTTATGTGTTTCTCAAGCTGTGTTCAGATTCTCATAGTTTTTCAAAGTTTACCCTTTCTGTCCTACAATTATTAGTTTGTTTTTTCTCTTCTCGTTGCTTTAGATCAAGACTTTATCACATTTCCTGAACTCCTACATTCCTTTTAGAGGCCAGTTGTTTATGTCATATTGCCTCCATTTTCTCCTTTTTGTTCTTTACTGTTTCTCCTACATTCCTTTTAGAGGCCAGTTGCTTATGTCATATTGCCTCCATTTTCTCCTTTTAGTTCTTTACTGTTTGTGTCACTTATAATTTGATTGGTTAGTTGGTAAGCTGTTCCTTCTTAGTTTCACCTCTGATCTTTGTTTACTCATAATATATACTAGTAAAGCAAACTTATAAGATTGATACTATTGTTGACCTATAACGTCAAACTTTATTCTACTGTCAAGTTTTGCTTACTTCACATCATTCATAAATGTCTGGGTCCTTTTGTCAAACTCACTTTTTAGATGAGAAGACTTCATCTAAATTTGTTGATGTTATTTCCAATCAACATGATAGTTAGGTTTCATCACATGCATTTCATACGTTCCAAATAATTCTTTATGCAGAATTGAACCAGAAGCTATTCCTACTATCCTTCTTGTGAATTCAGTTCAGTTGCATTGAGTCAATTGGTTAGCAAGATTGTTTTTGTCTCAATTTTAAGTTGCTACTGAAGCCCTCCTGATTTGCACCCTATGGAATTTCATTTTGTCGTTGAAGTGCATTCATTTTTTGCTTTACCCAAACTAAGTACAATATCTGGGAATGTGTATAGGGCTTCATAATTTGTCTACCTATATTGCTGAACTGAAGGTTTATCGCTTTTTTAGTTTATTTGATTTCAGCTCTGTGCTCCCTTCTTATGGCGGGTGGTTCTCTTGAACTTTCTCATGTTCCAACCAAAAATTAAGAGAAACACAAATTTTAATAGTAGAAAGTATTCATCTTTTTGTCCTCTTTGTTTATTTATCTGAAGTTCGACACATTTCTCCATTTCCACAGACTGCTCGTACCAGTCTTATGCCTGGTATATTGAAGACTGTTGGACAGAACAAAGCCCATCCAAAGCCCATAAAGGTACATTGTAGCATGTCAATATGCTGGTGATTGTTCAATTGTGATTTGACTGTATTCCTCTTATTAGATAATCATCTTTAGTTTCCGCCATCTGTTAGCAGAGTTATGAGCATATACTGTTACTAATGTCTGCACTAGTATTTGATTAACCTGTTTCATTATTCACGGCTCTGGTCTTTGCTCTATGAGGAGTCTTATGTTTTTCGTTGTGTCATCAGCAAATACATTCATAAATTTGTGAATGAAAATGCAGAAGTTATAGTTGTAATGATTTTGCTGTCATTAATAAAAGAGGGATTTGTAAGATTATTGAATTAATTAAGGATCTTTTATGTGTAATCTTTATTTATTATAGACATTTTTTGCATTGATATGGTCTTTAAATTGCTATCTGGGGCTTCTAGGTTCATTGTTGAGGTAACTGTTGTGGCATTACCAGTCACATCCTTGGTCTGTTCATACCTTCTATTGATAGATTAGTACTACACTGTTTACAAGCACTGCAATTTTTCTTGCAAGTTCTGCGGCTATGTTCTTTTATATTTGCCAGTCATATTTTGTTTGGACAATAGTTTTGTGTAAGTTTTGTTTACGCTGTCTCTTTGTGCTCACCATTTTACATTTTGAAGGGCAATATTCACATTTATACGCTTTATTTTTGTCTCTTTATCATGATTGGTAGCACTCTGCTTGCATTTTCTCTATTTTTATGTAAAAAGAAAGTTCCCTTATTTCTAACTTGGTTATAGATTTTTGAAGTTGGTGACATCGTGTTGTTGGATGAGACCAATGATGTAGGTGCAATCAATCGTCGCCAACTTGCTGCATTATATTGTGGTGCTACTGCAGGATATGAGGTACATTGATCTCATTTTACTCAGTTGGGTATTTACTATTTAAAGATGGCTGTGATGATTAGGAAGAGTTAGGTGGCATAATTTTATTCTCTATAACTAGTATGGTTTGTTATTTCTATTTCTTGATTGATTAACTTGTATCATTGCATTTTGTAGATTGTAGCTTTTATCTTTTAGTTCCGAATCCCAAACATTCTTCATTTGACAACGTGAACAACAAAAACAAACAGAAAGATGAAATGACTAGGCATTAAGACTTTAGTTGAATAGTTTATTGTTTGATGAGCTAAAGAACAATCTCTTGTCTTCCTGTGTCACTCCTTATCTCAACCCCTCTATTTGATTGCTTCTCAAAAAAAAGGTAATTGGAAAAAAGTTCTATTGAGTGTAAGTACAGATCCTGCTGTTTTCCTTTATGTTTTCATGTTTAGCCCTCCTAGTCTTCATAGTACTTATATATGACTTGCCCACTAATTTGGTTTTGCTCTTCACTAATTCCAACATGGTAAATAGGTTGGAGAAGTTGCAGTGCAAATTTTGAATGGGTGGGACAGGGGAAGGATTTCTAGTTGTTGTGTTCACCTTTCCATATATGTGAATATTGTGCACTTTTAAAGCAGCAATGGATAAGTGGTTGTGGTGTTATGGTGGTTACATAGACTGAGAAAACTTGAAGTCTATTAATCCTAGGGCGGATGATACCTGCTGGTACTGATTTAGAAGCAATTAAGTTAGTTTATCTATCTGCACATCACAGTTAAAGCCAGACTCAAGAGATAGGCATTTCCTTTCTTTTTTTTAATTCCCAATTACAATAGAGGGATCATTTTTGGAATGAGAATGTTGGATTCACTTTATTACCTTTTGTATTTTCCCGTTGGTGAACGGGCTGATCCACTTAACGCCTCAAAACAACAACGAGCAGAAATGCGATGGTGATTTTGAAGTTCGTTGTTGTTTTGAGGCGTTAAGTGGTTCTAATGACACAGTTCTCATAGAGGAGTGTTTAGGATTGAAAAATCTCTAGGACTTGCTTTTTCTTTCAGAAAGCTGCTTTAGGGAAGATGTTAACCATGGATAAAAATCTTAGGGAATGGTATTCTGGAGAGTTGGTGTGGCCTGAGTAAGTGTGATGACAAGTTTGTTTATTAACCTCTTGGCAGCGGACTGTAAGGAGAGAGGAATAATTGAGTATTTTCATTTGAAAAGCGGAAGCTCTTTCCTTTTTTTTTTTTTTTTTTTTTTTGGATACTTTTCCTTATCTGGATGGTATAGAGGAGAATTATTGCACTTTCCAAACTGTCGAGCTGCCTTCTTCAAACCTCAGTTCATTATTCTTGGGATACTTGTACAAGTAGTCCACTGCGTTCTGAGTCTCTTTTTCCCTCTTTTCCAGATCGTATAGATATAGGTCACAACAACAACAACCCCCCCCACCCCCCCCCCCCAACACCAAAAAAAAAAAGAACACAAAAAAACAGCTTTCAGGAAAAAAAAATGTTATCCCTTGAAAATTGTCACTCACGTTATCTGTTGTAAAGTACTTTGCAAGTGGTTCTAAATTCCAGTTTATGATTCGCAGATAATTCATGGCCTGGTGGAAAGAGTCATGCAAGTGATTGGGCTTGTTGCACCTGATGACAATACTACATATTATCTAAAGCCTTCAGATGTAAGGGTTTATTTTCCTTTTGTTCAATTCAGTTTCATTCTGTGTATTAGTGTCTGGTGAATGGTGATGCTGTACCTGTCTTGACATGTACTGAAGGAGCCCGAATTTCTTCGGGGTACACAAGCTAGCATCATTTACAAAGGGAAGCAAATAGGAACTTCTGGAATCGTGCATCCTGAGGTAATTCTCATTCCTCAAATACTTGTGTCCCAAGCATCATGTTATCGGGGTTAATGTTTTTGTGTAATCTCCCTTGACTTTGCTTTATTGATCTCAGTTGCTTAACAGCATGCTTTGACATCTGTGGATATGCTCTTTGTTAAAATCCCGACCCGCAAGTAAATGTCATATAATCACATTTTCAACAGTCAGTGGAAATTACTCAAAAGAATGCTAAACTCAATTAGTTTTCATGGTCTGGAGACAATGATTACATCCATTCCTCATGTTGTGGCGTGTCCATTAATGTTTTGACATCAGTCAAGCAGTTGATGCGTTGCAAGACTTTGAGTATGTGGAGATGCTTTTGTTATTCCGAATAATATGGCTTAGTAATTGATTTCTTCTTTCAAATATCGAGCTTGTTCTGCCCACACCCGAAATTAGTTTGCTGGGTGACAAAAAATCAGACATTCTTTCTTCTAAAACCAAATATTTTAATGTTGTTTGACGCACAGAAATCTCGAAAATCTGCATCCCTGGACATTGATAAACCGTTGTAATCTTATATACCCAAGAGATGTGACTTTATATGTGGCCCAACGCCATTGAAAAATCCTCAAAAAGCTTCTTGAATGTTTTTGTTTTCCCCTTGATTAATTTTTTAAACTATTCTTAGGATTTGATTTCTTCTGCATCTTTACAGCTATCAAATGAAAGTATAAAAATAAAAAATGGCTCATTGAAACTGAGAGATAAACAAAAACTAACAAGTCATTGTTAAGAACAAAATCTGACACTTCAGTCCCTTCAGTCATCAGCCCCAAGCGAAAAAGGATAACTACTCTTTCATCAAATAACATGGTAGGTTCTGACTTCATCAGTTTGAAAAATTCTCTGACACTGACCAAGTCACTCTGGTACTATCAGTTCATTTCCATTTTTTTTTTTTTTTTTGATATAGCTCTTTGTGGGCATGGAAGTCATGTTTTAGGATTCATTGCATCTTTCTACATTTGCATGAGAACATTATCTCGTGCTTCTTAAATCAAGGATTTCTGGTATTTACTTAATCAGATCAATTTGGGACATATTTACACTTTGAGGTTATTTACAATCACAATGCACTTAGATGAGACTATCATATGTGGCTTCAGGTCTTGAGCAAGTTTGACATCCCTGATCCATGCTCCTATTTTGAACTCAACATACAGAGCTTTTTGTAGAATTTAGTTCACGGAGGCTGATGTAAGTTTGTTCATTTTCATCCTTTACTAAGCTTTCTCAGGTTCTTAATAGATTTATTCGTCATTTCTCTCTTAATTAGTAATTTGATTTTTTTCTTGTATTTGCTTTATATCCAGCTGAGGCACATTGGCCTGACTTCCAATGCTATGTCATTTAGCCAGCTCTAATGCCAGAAACGACCATATCATGGAGCTTCCATAAGCACAAAATTGGTTCTCTCGAACTGAAGCCATGCTAGATGTGGGAGAGGAATAACATTTCAGTTGCCCAATATTGGGGCCTTATATAATAAAAGTATATTGGCTTAGGATTTTTTGTTATTTGTTATTTTGCATGGTTTTGGTTTGTTTTTTGTTTCACTTGTTTAAGCCATCTTTTGAAAATCATTAGGAGTGGATTGTTGCCATACTTATGATTGATGAGGAAAAGTTTTTGCATCCCTCCTTCGTCCTTACGTGGCGAGTGAAGCTTGTTTCCCAGATTCCAGTTTGTTAGTGCACCTCTCTCTCCATACTTTTTAACTAAATTTCAATACTTTTTTTTTCAAAAATTATATCAAATCATCCCTCTCTACACCTTTTTATAAATTCAATAAAAATTAAATATCTTTATAACTTTTCACTGACTTTTACATAAAAATTTATAAAATTTCAATCTACATAAATATTTACAATTTTATCAAAAATCCTAAAAATTTATAATTTTTTATAAAACTGGACATCCCGGTGAACTGTATATGAACCAATCTAAAACATCATTAAATTGAACTTGATCTAGTTCAACTAGGTATAATCCAGTTTTTATTTATGAAAAAAAAAATCAAATGAGCCAAATAAAAGAGTCAATTTTAGGTAGAGTCATATATGGATTAGCTCAACTTGATTGAAGGTTGAGTTGGTTTGGGTATGACTTCTGAATTGGGCTACATGTTCCACTTTTGGTTGAACGAAGGATTGGAGTGATTAGAACTAGGCTAAACAACATAGACGAGTAGAATCGATATCACCTTAGAAAAAATACATTTAACAGAGATAGTTCAATGGTTGGCAGGACAAATTTCTGCTGGTAGATAGTGCGTTTCTTATTGGTCGGCGTGAATTTAAATACTCGAGTACTTTAAAGACAAAGAAATATTCTCTTTGGTGGAGCTTTTGCTCTGTGGCATTGTAAGAACCATAGAATCTGTGGGTCTGCAGTTCAGTTGTTGTATTCAAGGGTTGGCACACTAGTAGTTGTACCCACTAGAATGTGATTGGATATTCTCTAGCGATTGCATGAGATGCTTTCAGAGATTAGCAATAAATGTTTTATATTAATCGCATGAATGAATCTTGCTGAGATAAAAATTGTATGAATACTTTGAGCCTTGTGAAATTTTATAATTATAAAGCCATGGATCGTACGCAACTCTGAACTAATTATTTTCTTAATAGATTAATACGTACGTATTGTGGTTAATAACAAAAAAATTTATTTGGACTTAGAGAAAGAGTTGGAAGTTCATATAGGGAGCTTCGAATATTCTAATTTGTGGGTATCATTTATAATCTTCTTGTGAAATTTATTTAGAGAATAGTTAGTAAGTTATTGTGCATATCAGCTTTATGCCACTTTTGTGTAATAATATAAACCCCCACACTATTTTTTATTCTATCAAATTTATTTTGTGAAATAAAATATTCATGAATACGTCGAACGTTTTTGAGGAAAATAAATTGAGTTTAACATTGATATACATTGCAGGCACAATATTTTCTCTTTCAAAAGTTCCTCTATAGTGGGTAGGGGTGAGCATTTTCACTGCTGGTGTTGGTTTAACCATCATGGCGGTTTTCGGTGTCCATGCCGGTTGCGCATTTCTTTGAATATTGATGCCCTTAGTGGTGCCGGTTAACTGCACTGTTTTTTTTTTCTTTAAAGAACAATACAAAACGACATCATTTTGTATTGTTTTTTCTAAATTAAAAAAAAAAAACAAATAGCACCGTTCTCTTTAAAAGAGAACGACGCCGTATTCATCAAAATGAAAATTCTGATTCTCTCCCTCTCCCTACTGTATCTCTCCGGCATCTCTCTATCCCTCTCTTCGGTGTCTCTCTCCCCCTCAGTCTCTAGACTCCCTCTCTCCAGTGTCTCTCTCTCCCCACATCGTCGCCGTTGACGTCTCTCTCTCCAAACTATTACACAATTACTATGTAATCGTTACTGTTTCAACTAGCATCGATAAGACCGGTTATTGTTGCATGCCGATGCCTAGTGTCTATATTTTGAGACAGGCCTTAGCGGTGGTGGTGCTGAACTTTGGCCAAACCGGCACCGTTGCCACCGTTAATCACCCCTAATAGCGGGTTTTCAAATTTTAGGAGCATAAGATTGGAAGAATATGTTTGCTAGCTAATGCATGCCACTGATGTCATGAAATTTTTTCTTGGAGAATTATGCATATTAAAAGTTTGCATGATTCATGAAAAGTTTGAAGAGTTAAATTTTGATGTAAATATATTTCTCATGCCTGGACTATAGAGATTTGACACATTATATTGCGTAAAGTGTCTAACAATATTGATAGTTGGAGCGTGCAATAAATAAGCCTCTTATAATTAATAGGTGAGAAATGTATTTATCCTTTAAAATTTAAGGAGAAGGACATACACTTTATCTTGGGTATGTGACCCAATGATGCGTACCTATTGCTATATTGAGCAATAAGCAATATCGAAGATACAATGATGTCGAGTTTGAAGCAAAGAATTTTGCCAAATGTGTATTCACTATGAAAAGTTCTACAAATTCACAAATGGGGACCAATGACAGAGAACAGAATATGGTGGTACAGAAATTAATATTCGGTGTGATGCGCTCAAGTGGTCACAATAACGTTCGCAAGGATCTTGCTGTTCTGATCATTTGTGAAAGTGGAAGAGCAAGAAACTATAGCTGTACCTAAAAGGTTAGGTATGCATATTCGAGTGGGGGCCCGGCCAATTAGGCTGAATGAATTCAACAAAATCATGAGGATTCACATGTGGGGATCCTCATGCACCCAGAGGACAAGAGATCATGATCGTCAGAATGAAATCATGAGTGGGAAATGCATTACATTTTGCTCAACCAGTTATTGTCTCAATTAATCTGAGACTAGCTACCACTGATTTTGAAGTAGAGATATTTATTGTTTTACTAAATAAATATTTAATGCAGAGAGATCGCTGATCTTATGATCATAAGATCAGTGATCTCTCTCTATTCATACAATAATCCAATACATTTTTTTTTTCCAAATAAAGTGAGAAATTATTTGTGTATTTTAGTAAAAGTACACAAGGAAACTAATATCTTTATTTTCATAGATTAATTTGTAGTTTCTTTTTACGTGGTTTTATTTTTTTCATGTGGGAAATGCATCATATATATTTATACCCTACTAGCTAGATAGTTCGCATAAATCTTGGTTTATTTTCTTTCGTATTATCCAAATATTTTTCTTTAATATTCTTAGGTTTAGTTACTAATACAATCGCTGCAATATTGAATTTTAACAATCCATCTTTGAGGTATAATTTTGAATGTGTTATGTGATTCATTTTTTAGATATATAGGTCCTCTAAATGTTAGCCTATTGATAAGGCTAGAGTCTAGGATAGACTATCCGATCGACAATGGACATCAAACCTTATGTCAGTCTTTCGTTACTTAGCTAAAATTTGGTGGACAAGAGGACCTATATGTCCGAAAAATGGACTCTAGGTACTAATTCATTCAAAATTGTATCCTAAAGACTGATTTACTGAAAGTCAAAATCACAAGTCAAAATTGCTTTTCCTCTCCAAAATATGTAACCAATGTCACTTTATTACCTAACTGTCATATTTGACACAATGAGTCATGACATTTATAAATGTGCACCCTTAGGATACAAATTAAGATTCTGCCAGATAGCCCGTTATTGATGCATTTCAATTGTAGGATTTTCTTATTAGATAATGGACATTAACGAATTTTGGTAGTTTATAGATTCAATTTTTCAAACTTGGTAATTTAGACCTCAAACTTTGAACCGGTATGTATTTTAGGGATATGGCAATACTGGTAACGAAATCGGAAATACTACCGGTTCAAGTAGAATTTCTGGTTTCTCAATTTTTTTTATTTTTTATTTTTAAATCTGAGTTTTCATACTCAAATTTCAAAAAAAAAAAGCGCGTTTTGATCTAGTGTTTCTTCTCTTCCCCCTCCTTTCCCTGCGCTTCTCATTCTCATCCTCTGATCCTCATTTCTCTGTCATGTTCTTTCTTTCTTTCTATCATTCTCACCGACGTTGTTCACTGTATGCCACGCACGGGCTCTCTCACACGACCTCTCTCTGCCGCTCAAAGGCTCCAACGTGGCCTCTGCCTTCTTTCCTTAATCTAGTGATGCTCTTGCATCAATCTCAGCACCACTACCGTTGAATTTTTCCCCGCCTGAATTTTTCCCTTGCCGATTTTCCCGCATCCGGTTTCGGGATTCCAGTAAGTGCCGCACCGAAACCGGATGCCAACTTGGGCATTCGCCTCTTAGCGGTACCGGGGCGGTTTACCATTAATGTGCTCACTATACCCATTGAGATCACATATCATTCATAGGATATTATGTGAGATGCCATACAGATGGTGAGACATTTGTGCTTCAGCTGCAAGTCATATGTAGGGGTATCCTTAAATTTTCCAATAGACAATGTTACCATTTTGTCCCAGTTTCAAAATTAGCGTCTACATTATTTTTATTATGAGCTTGCTTTTTTTTTTTTGAATGCCGAAGATATCTAGAGCTTTACTCCGCCTAATTTTCTAAACTTGTGCAGTCTTCCTATTTCACACAAACTGAATATTTACCGAGCTAGCAATTACTACTTTCGTATGATTTATTGAATCATATTATTATTGTTCACACTAATGAACTAGCTATATATGTTGGCAAATCTTTTATGTTATTTTTTTAATTGGTGGAATTCATTTTATCGCACCAAGAAGAAGAACTGCTTTACTCTTGGAGAAGTTACGCACCTTTCTTGGTACAGGATATGCTAATTTATATGTGGGACAAATAAATTTTTCGTTCAACGACTATGGGGTGCTGACTCATTGTATCACGAGCTATCGATCTCGATACATTTCATCCATCAACTACTAATCATTTACACTTTGCACGTCACTTTATTAATTTGAACAGAAATTGATATTTTGATCATGAAATGATAATTTTACCCTCATAATTTTTTTAACAGGGATAAAGTCATCAACATGTCAACACTCCAATAGTTGGTGGACGAAAAATATATTTACGTGTTTATATGTGGACGTGGTGTATGGTACTTTGTATAACTTGCTTAGTCCATGATTCAATCCACAAATTAACAACTGCCTACATCTTAATTTCATATTAATACCGAACATTACCTTATGATAAAACTCAATTTGGTACGTGTGAAATCATCATCTATATATACCAAAAGCTTAAGCTTTGATATGGAAATATGTATTTTTTATTTTGTATTTCTAACACTCTCACTTATGTGTGTGGTTAGTCTTACCTTAATAAATAGACCTAACACGTAAAATATTTAATTGAAATTGAGTGTAAAGTGAATGTTCGAACTCAAGACTTTTGTTGTGATATCATGTGAAATCATTATTTATACAAAAAAAAAAAATTTTAACTATTAAAAAAGATGTATATTTTATTATTTAGTTTATATCTGACTAAAATGAAAGGTATATACTGAGCTTTGTAGTAGGTGTGAATTGAAACTAAATATATATAGTGGTCGACGTCATCCATTAATTAAGCCATAACATCCACAAAACCAAAAATAAAAAAATCGATTGACGAAAAGTATGGTCCAAGTTATCGACTGACATTAATTGGCCAGTATGCCTTTTCGTTGAGTGCTAAACGTGTACTTCAATATTATAATCGTACTGGGACTTTATTGGGAGACCAGAATCTTTGCCATAAGAGGGAATTTCCGGAAGAACGTGATATTAGAGCGTATCACACGTGGGGCTGTGTGATATTAGAGCGTATCACACGTGGGATTGTCGCACAACAATGTAAAACAAGACCCTAATTACACTACTACCAAAGATGTACTGTCTTTAGTTAGCAATTACGTGAAGAAAAACCTCACGTCAACTCACGTACATTTGCATGGCTTTCCGATTTTGAGATGTATATATATATATATATATATAATTAGGCAATTACGTGAAGAAAAATCTGATCAATAGTACATGATAAACATCTTAGGCGACTTTGATTTGGAATTTTTTTACTTTAATTGTTACAAAGTTTGGACTCTCGTCTCATAATCTCTCTCTCTCTCTCTCTCTCTCTCTCTCTCTCTCTCTCTCTAGTAGTTCTGGTGTCTATAAAAGACGATGTAAGAGCTCTAAGTTTTGTACCAGTTTTTAACTTCCCATGCTTTGTCAGTCTATGAAACAACCAATGGTTCCCTTTCTCATCTTGCTCTGCTTCCCCTCTATGGTTCTTTCAGACACAACGTTTGAAAGGCTTCCGCTCCCACCAGGCGTCTTTGGCCCCGAGTCGCTAGCCTTCGACTTAAAGGGTGGAGGACCCTACACTGGCGTTTCTGATGGTAGAATTCTCAAATATCAAGGACCAAGCCTTGGTTTCAAGGACTTTGCGTACACTTCCCCAAATAGGTAATCCCTTGCATATATACGAAAAGAAACTCTCATATATTCCTATCGCTAGCTCCAATTAAACGATAGTTTTTATGTGTTTTTTTTTTTTTTTTCAACAACTGGCACAGGTCGAAGGCAGTTTGTGATGGTGCGAGTGACCCAAATCTTCAAGCGACCTGCGGGAGGCCAGTGGGGATAGGGTATTATTATAGAACAGGCGAGCTCTACATAGCTGATGCTTATTATGGACTGTTGGTGGTAGGTCCTGATGGAGGGCCTGCTACCCAGCTTGCTACAGGAACAGAAGGCGTTCCTTTTCAGTTTCTAGATGCTTTGGATGTTGATCAGGGAACCGGAGTAATTTATTTCACAGAAGCCAGTGCTAGATTCCAAATCAGGTATATATACTGCTCTCTTTTCTCTTAAAACACACATGCGCCTGCACTAGCTAGCATATGCTTTTATTTTGAAGATTTCCAATAAAAAAAAATTGATAGCCATGCATTCTGTCCTAGTATTAGTTTGGACCACCTGAGAATCTTATGTTTGCAAGTTGGGATTCCTTTTACTAACCCTAAAGTAATATATGTTATGCTAGACAAGGTACGTAACAAACCTTGATCAATACCTTGATATTCTTTTCTTTAGTATCCATCTTAATATTTCATATGTCAGTGACAGAAAACCTCACAAAGAAATTGTCATAGGAGGACAGGACCAAGAACCTCCATAGAGTGTCCCAAAATTACATTGCATGTTAAGGGTCCCAAATTATGGGCTGTTGAACTTCAACCTAAGTCAAATTACTACTGTGCGTCTATTTGGTACACGACTAATTAATTAAGCATTCGATCGACTGGCATGTCCATTAAGAATTACAAACTAAACTTCAACATGGATGACTTCGGTCTTAAAGCCCATTTATTAAGAATTCAATGCGTTTCACCATCATTGATTCATCTTCTAAAGCCATGTGATCGACAATTAGCATGTCCATTAATTAAGAATCACAAACTAAACTTTAACATGACTTTGGACATAATTAAGCCCATTAATTAAGAATTCAATGCATTTCACCATCATTTATTCATCTTCTATTATTGATTTTTCAAGTGGTATATATAAGGGCTCACATTTGTGTTTTCCAACATGTAATTGGTTATAATTTTGTAGTGAGATCGTTCTAGCGCTTGCTCTTGGAGATAATTCGGGAAGCCTATACAAGTACGATCCAAGAACCAAGGAAGTCACGGTTTTGTTGACAGGCCTTGCTCTAGCAGGTGGGGTGGCAGTAAGCAAAGATGGCACTTTTGTCCTCGTTAGTGAATTTCTGGCTAACAGAATCCGAAGGGTTTGGCTAAAAGGTCCAAAAGCTAACACTTCGGAGATTTTCTTGCAACTTCAAGGAGCACCGGATAACATTAAGAGGAATTCAAAGGGTGAGTTTTGGGTTGCAGTGAACAATCTCTATGGATTGGTTAATGACATTAGGGGGGTTATATTAAGACCATCACCAACACCACCAATATCACTACCATCATCAATGCCTTCTCTGTCGCCTGAAGGACTAAGAGTTAATGAGGAGGCTGCAATTCTGCAAGTGGTGTCTCTTCCCGAGGAATATGGTTTAGAGGAGGTAAGCGAAGTTCAAGAGCTTGATGGAGCATTATATGTGGGCTCCCTATTTGCTTCTTATGCTGCTATTGTGAGGCCTTAGATCTATCCTGCCACTTTAATTTATGTTGCTGATCCTATCAAATAAACAAAAGAAAAAGCAGTGCTCTAAATAAATAAGAATAAAATTCCTACTGTCCTTATATTCCTTCTGCAAGTTGAGGAATTTGTTTTATAAGGATTATACGTAGGCTTCCTATTTGCTTCTTATAATGCTGGTATTGTGAGGCCATAGAGTCCCACAACTTTGATTTCGTTCTCAAGCTGTCAAAGAAATAAAAGCAGTGGTCTGAATAAATTCCTGCTGTCCTTTTATTCCTTCTATCTCATTGACTCTCATGTTACGTACCAAGTTCGTGACATGTTATAACAATCAGTCATTCATCCTTTATAAGCAAGATCGTGAGAACAGTGTTGAAGTTTCCTGAGAACCCCATCAGGAGACACTTTTAAGTAGCAGCATGCATGGGAACAGCATACTTATATGATTGATCTGGAGATAGCAGCAGCTTAAAAATAAACAAATGCAACAAAATAATCATATTGATCCCTTTACTATCTTGACTACTTATCAAGACGGATAATCGTGGCCTTAGGAGACATGGATATGGAAGGGCATATATATACCTAATTATCACGTGGATGCGACATTGGCTATATTTATAATCTTGTTGCTGTGGCAAATTATGGCACAATTATTCCTGCTCTCCAGCCCCATTTATATTTGTTGTACATAAACCTTGCCTTTGTGGTTTAACTTTTCATTTTTTGGGGTAATTAGTAGTTTGGGAGGTGGTGGTATAGGTTTTGGATTGGGTGGTTCAATCAATATTAAACTTCTCGAAGTAATTCTTTGGAGGCTTCAAATTGCGTACTTCATCTAAAGATTGCTTTCATGATCGTTACCAATCAGAAAAAGAAAATGCATATTATATACCATAATGTCATAGGTGATATACATTCAAAACCATATTGATCATTTAAGTTGAACTATCACAAAGCTGCCTATAACATCGACAAACTCGGAAAAGACATGCATGGTTATAACAATAAGTGACTTCTGTAATCCAAGACTGATGGAACACCAAAATTCTTGAAGTTGTTCCAACTTCGCATTAGATAAGCCTGCAGAAAACAAAAGAAAAATTTGAATTGGTAGACTTAATAATCATTCCAGAAGGGCAGAAACAACATTAACTTGATTTATTGTACGTTACCCTCGCTGTCTAGGAGAGAGAAATCTCTGTTTGGGCTACCTGTAAATCCTCTCTGCTTTAGGGTCTTCATGAGTCCTTACAGACTTTCCCAATTCTTTAACTTTACTATTTCTGTACGGAGTTCTGACGCAGTTTTCATCATATCTGTTGGAAGCAATAATACTTGTTAACCAATCCTTAAACAATAAATTAACTAAAATAAATTTTAAACCTACGTCCTTTCCATAGGCTTCGAAACGTTTTTTTGGATAACTAATATAAGTATATTGATTCACAAAGAACTATACAAAGATGGGCCTAGCGCAGGTAATAAAAGAAACCTAATGCCTCACAAGGAGGTAAAACTCAGAATAAAGAAACATATGGCCTCACAAAGCCGCGTATCTCATCCAAAAGAATCATATACCCTCAAAAGGGGGTGTAACTTAGAAAGAAGAAACCTATAGCCCAACAAAGGGGTGTATCTCATACGAAAAAAAACCTATACCCTCAAAAGGGGTGTATCTCATACCAAAATAAACCTATACCCTCAAAAGGGTTGTATCTCATAAAGCAAGTAGCTAGACAATCCATTTCCTTACTGGCAAACTCCATTTCCTTACTAATTCCAAGTTGGATTCAACCCTCCTTTCGCGGAGGGGTCCGAGCCGTCAGTGAAATAATTCTCATTTTAGCCACCACTTCATTGCTAATATTGTTAAGGACATGAATACTTCTTATTGGCTTGCCCTAAATATTCCGTTGTTTCATTCCCTCCATAAATGATAAATTGCAGCAGGGAACATGATTCAGGTAGTCCTTGCCAAAAGAGTCCTACCCTTCCTCTTCATTGACAGCCATCTTACCACCACTTTCCATCTATACAACCTTCTATCCCTATCACATCAAGCCACTATTGGAAAATCCAAAATGCTGAAATTTTGATCTTTCACCTCATTACTAACACCACAAAAGAAAATCTGACTTCTTTGAGTTAGAGACCAAACTTGTTAACACACTGATGAATAACATTTATCAAGCCAACATTACCTTTCGAAAATATGATGAGATCATCCACAAAGCAAATGTGTGATAGCCTCGTTCTTTTGCATCTGTAGTGGAAATCAAAATCCAGATTCCTTGTCACCTTATCCATTAATCCCGAAAGAACCTCCATTACCAAAGCAAACCTCTTTCTAACGGAAAAAACCCACCAAGAGTACTGCCATTGACGTTGATGGAGAATCGCGCCTTGGTAATGCATTATTCAATCCAATGCACAAAAAGTGGAGGAAAACCCAATACTTCAAGAACCATAAAAAGGAGATCCCATCTAAAATCATCATTAGCCTGCTTGATGTCTACCTTAACTCCACATCTTGGGGTACTAGAATTGCAGTGATAATTCCGAAAAACCTTCCAAAGCCGAAAGGATATAAGTTGTATCCTATTCTTCGCCCCGAAATAAAAGTTGTTTGGTTTGCCTCTACAACTCCCGAATGTCGACATTTTCCCCCAAAAAATTGAGTTTAACATTGATAAAGATTACAGGCACATTATTTTCACCTTCAAAAGTTCCCCAATAGCATGGGGTTTCAAATTTTAGGCGCATATATAAAGATTGGAAGAATATGTTTACTAAAGCGTCTGATGTCTTGACATTTTTTATCGGAGAATTATACATATGAATAGTTTGACTGATTCATGAAAAGTTTGAAGAGTTTAAATTATAGAATAAATACTCTTTTCATCCATCCACTCTAAAAATTTGATACATTAATTTACCCTCCAACTATAGAAAAATTAGACACTTTATACTCTATATAAACTTTGCACATTATAGCTTCTAACTATTAATGTTAAACATTTTATACTCTCCATCTAATAATAATATCCCTTATGATTTAAACAATATTCTCAACTTAAGTGAAGTGACTCAAGGGCAGGATCCTCATTGGAACATCCTTTTAATTTAATAAATGCTCGAAGAACTGGCAAAAGTATAAACAAATATCTTGAGAAGAGCAAATGACACATAATCACAATTAGAACAAAATAAAAATAAAAAACAGAGGCGCATTATCGCGGAGCCCGTCAGTGATTTGACTTGACCAATCAGCATGGGGAAATTGCAAATGATCTTATACGTTATCTGTTAAGAAAATCACGATGTCACATGATTTTCTACGTCTTTTATGTCATATAAGATTTGGTCACACGAACCAACTATTTGCTATTAATTGGCGTCTACCACCTATTATTGTGGTTGCTACTATTCCTGGGGACATAGTCAATGGCACATGCTGCGCACTAGTATCCCTCAACCCCTATCAGAAAAGATCAGGAGAGCCACTATACGTCTTTTTGGCTAGTTTTGTAAGGGAAACGTTAAAAATTGGCAATTTCTTGCATATTCAATACAAAGTCCGGGGGGCCAAATTAACACACAAAAAAAAAAATACCCGGGAAGAAAAGCAACCAAATAACATCAATGGCTCACGGGCTGGCCGGGGAACTGCTATTTCACAAGCATGATGGGTTCAGCAATATTGCAGCCACCAAGTAGACATATATCTATATGCACGTGTGACCCACAGTGATTTACACCACTCATGAATTCGCATGAAATTCATCATTATCGGCCTATCTAACTTATAACATCTGCGCTTGCATCTTTCTCGCGGATACAGCCATCAATTTGTTGGTGTTTTAACCAAAATAAAATAATAAGGTAAAAGAAATCAAATAAATTGAATTATTTACGATATTTCTTCCTCCCATTCGGTCTATATATATCTATCTATAAAATCTTTTCTTCATGGAACGTACTTTAATTAGTTAATTTCGCCAAACGCAAAAATCATCATCAAGCAATGGAAACTCAAGCTATATTCCTCGGCCTTACATTGGCTTTCCTCTTGGTCTTTTCGGGTATGCACCCTCACCCCTTCCTCTCCTTCTGGTTTTTCCCTTTCCCTGGTTCTGATCGAGCGTTGAGATGAATTAGTAGCATTTTTATGCACGTTCACTTGTCAGCAATGTCGTTTTTACGTTCACATTTCGTTGTAGCAATCGATTATTTTACTCTTCTTTCCGTTCTGGTTGGTTTTTTTTTCAGTAATGGGATTTGCATGAAATAGTACTACTCTTTGTCCTTTTGATATCTTTTTTTTGGGCAATAATATTGACTATGTGCGCATTCAGGGGCTCACTGCGCCATATTCACAATCAGAAACAACTGCCCCTACACAATCTGGCCAGCAACCCTAACTGGCGGCGGGCCTCAGTTATCATCGACCGGGTTTGAGCTTGCCTCTAGAGCTTCATCAACCGTTAAAGTTCCTCCCAAGTGGTCAGGCCGCATGTGGGCTCGATCCCATTGCTCCAAAATCAACGGTAAGTTCACTTGTGCAACAGCCGACTGTGGCTCTGGCCAGGTCGCGTGCAACGGTGCCGGAGGAATTCCACCTGCCTCACTTGTAGAGTTTACTCTGGCTGACAATGGTGGACGAGATTTCTACGACATTAGCCTCGTCGACGGGTTCAATTTGCCCGTATCAATAACCCCGCACGGCAGTTCAGCCGATTGCCAAAGGGCAAGCTGCCCAAAGGATGTGAATCAGGTTTGCCCGGCGGAGCTGGCGGTGAAAGGATCTGACGGGGGCGTGATCGCTTGCAAGAGCGCGTGTTCGGCTTTCAATCAGCCGCAGTACTGTTGCACGGGAGATTTTGGTACCCCAGATAAATGTCTGGCGACGAACTATGCCAAGACTTTCAAGGATCAGTGTCCTCAGGCTTATAGCTATGCCTACGACGACAAGACTAGCTTATTCACGTGCGCTGGGGAAGCTAATTATCTCATCAAATTCTGTCCTTGAAATAATTTAATGGGTAATTAGGCGCGTGCTTAATTTCTTTTAGAAATTAAAAAAAATAATAATGTTTGAGAGCTACTTTTATTCTTATTTTATGATTGTGATTCTAAAAACTGTTTTTAGATTAATTTTTATTGGAGTTTGTAAAAATAAAACTATAAGGTTAAAACTAGTTTGGAATCTGTTTTTAAATACATATTTATTTATTGGAGTTTGTTAAAAAATAAGTTGGAAATGTTTTTGTGAAAAAATTATAATGAAAACTGTTTTTAAGTAAATATTTAATTATTGAAATTTGTGAACATATGATAAATATGTATCAAATTATCATTAAACGATCTCTCCTTTAAGTTAGCTAAAGCCATTATTTTTATTTCAACAAGGTAGAGATCACGGTACTTAGAACACTCGCCTCATTTTGATTTCGGTAATATCCATTTGTTAATGTATGTTTAATTATAATTTATTGTTAACAGAATATAATATTATAATATAAATTAGCTAAAGCCATTTTTTTTTCATCTACCTATATATCATACATACATGTAAACACTCGTGCTAAGTTTCAGCCATGCTACCTACCCGACTAATCACATTGCGGTGTCATAGCTCATAACCTAGCTATGGTTGGAATTTATTTAATAATATATTTTATAGACGTATTTATAATTTTGTGGACCTATGCATTTACTTTTACTTATTCACTAATTGCATGATCTACACTAATCGTTTTGCATCAACGTCCATATTTATCATTTTCCAGCAAGGCATTTATACTTTTGACAAAATGATTGCAAAAAAAAAGAGATGGATGACTTAAATTAGGAACTCCACACATACAAATATTGATGCACTACAAATGGGATCTACTTCCCAGAGAACATTTACAACCTAGACTGCATTACAAACAGTTAACAGCTAAGAATTGATCCAACATTTAATAGCTAAGAACTGTTCCAGCAGCATATATAAACACCACTATTAACTTATATGTACGTGTTACAAAAGGACAACTTTTTATCCAAAATCACATTACCTATTATACCATGAGTTCAATCTCCAATAAGGTCCACCACAACAAAAAAACTAGAAATAGCATTGTCTTCGATGTGAATCTCGGTGGTATTATTGGCCACACCCATATTTTGTTCTCACTTGCGCTTATGGGATGTCCCCTCAAATTCATTTGATGTCTAAAAGGGTGCAGTTTTCTTCCCACTGCATTTTCGTCTTCTACGACGACAATGATGCTTTACACGTCGGCGCTTTCCTGGATTGTGATCTAAGTCATTGTTTATGTAAATAATTTATAGGCCTACCTCCTTGCGGATTGAACTCACACGTTCAATGGATTTAGGAGGTGATTTCATAGAGTATTCTACTTGTGATTGTCCTAGACTAATATCTGTCAAGCACCAACAATGTGCATTAGTGTGTGCATCAGTGTTCTTATAGTGACAATTAGATTATTGTACTTTAGCACCTTATTTCACTCGCCAAAATGTTAACAATTTTTTTTGGGCAAACCTTCTTATAATTTTGAATGAAATGCACTACCATGAGTGACAAGTATAGTAATAAATATGAAGAAAGTCATATTTATTCCAGATCAAATTAAGTAATATGCCTCACTTTTCGTTTTTATATGTTGCATGTAAATCACGTATGTGATTTGACACGCATCATAAGATTTTATAATTTAAGTGTTTATATAATTATTTAGGAAATAAAATTATATCTTCAATTACTTACCGTGTCAAATTTCTCTTAATTATACTATCATCGCAGGAAAGAAATACCATCATTTTTTGAAAGAAATACTATAATAATTTTATATAAGTCATCCAATCTTGTACAACAAGAATATATATATAGCCAAAAAAAAATGTATCCTCACATTTATCCACTATACAATTAAATCACAACATATACCCATATTGTATATTGTCAGTGAAGCTAGATACAGTCGATCAGTTCAAGCAGATGTTCGCACTCACCCTGCGTTAGAGAAGTACTGGAAAGAACGAGTAGTTCCAGTAGATTTGCTTGACGCCAGCATGAAAACAAGCGCGAGCAAATTGATTGCACTACTTAGTCATTTCGGTGAACTATCGCTCAATGCCCACATGCATGTGCACGAGAGCAATGGGCTAGAACTACTATAGTAAATTCCAGCTTGATGTCCGTGCACTAGTGCGCTAGAAGTTCCAGCGCATTGTCACTCGACGCCAGCATGCACGAGCAATGTGCATTGAAACTTCTAGCACAATTTTGCTCTACGAAGCTCCACCATTTCTTCCTAATTCACAAAGAATTTTGGGAACCTCTCTCTTTTTTATCTTAGCTATATATCCGTCCAACATTTGCTGTGTGGCCAAGAAATTTATATATTGCTATATGACAATGATAATGATGGTTATGGTAGTTAAGTTGATCCTTGTATTTGTTTTGGTACTTTGTTTTTTTCACTTTACATTTCAAGCAAACCAGACACAATATTATAAACTATCCCCATAAATTTTACAACATTATAGACAAAGAATCCACGTTTGTAATTGGCCCGAACGAATAAACAAAGCTCGTAGGATAAACTTACATAGCCAAAACATTAAAATAAAAAACATGAGTAATATTATAAAAATGTTCTAACATAACAACACTAAGAGAGTAACAACACAATACCTGCATTTAAACATAACCACATTATAATATTCACATCATACTACACACATTACAATATCTATAGCATACCAACACGTACTACGTCTGATCATTTCAACAACCACTAAACTAAGACATTACAATATATATATATATGCAGAATACCAACACAAAGCATATCATTTCAACAATGACCACAATACCAAAAAAAGACGTAGTTGTCCTCCTAACTTGTCTAAATATTGCGTAGAGAGTCTTACACTCTACACATTACCCATTCTATCCATACAAAAAGTGGAGAATTGTTGGTACTGAACAAAATACAGCTTATAAGTACAAAGCTACACTTTTAAGGCAGACAAGCAAAGGGGTTGATGCAAAAACAGAAACAGAATTACAGAAGGATAGACATGCACGCTCAAACAAACCAGCATCCTTGTGCCTCAAAGATGATAGAGTCACTCCAACCTCCTCTCAGATGGCATTTCCAAGAATGCGAGTTGTCTCTCTTTGTTCTCCAATAATTGATCAATGGCTTTGTGGTATTGGGACTCTATCAGTGGAGGAGATAGCACACTCAACCAATGGATGTATTTAGTAATGGTGTGTGGAGGTTGACTAAGCTCACTCTTTCCCGACATATTCTTACAGTTAATTGGCTACCTAATGCACCCAAATATACTTTGCAGAAATTAGTCATAGCCTTAACACAGTCAGACAGCTCAGCCTCAATCTTAATTCACTACCTGATGCACTTGAATGTACTTTGCAAAAATTAGTCATAGCCCTAACATAATCAGACATCTCAGCCTCAATCTTTTCTTTCTTACAACAATT